>JAJQXH010000029.1:4597500-4802500 GCA_022343465.1 Oscheius sp. G VE-2021 | reverse complement strand
TGGCTCAGAAAACCGCTTCAAATATGGTCCTTTGCCTAAGAAGTGCCTGTTCAGGCGGTGAAGACGAAGAATGGCTTCTGAATGTGTGCTTTCAACATCACACTAACCATTTACTTTATCGTTTCAACATCACACTTTCAACATCACACTAACCATTTACTTTTCAAGAATCCGTTAGCTATGAGTAAACCATGTGGCGGCCGGCCTATAGGGCGCGGACTATTGACAGCTCTCACGCACAATGGGAACAGCGCGCCGGTAGCTCAGTGGGTAGAGCAGCCGACTGCAGTTGTGAAGGTCGCGGGTTCGATTCCTGCCTGGTGCAAAGGTTTTGCGAGTACCTCTATGACCAATCGCTCCTCATCTCAAGCCGGAGTGTGTAAAACAATGAAGAGATTTATTCCCTCTTTTATAAGTGTACGGTAATCCGTGCGGATGATTCATGACCAACACCTGCGCCAGTGTCTGATCATCAAATGCCAGCTGTGATGCTTTTTTACTTGCAGCTGCGACACAGACAGAGGGCTCTGTCTGGGAGGACTGTGGCTTTGATTGCAACGATAAGCACATGGCTCTAATTCATTTAAAAGAAGTACTTTGCCCGTTGATGTTGATGAATGGAAAGTCACAAGACGTGGTTTTTGCCGCCTACTTACGCGATGCTACAGTAACCCTAACAACAAAGCCCGACGAGGAA
The DNA here is from genome assembly GCA_022343465.1 of Oscheius sp. G VE-2021. Lineage (NCBI taxonomy): Eukaryota > Metazoa > Nematoda > Chromadorea > Rhabditida > Rhabditidae > Oscheius > Oscheius sp. G VE-2021. The sequence continues at coordinate 4,801,803 of JAJQXH010000029.1, read as the reverse complement.
AACATGCCGAAAGAAGCGGTGAATCATTATGGGAACGACAGATTGACGGACAGCAGAGAATGAAAGCAACAGCCGTGGCAGACGGGACCACGGACCCCCCGCTCCATTTTCAAAAAGGCCACTGCTAAAGATTAGTCTCCCACATTCAGTCACTGTGGGGACCAAGTGACCTTTTGTAGGCCACATCACCGAAGAAAACAAAATTGTCAGAATTGTTTATTTGAAAACAAAACAAACAAAAAAGGCGTCTTCTTGATCTTATTAGAAGAGTCGTCTTTACATCCTGCACCACTCGTGCTTCTTCCTGATTTCGGCCTTGGTCTGCTCATCCAGATCGTCCTCGAAGCAGAAGAACTTCCTCATGGCGTCCACGTCCATCCCCTTAACATCGTTCTTAGTCTAATTCAGCGGGTGAAACCTACATCGGTCATGTTGACAATCCTCTGACTGAGGATGTCGATGAGTTCCTCAATGTTGAGGAAGTTGGCGCAGAGGAGGACCTGCGTCAGTTTGTCACACGTCATGTCAGCGTACTTCTGCTCCTCATCGCTCAGAGTGAGCCTCCTGTCCACGGGGTCCTTCACCCTCGGAGCCTTGTCCTTGTTCTTTTCGCACCACTCGAACACCTTCTTCAGCGTCACTGCATCGAAGTTTTCCAAGGGCAATTCGGTCATCTCCTCCTGGGAAGCTCCCGTGTTCTAAATAAGGAATTAGGCAAATCAATGGAAATAACGTACGTCAATCATGTTGGCGAGGAACTCCGACTTTCTAGCAGTCTTCTCGTCGATTTCGATCTTCTCTCCATCGCTGCTGACGAGGGTCAGCTTCAGAAGCTGCTTGGACTCTTCGGGGGCAGACAGGGCAGCCATTGTTCAAACGATTGAAAGTTTGTTCTGGAAATTAGATTATAAAGTAAACGAAAAACAACAAATTATCGTCATCTGAGAGGAGTACGCCAATTCGTTCTAACGGTTAGATGTTTATTTCTGGAATTTAAATTCTAAAGAAACCGAACAATATCTAATAGCGAGTTTTCGTAAACCGAGAGATTCTAGGGAAATCGCACGAAAACAGTATACAGAAATTCTCGCCCAACGAGCTTTCTTTAAGTAACAGAGCGAACAAGCGGTTACAGTATGCATGGCGGAAAATTTGAAAGCGGGATCAAAGGCATGGACGCAATCACGTAGGAAGACGAACGTAAATGTGAAAATGGGCATTTTTGTAGCAGTGCTGGATGGGCGTTTTTTCGCATGGGTATACGGTTAGTGAATGAAATCTTGAAACTATGCCTAATACGCTAAAAAGTTCGTGGAATAAATTACCATATGTATCGATGGTAACGTATTATATTTAATGTAATAAATAAAAATAATAGAGTTACAGAAACATAATACTACTGCAAACAAATACCAATAAATTCAATAATAAAATAGATGAGCGAGTGGTTACCACAATGGCAGACGAATGAATGAACTACCAGGAAAGCACAGCCTTATCGTGGAGGAAAAGCGCTTTTTGCCAAAATAAAGCAACCTTTGTAGATAATTTTCGGTTTTTACAAGACAAAGGAAATATATTAAAGCTTGGTAGACACATATAATTGAGGGCGATGGCACAGACAAGGACGCAGAGATAGAGAACAAAGGAAAAATCAGAATTAAAAACGTTTTTGTAAATCCCGAAAACACTGTTGTGTCAAAAGGAAAGCTTTCGCAAAGATACACTTATATACCAACCACGTCTGGTTGCGAAGACTGAAAAACGCGGTCAACGCTAGTACCGTGCATTTTTAAGAAACATCTTTAAAAACACATTTTCTGTTGCATATGACCCATAATATCTAAGAAATGGGAAATGGTGGCAATCGCTACGTAATTGAGGCAAATAGATTGCGTAGTTCAAAATTTAGCTTAATATTTCTTTCATAATAAATTTTCTTGATTGGCTAGCAAAGTTATTTGTGGTCAATGTAGGACTTGAACAATCTGGCGCGGCAGATAATGTGATTAAGTAAGCAAAGTATTATTTTATTTAGAAGAGGCGGCAGGCAATCAGATGAAATGTTTAGAGAAAAAGAGACCAGTTGGGAGGAACGCGGGCGCCTAGGAAAGAACCGTCGCATTCAACAGAGAAAGGGGAGGGCTCGGATAAGACGCAGAGGGTTTGGAACCTCGCTGTACTTTTGGCCGCCGCGATTGAAATCGATTGGATTCGAACAAAAATTGATGTTAAACCACGTTCTCATTACTGTCCTAGATCATAGATGTTATTATTATGATTGGCGTCACACTTCTGATAGGGAGATCGTTTCGGTTTTAAACTTAGGTGTAGAGATCTTACCGCTTTAATAATTTTTTACCGTAACATGAGCCCCTTAATGCATCTGTCGGCTTCCCCTTGCTAACGTTTTCCCCTTAAGAACATGAAAGGAGCGCAGCAGCCGCCGGCTCCTTTTGATGTCTGTCAACTGAAATCACCCGCTACTTGAGACCACAAAAGGCGCGATCACGGGGTCAACAGCCGCCCTCGAGCATGCATTATGAAAATTTGCGTTTGTCTCCCCATGAAGTTTTTTCGTACAGCGATGTCTCAAACTTTCCTACCGAGCTGCCTTCGGAACGATATTGAAATTTCTTTCGAAATTAAACACAGTTGTTTCAAAGCTCAGAAAATCTCAAACCAAGAAATTCAATCTGCCGTTCCTAATTGCCTAGAAACAATCCAACACACAAAGAAGATTCGGTTTAAAACATTAACTACCTTCTGGTTTCGGCGGCCTTCGGCCGCCTCGGGGCCGCTTCGCGGCCCTACGGGCAGACATTTGCATTAGCGAGTGAGCGCTCGGGTCGGGTACCAAAGTGCGGCCGACCGCTCCGGCGCTTCGCGCCTCCACGGATGGCGGCCGCACTTTGGTACCCTCCCCTCGCTTAATCACCGCGCTCCCATTTCTACCCTCTGGAAATGAGAAGGCCTATTCCTAGAAATTTCACGTTACGCTGCTAACCAACAAAGAGAAAACCTTCAAATGTATATAAGGATATTAATGTAAATAACGCCAGTTCTATAAAGCCGTTTTAAGCTGCGTACATTCATGTTGCTTCTCACCGTCCTTCTATTTAGCAGCATATTCACGGGTGGAAATGGATTTCGTCCGCCGTCTTTTCACGTGATGCTACCGTAACCCATAATAACAAAGCCAGACGCGGAAAAAGCGCGAACAAAGCGATGAATCAGCTGGCGATGGGAACGGCAAATCGGAGGACAGTGAATGAGAAAGACCTTTGGCGTCGCCAATATGGGGACCACTTTTTAATCTGAGTTTGTTCGTATTGAACCAAAAGCTGTATTCTTTGAATGAAAATGCGAGTAATACGCTATCTTAACAGTCATAGATCACTGAACATATTAAATGGACAGTCAGGAGGCTTTTACATGTTTAGTTTTTTGAATACAGATTAAAACGTCGTAGATAAAGAACACATATAATTGTTTGGATGACAAAAGAGTCGTTAATAATATATCACGATTCAAAGTGGTCAAGTATTTTAAAATGACAGTTGTCTTCAGATTTTGGCGAAATGACGAACTACGCGTCCTGCGTTTACGCAATTCATATTTGAGTCACGACCCCTTTTATCATTGCTACCCCGGTTGCCACAGGATTAGAGAGCGTCGCGGCTGACACCCGTAGCGGATCGGCAGCACTGCGGGTTTTGGTCTAGCCTGCGACCGTAGGTTGCGAAGTCCCCTTTAAAATTGTTTGGTTCGCAATACAGGTGAACAATTTTGCGTGAAACATCGTGGCTTTTCCCTTGTGTGACAGCAAACGGAAGCATTTGCCAATTCAGGCACAAAACGCGCTAGGAACGTGTTCAATTCAACCTTTTTAGGATATGTTCTTTTTTAAGAACCCGATGCAGCGCCCTGGAAGCTCGTTAAAACAGATATTTGAGTGATTTTGTTAACTTTTACCATCATTGCCACCAAGCGGGAAGGCCTCACGTCATTTAAAAGCCACGTTTCTATTGTGATGGTATTTTGAAATCCCTGCTAGTGGTGTTTCTCGCTTGTTTCTATGCTTCTGTGATAAATAATACTTAGTAACTCTAGTTAGGTTGCGTCAAGAATGGATCCGTCGCTTCCACCAGCTGCGAGTGCTCCCCCAGACTCAAATCTTCTGCCTTCTCCCAATCTTCTTCAGAACATCCCTGCTCCGCAGGTCAAGGTAAAGCGTATAGTTGACAATGTAAATTCCTTTATTTTTAGGAACAGAACAACGTTCCGAAAGATGACACGAAGCCTTCCAACACGGCTGAATCGCAAGGAAACGTGAGCCCAAGCACTACGACGGATTCGGACACGCATTATGAGGTAGGTTGATGTTTAGATACACGGCGTTTCTAGAAATTGTGGACCAAGCCCAGGAATCATTCAAAGCGGAATCGCACATGCATTGATTTGAGTTTTATAGTTATGTACTTAGAATCGGCGTTTTCTTATAGTTTGAAGCCGTTCCGAATGAAATCGTGCCTTTGAGAATAAACCGCATCTGATCAAAACGTATCGGCTCTCTTAATACCGCAAATCTTTAAAAAGCCAGTCAGTTGTTTACCCTGCGGCGACCCCTTTTGTGGCCCAAAGTAGCTGCTAACTTAAGCTGACAACCCAAGAATAAGCTGGCTGCAGTTTTCTCTTTACAGACTCTTGCGGGAGAGGAGTTTTAAATATGAAAACCTTTTATTGGCAAAACAATGCTTTGAGTTGTGAAATTCTAAGACCTCACAATATATGTGTTTCAGGAAGTGGAAGCGAACAGCCCACCACCTGAGGACTTTGCCGCTTTGCCCTTCGGCTATCCTGGCAATCTGCCTCCCCCGTGCACGATCCAGCAGTTGTGGATGAGGGCCTACATTCCCTTCCACGGAAACCCTCCTCAGTTTGGTGGCACGTGCTACCACTGCGTAAATGAAGGCCGCCAGGAGTTGGCCGGCTTGCACCATTCTTCGGTCTGCCCCTTTCGCTTCATTTTATCTAACTGAACCTCTTCTTTCACTCCTTTGTGTTGTAGTACAGTACCCATGGACATTGGTCTTTATGTGAACTCGAAATTCGCCTTTTTTTAAAATGCTATTCCTGGAATGAACACATTGTTGCCGCTTTTGTTGTTTCCAATCATATGATAAACCTCCATTTTGGTATCAAATGAAGGACTGTTAAGTGAATTAACAAACACACTAAGAAATTAACTTGGAAATGTAATCCACTGAACACAACTGATGGAGAAACCTCTCCTTTCGCGGCAGGATAACTGTGGTGGCCGGAATATGGGCGCGGACCGTGGCTATTGAGAGCCATCACGCAAAATGGGGGCAGCGCGCCGGTAGCTCAGTGGTTAGAGCAGCCGACTGCACTTGTGAAGGTCGAGGGTTCGAGTCCTGCCTAGGGCATAGCTTTTGCGAGAATCAACGTTTTTTTATAGTTTGAGGCCCTCTATGACAAATCGCATTAAGGGCAACGTGATTTAACCCAATTTAAATCACCTTTTAGCCGCACCGCGGTTATTCTGTTGTCGGTTTTTTGCGTGGTAGGAAAGTCTCGGTAGTCGAATCTACAGGAATTCATAAACGTAGATTACACTCAAACTCAAAGGTGTTCCAGCTAACACGAGAAACGACAAATATGCGCAGGGGCCAAATGTCAAAATAGAAACAAAACTTGGGCAAATGTTTACGAAAATAACACATTCCAAGTCTATCTAACTTGCAATCAGCTTAACACCCTTATAGTGTCTCTATTGTTCCTGTACAAATGAAATATACCACGATGTCAGGGGAAAATGCAACAAAACGTTACCGAATAAGCTTAGCATGGACCCTCTGAAGAAATGTCATTCACTTTCCGCGCTTTGCCTAAACGAATAGCATTTATTGTTAGGTATAGTTTTTTTGCGGTAGTACCGAATGGCGAATCAGAAATAGGAAAAGGCAACACCTGCGCCAATGTCGGATCATCAAAGGCCAGCTGTGATGTTTTTAACTTGCAGCTGCGACCCAGACGGGGAACTTTGTCTAGGCGTCCTGTATCTCTGATTGCAACGCACATGTCTATCATTTAAAAGAATAGCTTTTCCGTTTCTTTAGATGAATGGAAAATCACGGAAAGTCACAGGAGAGGTCACATTGAATTTGTCCTATCTTTCACTGTTCTCTTCTCCGTTTTCTATTACATGAACCCCAAAAAACCAAGTTGTCAGAATTGTTTATTTGGAAACAAAACCAACAAAAAGCGTCTTCTCGATCTTATTGGAAGAATCTTCTTTACATCCTGCACCACTCGTGCTTCTTCCTGATTGCGGCCTTGGTCTCCTCATCCAGATCGTCCTCGAAGCAGAAGAACTTCCTCATGGCCTCCACATCCATTCCCTAAAAACCCTCTTAGTTGAATTCAGCAACTTAAACCTACATCGGTCATGTTGACAATCCTCTGAGAGAGGATGTCGATGAGTTCCTCAATATTGAGGAAGTTGGCGCAGAGGAGGACCTGCGTCAGTTTGTCGCATGTCATGTCCGCGTACTTCTGCTCCTCATCGCTCAGAGTGAGCCTCCTGTCCACGGGGTCCTTCACCCTCGGAGCCTTGTCCTTGTTCTTTTCGCACCACTCGAACACCTTCTTCAGCGTCACAGCGTCAAAGTTTTCCAAGGGCAGTTCGGTCATTGCCTCCTGGGAAGCTCCCGTGTTCTAAATAAGGAATTAGGCAAATCAATGGAAATAGCTTACATCGATCATGTTGGCTAGGAACTCCGACTTTCTGGCAGTCTTCTCGTCAATCTCGATCTTCTCTCCGTCGCTGCTGACGAGGGTCAGCTTCAGAAGCTGCTTGGACTCTTCGGGGGCAGAGATGGCAGCCATTGTTCAAACGGTTAAAAGGTTTTCTAGAATTTAGATTATAAAGTAAAAGAAAACAACACAATTATTGTAAACTGAGAGGAGCACACTAATTAAAGAACAAAATACATAAACCCGTTGGTGGAGAATGTAGCTACGTTTTTTTTGACATCGCCTAATATTGCTTGTAAATGAAATTTTGCAACTATACGCCTAATAGGCTCAAACAAATTACTGAATTAAATTGTCATATGTATTGATGGGAACATATTATAGTTAATGTAATAAGTGAAAATAAAAGAGTTACAGAAACATAACACTACTGCAAACAAATACCAATAAATTTAAAAATAAAATATATGAGCGACTGGTTACCACAATGACAGACGAATGAATGAACAACCAGGAAAGCACAGCCTTATCGTGAAGGAAAAGCGCTTTTTGCAAAAATCAAGCAACCTTTGTAGATAATTTTTGCTTTTTTTATGAGACAAAGGAAATAAACAAGTTGGAAGGAATATTTAATTGAAAGCGATGGTATACAATAAAACAAAGGCTGAGACAGAGGCAGAGAACATAAGACGACATCAGAGATTTGAAAAGGGTTTATACGGATCCCACGGAAACACTGTTTCGTCAAAAGGAAAAAGAAGGCATGTGCCATGAATGCGAAAGATTTCGTTGTTTCAATTTCCGTTTTGTATTGTCTTCCTCATACAGTTTCTATTTGGCTAGCAAAATTGAGTTGCACCAAAGGAAGCATCTCATGGTATCCGTCCAGCAAACAATTCGGTTTTTAGGTAATCAGGAAGCGGGACAAGCATGTTAGACACTGCTTTAAGGCATTTTCTCCGCGCACTTTTTTTCCGAATACTTGGCCACGCTCAAGAAATGACAACGCGTTATATATCCTGCTTTTCTGTGCGGGACCATGCACATTTTAATTTTTAACCGAAAATAACGATTTCCTGTTTGAAGCCGACTATATTTTCAAAAGAATCAAAGAAGTCTTTAATTCAGAAGAGGTGAAAGACGATGTTATGAGGAAATCAGGGACAAGAGGACATTTGGAAAGACGACCGGCGAGTAGACCGTCGTCTTCAACAGAGAAAACAGGGCGTGGATAAGACGCAGAGGATTCGGTACTGCGCATGCCCTTTCGGCCACCTGGGATTGACATCGATTGGATATAAATGAAACAATTTCAATCAGTTATTCTTTACTGCTGCGGTTTCTCACAAACCTTTCAAAACGTTCACACGTATTTAATACTGTTCATATTGTTTCTTTAAAAAACACTGCCTGATTCCCAAAGAACTTCATCGTCTTCCGTTGTTGGCAAAACAACTTTATAACCATCATAGAGCAATTAAAAATTACACAACACTAGACAACAGCATAAAAAAATAGAATATTAGTTATGCTGATGTCCAACCAAGAAAGAGAGAAAAGTTTTTCTCGATGGCATCGACTTCGAAATCGTTTTCTGAAAAAAAAACATACTTTCTTCAAATCCGTTTTATACCTAATTTCCTGACAATTCTCAAAGCCTTTTCAGCTGTCGGTCTCACACGAGGATCGATATAAGTCATCTTAAAAATAAGATCCACCTAAATAAGAAATATTCGTTTTCGTAATCATAATAAAAATACCACTTGCGGGTAGCGTAATTCCATGTCAGGGGGGAGTTCACTCATTTCGTCGAAATGTCGAATTGCTTCTTTTTTATCTTCATCACATTTAAACATATTATAAACTTCGAATAATACAAGACCAACAATATAACAAGACCAACGATAAATTTCGAACTAAATTACAAATCAGTTACATATTTTTTTAAAAATCTACCCTTGAACATACTTCGAATGACACAGGCATCTCTTTGTGCAATTTGGAGCTACCGAATTGTGTAACAACCCTGAATCGAAAACATAGGTTAAATAAAAAAAATCACATTTCGTGCGCCGGTTCCTCAAGATCAATAAGAAAAATGGTTCCTTCATCAATTTCCCGTAGAAAAATGTTGTCTGTCTAAAAATTATTGTAGATAAACAGAAGGATTATGAACCTGAATGGTTAGTACACCTTCTTTTCTAATGGACGCATACTCACACAATGAGAGAAGCTGGGAGCATAACTGCTGCGTTGAAGTACCGGGAGCGGACTGCGGCCCAATCTTTCAGCGCGCCTAGCTCGGCGGAGGAGGTCGTTTAGCAGATTTGGGGATCACTTTCTCAATTGCCATCATATAAGCTACGAAATGCGGTATATCGCATATTAAAACCCCACGGGGTGGTTGTGGGTGTTCCCTTGTGAGCAAAGTCATCCATGAAATAAACACTTGACAGACTTCCGAATTCACTGTCCAGTGCGTCACATATGTCTGAAAAACAATTTCAATTGTTTTTTTTGAATTTTCAAATTATTCCAAATTATTCCCTAATTTCAATCTGTTTGAATCCTTACCCTTTTTCAACTGCGCCTTTTGAGGATTTGAATGATATTCGACGTAAAAATCTATAAATGTTGCAAGTAAGACGAAAAACCGATCAAACTCTGTTCCATCCATAGTTGAGTAAGTGATCTGAAAATGTATTCCTTTTAGTTCAACAGCTATTGCTAAAAATATATAATAAAACACCCTTTCTTGACAAGGAATTGGTTTTCATTTGGCAGTAAATTAATTTTTTTTTAAATTTAATTTTTGAATTCAGTTTTAAATTAAGTTTCGATGAATTTGAGATTTTGAAACATAAAAGACTTGTATTTTTTACAAACTGGTATGAATAAAGACGAAGGAAAACAGAAATGTTACTTTTGCATGTGCAGGGCAAAAGATAACACTATCCGGTTTTTTGTTTGTTGAAGAAGATGTCTCGTGCGTTTGAAGAAGAATTTTTTATGACCACTTATTCACCGAGAAGGGCAACAGAATAAACTATAAAAAATATTTTTTAAAGAAAAACAAGGCCTGAGTTTTCGAAAAGCGGCCTGAGGCTGTAATGGTGATGTTCTGAGGATTTATGCAAAATCGGTATTCTGCGGATTTATGCTCTGAAAGTGGTCTTTTGCTGTTGTACTTATTTCAAGAGCAGGATAAATTAACTAAACTGTTTTTAAACCCTTACCATCCCTGTCACGATTTTTCAAATGTGTGCACAAAGGTATCCTGATGTGTAACATTTGTAAAACTTTTGTTTGCATTTACACACAAATTTCCATAATCATTACCAAAACAGCGTATTCACAGAGATTTATTGTTGCAAAATATGATCTAGAATTTTTGATTCTTCTTGGAGTTGGCTATGGAGAGCGCAGGCTCGCTATCAGTCATGCGGTCACGGACAAGATAAGAAGTGGTTTCCATCTGAGGCATCCTCAATGCGTTGTCGGATCCGTTTCCACGACTGGGGCAGGGGTCTTCGCACTGAAAACATCTTATTTATTCGGTTTTTAAACGGGTACTCCCAAAGATCATGTTATTTTGAAAATTCTTTATGACTAAGCTTGGTTCTCACTTTCGTATTCAATTCAGTGGTTTCTCACGCAATCACTCCAATCTGCGGAATTGAGTCATTGGCGAACACAATTGTGTGCAAATGGGTGAGGGTGGAAATTAGATTTTTACACCACTATGCAAGTAGCAAAAAGCAAACAATAAGTCCGGATAGCAAACGAAATGAAAAACAAAACGTAAATTCTACATGTTTTAACTAAATTATTTTGCCATTCGTCACTTAAGAAGGTTAACTTTTAGAATTCATAGTTTTAAAAAAACTCTAGGTTTTCAACTGTCATTCAAATGCGGAAAACAAATTTTATTTACACATAAAGCCTGTTTTTATCAATTCCCACCAAAGATTGAAGCATTAGAAATGTACTTTCCCATTTGATTTCTGCCTACCACAGTACAAATCTGATATTTTTCCCCTGGCTGTTTTTAACAAACCCCTTGGTGAGAAAACTCAAATGGCAAAAAATCAAACATTCCCGGAACCAATTTCCCACAGAAGTAATTTCTGGAAAGGGTTGATTGGCATTAAAGCATTAAACCGTGGGAGAGTTCGATCATAGGACGTGGGAACCCACCTCACCTCTCCTTGCTTGGTTTCCAGGTGAGAGAACACGGGCTCCGTTGCACGGTGGACGAAGCGACGACGCATGTTGGAGAGGAGCTCAGAGGCACTCGAACTGAAAAAGTTAAATAACTTCGATTTTTTGGAAATTGGTACCGTTTATCAGTTAGTTTGCGTTTATCATCGTCGCCGTTCTTGCAAACGCCTTCTTGAGAAGTGGATCTGAAATCAGGCGAATACACCGAATGCATATATATCGGAATTCGTTAAATTTTATGCTTGTACATCTTCATATATTACATATGATAGACATGACGTTTTCAGAAACATAATAAAAAGTTTTTCTGCAAAATAATGCCTTTCATGTTTGAGCAGTGCATTACATCATGGACATGGTATTCCTTTTGTTAAAACTTTGAGCTTTTTATGTTTCAATGCAATCTAAAGTACGTTACGCCAACTCGTTTACTTTATGTTTGCGTGCTGCCAACAATCACCGCGTGGTAACTGTGTTTTACTGAAGCCATTACCATCAGCGTGAGTTGATGTTGGACACGCCAACTATGGAATAAACCTACGCAATCGCGTGGCAATAATGGAGATTTATTAGGTTCTGCAAACTATTGGAGACTAGGTTGCAGAGATCCACTTCTTCCATAACTAAGCTGAAAGCTGTAGCACCCAAATGCCAACAGATTTCTCCAAAACTACAAGGAACGTAAAATTTACAGTTTCGCCGTTTGCCTTGGCCTCGATAACCTTTTTTTATATCAAAATTGAGCCCCGAATGTCGTATCTCCTTGGACTGGATAACTGAGGTAGTATACTACGGAGAATCCCCAGTAGCCGAGAAAAAGCTGTTTACTACAAGAAGAGCTTTACAGCCAGCTTGACAGGCGGGTACTAAAGTTAAATCGAACGGAGGTGGCAACTTAACCAAAACATGGGCAGCCAGGACTGTGGTTCATTCTGGCTTTTCATTGAATGACCATTGAATGGGAATAACCGTTTGTGTATGTACATGTAAAGTCAGCCACCAATCCCCATGCTCTAAGTGTTATCTTCTAAAGGTCAATATGAATTATTTTTCCTTTCGTTTTTAATAATTCCATTGGTGACACACTCTCTCGATGACCGATAATTAGAGCAAAGTTTCCCGTCTGGTTTACGCAATCATATATAACTACATTTACACCTGCGGTCAAACGTCACGAGAATAACAAATTCTATACCTAAGACAAGTTTCAATAATTGATGGTTTCGGAAACCTTGCTTCCACTAATGTATGGTAATAAAAGTAAATCTCTCCTTTTCTTTTGTTTTAAACAATTGAGAAACTCACTTGGAAGATTCTCCGCTCTTCTCTTTTCCATTGACGAATTCAGTGGAAGAGTCTGCCTAAACAAGCTGTTGTTGTAGCCACCAGGTAGAAGCACCACCTTCTTCAGAGTCTTGATGAACTCCACCACACTTATCTGTTCATCTAGGTTGTCGCTGTGCGAGATGAGGTTATCGAGCCGGCCGCCGTTGTCCGCCATCTAGGAACGAATGACTTGTTCTCAGGGAGGGGAGGGCGGCGGCGACGTGCAAAAATGGCAATAAGGACGTTTCTATGGAAGCGGAATACGGTAGTGGGAAACTACCTGGGTCAATGGAGCGCAGATTGGAGTCTTCACCTGGGAAAGGGTCAGAAGAAGTAGGTAGAAGGGTACAATGTCACTTGTACTAATAAAACAAGGAAAGTGCATTTTTACTAAATTTGTAAAAACATTCAGGACAAAATATAAAGTTTAAAGACGTTTTACTGGTAATAGCTGAAAAGATCATGTAGTTCTATCCGTTCCCTAAACTAAACTTCAATTTCAAAAAACACATTGTTTTCGATTTTAAACAGAAAACATTGTTATCGGTGCTGCTAAAGAATATTTCGTTTAAATTGAATAAATCCAAGTTGTTCGATTCACCAGGGCGTAAGTTTTGCTTTGGAAGTATTTTTTTATGAAACAATGTTCGCAGACATAGATCGCATAACTCAATCGTCTACGTGGTTGTAGTCAAATATCGTAAATCGCCGTCATTTTCCCCCAGAAATGCAAAAATACACGTTGAAAAACGTCATAACAAGAATTAGAGTGATGTGTGGGGTAGTTTCTCAAGTTGTTTGATGGACGACCGTGACTTAAAACAAGGAAAAGGAAAAGCAAAAAGTTCACGAAAACTGCATCAATTTAGATATGGACAAGTAATATTTTATCATTTAAAAAAATTGAAAAAAAAATGAAAGAATTGAGATTTAGTTGACCATTTTGAAAGAAAGCGGGTTCTCATTCCGCGGCTAATAAGCTGAGTGACAAATGAAAGGTTAAAGTAATTTGCCTACCTACTTTATTCTCTTTTCTGTCAACATATTTGTTATTTCGTTTTCAATTTTGAAGTAAGTTCCCATTTTACGTTTTGTTTGTTTAAACATGGGAGTTTACAGTGCTGATGTAGTCTTTTACTGAGAAAGTCCTGTCCTGTCCGGCCAAAAAAAAATTTTGTTTCCGGGTAGTCCTCATTCAAACAAAAAATTAGAAAAGTAACACTTTCTTGTGAGTGCAAACACTTTCTTGTGAGTGCTGGAACAGACAAGGAAAAATGCTTGAGTCTTACATTTTTCCTTGTCTGTTCTAGCACTCACAAGAAAGTGCGTACCGAAACGGTAATTTGCGTACAAAACATTTAAAAAAATTTAAAAAAAATTTGTTGACATAACCGCCAACAAATTTTTAAAAAGAACATACATAATTCTGTGAGAAGAACAAAAACAGTTCCAGGCGTAAATTTGTATTTAAAAATGACAAAGTGACATTTTCTTTATTCATTTTACAATACGAACGAGAGAGAAAACGGATAAATAATGACATCATTTATAAAGTTATTTTTGCTTATTCATATCGACAAAACTGTTAGCCTTTTAAAATTATGCATTTGTGTTCAACTGCCCTTCCAGACGGTGCCGCATGTAAATAAAAAAAGCAAAGCATGTCAAGGAAAAAAGAATAGTGTATATACCAGAGTCGGGTGTTCCATTCGCCAATGAAATCATTTATCAAACTTACGACAATTATCGGGACACTATTGTTTATAGCCTCGGCGCAACAACATAAAACTTTTACTTCCTGGAAGTTCTAGACTATACAATAGTAGGTAAGGAAAATAGACTACTGTATTTGTAGTTTCATCGACTGCTGGAAACGGTAAAAACAAAAAGACCTCGCAGCACAGGCTGTAAAGATTTTGGTCAGCAAAACAGAATGATAGTTTAAAAAAACTACATTTCCTCTAACATTCAGAAATCGAGTTTTCAGTTGTTTGAATTGATTGCAGGTTTGTGAAATATGTATAGTTTTTTTGTAAATGAATACTAGGGTGACAAACGTAGGTGGTATACGTTAAGGAGATAATTTGATCAACGATATCGGAGTGGGTCTACGTATGCATTATATCCGTAATGAGAAAATTAGTTTTCTGCATAGCAAATACGAAGTCGCGATCATTGGTATAGGATAGCTTGGGATGTTCTGCAAGGTGCTTCAATACTTGCAATCTTAACTAAACATGGCTCATGTTTGAACGATTGGTTTGTTTCTTGTTCCTCAATTGCAAAAAAGAGAGTTTCTATTTTCCTATGAATTTCATATGTTTCCAACCTTCCAATTAAATATAAAAAGGGTAATTGCCTGTACTGTGTAAACAAGAAACATAAAGCTATAGTAAATTTGATTAGTATGGTTGCTTGTCAAGCATGAGACACTTGTTAGGAAACAGTGAAGTATATTTGAAACAGATGTTTGAATGTGAGGCGGCCAAATTTAATATACTTTCACGAATAGTCGTTGCCAATCCTAATTCTCTCCATCGTCGTCATTTATAGTTTTCCCATTTCAGGCCTTAGCGTTGGTCAAAGGACACCAAACGCTACATTACTTACAAAAAAATAAGTGGTTATATATAAGTACGCAATACTGCGTCAAGTTACATTTGTACATCCATCGCTGGAAAACTACGATTGGCAACAAGTATACAATTAACCTTTTTTACTAATTCACGTTTTGATAAAAATCGGAATACAAAACAAACTGGGTTTGTGTACTTGGCAAAGGAAACAATTTAAAGCTACGGCGGAAACAATTTAATTTTTGAGAAAATCTTTTTTTCGGAGTCAGTTTTCAGAAGTTTTCAGAGAAACCAGCATTGGAGAAATAACTTTCATTGTTTTAAGATTGTAAAAATTAGATGTTCATCCAACTACAGAACCATAAACAATTGTGTGTTCATCTGGTTAAAGCTCCAAAAATTAGAACGCAGGTGTTTCACAGTTTGGTTGTTTATCATATATAGGTTTATAGAATACTTCATGCTTGTGATTTGATGGTTATAAGTTAGAGGTTAAATGGATAATGTTACTTTAAAATTAATTAAAAATATACATAAACCCTAGAATGATATTGATAAACTTTCAACAAATGAAGTTCAGAAAGGCTTACTGGGCCCATTTATCCACTCGTAATTTACACCGTAAATAAACCAAGTTTTAAACCAATAACAGTTACCCCAAAAGCTTTACGAAGTTCTTTGTAAACAACAAAACGGTTAATATGAAAGGATATGGAAGGAAAAATAAAAACGTGGTACAGGTGGCGTTCGAAATCAATCCAGGCGACCACAATTTCGCGCCAGGTGCTGTTGGAACTGCTGCGACAATATCGACAATTTCGTTAGTGTTCCACGTAGGAATTGGATCCGCGTAAAATGAGCAGAAAATGGGTAGTTTCCCAGTATCACCTGGCCGCCTAATGACGCACATGGGCTGCCCCGAACTGATTGGACTGGCTACAATTAGCAAAAAAAGGTCATGTTCGTTTCCTGCTTGCCCTTGTGATTAGATGTATTTTGAACCGGGAACCGAAACTTAATATATGGTTTTCAAGAACACGAGACACCACCCACAAGATATCGTAAATTACGTTAACGGCGGGAACGAGAAGTGAAATGGAAAAAATTGCGAAAGGAAAACTATTTTGTTTTCTTTGATCTGCAGCTGGTTTTTGTGTTTCAAAAAACGTGTAAGCGATTACAGATTAATGCATTTTAAAGGGATAGATGCTGAAAATCAAGCCACACACACAAACACACACACTCACACAAACATGCACACTCACTTACGCAAACACATACACACATACGCTCACACATTCACACACATACACACTCACTCATGCAAACACATATTCACACACACCCTCGTTTTTGTCCTCAAGTTGTCCAAAAGATCGGCCTTGCGTGTCTAAAGTGTCATGCAAACTATCTTCTGAATTGCCTTGTGAATAGAAATACATAACTATTGTTTTCTTTTCCCAGTGGGGGAACAGGACATGTATTCGTAGTATGCTTCAGTGATATCTAGAAAAGTGAGGAAACTGAAAAACAACCTTAGGCGTTGTACACTGTAGCTTGCTAGACTACAATTCTTCAAACATTGCTGCCAGCTGCAAGAAGTAATCATTGGAACCCGAAAAAGCAGCCGGGCAGGTGTTTTAAAGGTTTTTCTCAATCCCTCCAAACATTAAACAGACATCTGAAAATTAGCTTTGCAAAGGGAAAGCTTTTTGATTGATGAAATTTCAAAGAATAATGGTTGTTTTTATTAGCACCTAGTAAGGTGTTAAAAGAACATCTGAATCTGAAGCAAATAAAAGATGCACACCCGTACGAGATCGGCGGCTGCGGAAAGGATAGCCCAAAATCTTGAAGTAATGCGCACCATAGCCAAATACAAGTCGCAAAAGGTCAAAAGGTCAAAAGGACTGTTCTTTCAACGTGGCATTCTGAAATAAACCAAATGACGTTGACTTATAATTTTTAAATATTTTCAAAAAAAAAAGATTTTTTTAAAAGATTACCAAGGTATTGAAAGAATGGTTCTTTTGTGGGAGACTACACTGAACATTGATCGAAAAAATAATTGACTTCTGATGCCGACGTAAAAAAAGAAAGGTCATTTTCGGTAGACGCTGAGAAAAACTATGATGTCAAGTTTCGAAGCCATCTCTGCTGGCTTTGCTTCTACAACTCTTCAGGTAATAATTCAAATTTACAACAATCTTATTCATAATCAGCCATTTATAAAAATTGCGAAAAAAAAATTCTGTGTGACAAAGTATTTGTGAAAAGTTCAAATAAAAGTATCCCTTTTTTATTAAGCATGTTGATCAACTTTAAATTAAAACAGTAAAAATAATTTTTTAATCACAAAAATCCGAATTTACCCAGATCAGTTTTCACTTTTTTTTTAAAAGTCCAATAACACTTCATTGTCATTGTAACAAAAAAACCTGAATTCTGTGGTCTTTTCGACCTAAGATGTATTGTAAAACTGATCTTTTCATTCATTCGTTTTACTCGTAGGACATTATGCTCAACTTACGTTCTCAACTTACGCAAAATTGATAGCTATGTTTTGGTGATACGCTCCTTTGACCGCAATTACCCTTTGGGTGTATACCACTTGCCTGTGGTTAGCGACGCCAGTTCTGTTGTTATCGGTTTATAACTAGTTCTTTTCACTCGAGGACGCGTTTTCTATTCAAAAGGTTTGGTCGAACACACGTTCGGCTAGCTTCCCTTTCGTCGCATTCCACCGTTTTCCGCATGCACTTGCTTTCTTCGGAGACCTGACTTCGAAACTTGCTTGCGGTTGGAAAAATAATCCACGCCTTATCCACGCCTTGTTCTTTCTTTCACTTTCTTCAACGACCAGTCGTTTCCTGGTCTTTGAACACTTTTCACTTTTTATTTCGAAGACAGAACCAGTATCCACATCATACCTGATCAACGGCTTCTTATTTGGTGTGAAACACTCCCAATCTCACCCAATGAATCTATATTTTCAACATTTAGTTTCTAAAAACTCGTTGCTGATCAATTTTGTAAAAGGAATGTATTGCAAAAATTGAAAATACAGTTTTCAATTACCAGTTGAACAAATGTCTGGCAATATAGGAAACTTTTGTCTTTTTTTAATTTTATTTATGAAAACTAACGGCTAAGTTCAGGCAGGTTTAGCCGATCTGGGCTGAAGGTTCTTAGCAACCAGGCCAGCCCTTAGCGACGCTTACAAGAAAAATCGAGGGTTCGATTCCCACTTGGGCAAACGTTTTTGTTTTGTGTATTAATACTTTTAATAACATATATAGGTTTTTTCTTGTACAACAGAAGTTCAAGTGTTTATTGTACGCGCAACAAATTTTTTTTATTTCAATTTTACCCAACAGGCTCCAAACAACGGTTGTTCACAAATTGCCATAGGTTTCGGCGTGATTCTGAAAGGAGGCTGATGGTCCCTTAAAAATATGAGTTTTTCGTTTCTCTTTTTTTTCGTCGTTTCTATTTGAACGAAATTTTATGTTTTGTTTACGTTTTCCACTTTTCGAGTCTTACTTTACCTTTGGCCTCTCTATTTTGGTAAGATATGTGTTTTTTAATCAAAAACAGAACTGTGTTCCTTAAAGTGCACAATTTCAAGAGTGTTAACATTCCAAACATTCGGTACTCTGCAGGAAATTCGGTGCTGCTAAGTTTTTGCTAACACTGAAATAGTGTTTGTTTCTCCTTGAAATTGCATATTAATTTTTACGCTTATCACTTTTTGCATCGTTCTTTCCATTGGTATTTCTGTTTTGGTAAGATATTTGTTTATTTATTTTTTTGAATTGTGGTCCTTAACGTGCAACAGAACTGTGGTTAAAGGGCACAATTTCAAGTATGTTGGCATTCCAAACAACTCGACCCTCTAACAAACTATTGCTGATGCTAAGTTTTTGCTAACACGGAAATAGTGGCTGCCTGCCACTGAGACATAAAAACCAGAAACATCAGTGTACAATCCAGCATTCAGGCTGTTGCAGCCACCGCTATACTAACAGCACTCTACCCACTAGGGTCAACAATTCTTAAAATGAAATTTACCGTTTTCCCTTTCTCAATCGCCTTTTAAAACTACAATAACGTTTTCAGGTCTTCCTCCGAATTCGATGAAAATATCAGATGCCTCCATTTCTGTGCCAGTCAGAACTCCTTTATCCCCTCAATTGCTTCTTGCTTCGATAGTCTCAGTCATGGGAGGAGGCTTCCACTTTGGCTTCCAAATCTCTCTAGTTAACCCAATGGCCCATGTGCTTCAGTCTTTCTTGTTAAAAGATCTCAACGAGTAAGTCACTTTAAACAGCATCAAAATGTTACCCTGTAGGCTGTTGCAGAAACTATGCCTATCATCCCTCGGAACGAATAACTGCTTTGATTTGGTCAATTGTTGTTAGCATTTTACTTATTGGAGCAGCGATTGGATCAGTTGTTGTTGCAAAAATTATTGAAACACGAGGTCCTCTGAAAGCGCTGTTGATCTCAGCCACAGTAAGTTTGTTTTTTATAGTTTCACATTTTGTTTTAGATACAACTTATTTCTGTGCTGATGTCAGTGGCATCTGGTTTCATCAGTTCTTCTGGAATATTCATAATTGCCCGATTTCTGTCTGGGATTGGAGTTGGAATGGCGGCCAGTGCTCAAGGAGTGTTTCTAGCTGAGATCAGTCCAAGTAAGTTTCAAGGAAGGAAATCATTATGTTAAAAGTTTAAAAAAGCCGTCTGGGACCTTATTTAGACCTGAATTAGCCAATGGTTTTCATTACAATATGCAGGGAGACTACCCTTGCCGCGGCCGCCAATCCCTTACGGGTGTGAAAATCGCGGCGCCAACCAAAGGTTTCTGCATTGAAAATTCGAAAGTGAAAAAAACTGGTCAAGCTCATTACTGTTTTATTGCCAAAAGGTGACGGCCCCCTGTAAGTTAAAGTTGTTGATGTTTTCATTCCACGTGTTCCTTATGACTATGTTTCCGTCACTTTCCGCAGAATTTTGCGACAACCATTAAATCACTGAATAAAAACACTATGTCGTCATTTGCAACCCAGCTACCATTTTCAGATGCCCATCGTGGAAAAATCGGAACTTTTGGCGGCTTTTCCACAAACATCGGATTTGTGTCTGCAGCAGCTTTAGGATTGCCATTTGTTCTAGGTTCTAAAAACCTTTGGTTCTTAGTGTTTGCTATCGAAGCCATCCCCTGCGCAGTGAGTTATAAAAATCGCCAACACGTTGTCTTAGATCTTCATTGTCAGTTCACTTACATGGATTCAAGAAAGTCCTGTTCACCTTCTCAAAACAGGACAACATCAAGCTGCCAAGAAAGCAATTGCCACATATGGTTGCTTGGAACTGTACCAACAAGCGGAGTTAAAGAAACAAGATTCCATCTCAACATTAGGGTCTTTATGGAGTGATAGGTAGTTTCTGAAATTGCAATAATCACATTGCTGTGTTTTCAGGGAATCAAAGAAAGTCTTGCTTCTTTCTGTGATTCTAAACGTTGCAGTTTCCTTTAGTGGAATTACTGCTGTCTCCTTTTTTGGAACGCATATGTTGAGCTCCTTAGGTTTTTCGGATGCATCAGCCGCTACGATGAATTGCATTTGTTCGACGGCTGGAACAGCTGGAGCGTTGTTGGCTACGGTAACGACTGACAAGGTAAGTCGATATTTTTTTTAAAATGACGTTCTTAACTTTTCTACATCCAGCGGGTGAACTCAAAGAAGCGCAGATGCACTGAACGCCACCTTTCAAAAGATATTGTTTTGAGTGTCGAAGCGGTGAAAGACGTGCGGCCGCGTTTGTTTTCAAATAATCAAACGGCGCACGTTCTACCGTTAAGGAACACTTGTTCAACAAGGACATATCATTGGTATATGTGATTAGGCTACTAAGCAGGAAGCCTGGGTATATTTCTTATCCAATTGCCCGTTTGTAAACTTTTCCCCGAACTTTTTAGAACAATGCGATTTCCGTTTGGAAATTTGGCGAATCAAATATTAGTAAACCTATTGAGCTCCTCAAGATATATCCATTGTGTTTTTTTTAAATTTTGATTCCTATCACTTCAAAGTGTTGAAGCACTGGTACCACTATCAGTCGTGAGCGTCTGACTTCGATGTCAACTGTTTTCGGAAACGGTTTTTACCACTTAAAAATGACCTGTTCGCTTTAAAAATGTAGCACCTTGTGCAAATTTTGACGTAGATTCCGGAAATGCACAAGTATTTCTGACTTGCTGATTCATAAAAACAGCAAGCGATCAGAAAGTTATACAGTGCGTATCATAAATATAGAACCACCCATGTTTTAGCTGTGTTAGGCCGCCGAATGAACATTACGCGTTTACCACTACATTAGCTGGAATCAGAAAGTGAATTTAGCCATGTTTACATAATTTCATTAAAATCGATTGAAAATTCGATTTTTCCCGCGCTTTTTTCGGTTTTTGGACCGTATCATAAATATAGACCCACCTTGGAACATGTTGCTTAAAATTGGAAAAAGTTATCGAATCTATTCACATTTGCTTTTATATGTATGAATATGTGAAAACATACAGTTTTCTAACTTTACAAGTGAATTCGAGATTTTGGCTTTGTTTTGAAGCCTCTAAGGAGGAGATTGGCGCCCTTGTCGTAATTTGGTCTTTCGCTGTCTAGGAAAGACCCCAATTAATGTTAATACATAATGAAATATGTTAATAACCGTTTATTCTAAATGTTTAAAACCAAACACGCTGCGTGTACACAGGAAATCTAGTTTAAACCACGATTTTCGCTGAAAATCCACATTTTGTGGCGGGGTAGGCGCGCGCAATTAGCCATAACTCAGCGGAGGGCAACCCGAAAAATATTTTCTTTTTGTGGATTGGTAGCTTTTTTATAACGCTATAGTGTAGCAAAATTCAATCCGACCGAAAAATTTCTCCGCGAAGTTGCGAATAAGACAATTTCGGACTTGCGTTTTCAAGCGAAAATCAATTAAAAGCGCTGTAGAAATAAGTATTCGTTTTTCTATCAACTGGCATTCCGTGGAAGATTTATCAGGACGAATGAATTTTTGCCACATTATAACGTTATATAAAAGCTACAAATCCATCAAAAGGGAATAATTTTCGGATTGTTCTCCACTAAGTTATGGGCAATTGCGCGCGCCTACCCCGCCACAAAATGTGGATTTTCAGCGAAAATCGTGGTTTAAACTAGATTTCCTGTGTCCACGCAGCGTGTTTGGTTTTAAACGTTTAGAATAAACGGTTATTAACATATTTCACTATGTATTAACATTAATTGGGGTCTTTCCTAGACAGCAAAAGACCAAATTACGACAAGGGCGCCAATCTCCTCCTAAGAGGCTTCAAAACAAAGCCAAAATCTCGAATTCACTTGTAAAGTTAGAAAACTGTATGTTTTCACATATTCTTACATATAAAAGCAAATGTGAATAGATTCGATAACTTTTTCCAATTTTAAGCAACATGTTCCAAGGTGGGTCTATATTTATGATACGGTCCAAAAACCGAAAAAAGCGCGGGAAAAATCGAATTTTCAATCGATTTTAATGAAATTAAGTAAACATGGCTAAATTCACTTTCTGATTCCAGCTAATGTAGTGGTAAACGCGTAATGTTCATTCGGCGGCCAAACACAGCTAAAACATGGGTGGTTTTATATTTATGATACGCACTGTAGACCTTAGGATGACTTCAGTGGTATAAGCTTCGGCGTGTTGTGTGATGTGTTGCTTGATAAGACTTCTACGCACACTGCTTTTCTATCTAGTAGAAATGAAAGAACAAAGTAACTTATAGTATTCGGCAAACACTTATAATAATTTAAAACCAAAATGTATCTCAATGTGACAAATGAAGAAAATTTCAGGTCGGTAATCGAGTCCTCGTTCTCTCCGGTCTTGTCCTACTAGCCCTTTTGGACACTTGCATGATGCTGCTCGTTTTCCTCTATTCTGCTACCAAACTTCCCATTGTTGGCTGGGTCTTCTTCACTTTATTCGTTCTGTTCCTTTTCGTCTTCAGCGCAGGAATTGGACCTGCTGCCTGGTCATTAGGTGCTGAATTAGCTCCTGATTGCTGTAGAGCAAAGGTCCAATCGATCGCTGTTTGTGCTCAGTAAGAAACCGCCTGTGAGCAACACATTCTTTGTTTTAGATACTTTGCCTGTTTTGTCAGTCCCATTCTTTACTACCCGCTTACTGAAGCTGTAGGACCGATTTCATTTCTTGTCTTCATTGTGCCTTTGCTACTCATGGCGGTCTATTTATTCCAGTAAGTTCATGTATTTTTTAACGAAATGATAATGTTTAGACATCTTCCCGAAGGCAGTCAGAATACCAAAAGAAGGAAGCAAATCGAGGCTGAACTTGGCAAATACTGATAATTTATTCAATTCTATCAATCAATAAATTCTATTATGCAACTGTTTCATCTGTTCCGAACAGGATGTGATCCACAACTTGTGAGCCAATTGTAAAACAGTGATCTTGGTTAGCTGCCTCGTATTTCCAACCACCAAATCTAAATATGAAACTATAGTTCAACACATAATTAGTGTAGCCATACCGTCCTCTGGAATAGATGTTGTTTTCTTTGAAAACTCTATGAGCCCTGACCAATTCAGAGTCCCTTTCGAGAGTGGGGATTGGGTAGCCAAAGGGAAGAACATGGCTCCATTTGTTGACCACTTGTTCGTGGTTGTGGATGAGACCATGAGATACGAGATCTAAACACTGTTAATTTTATGGTGTTGTCATACACTAAAACTTTTGGCAAGAAACTTGATAAAACTTTACTGGTCACCACATTGTGACTACGAATTTCCCGCCGAGCGATTTGTCTGTGGCGGCTTGTTTGGCTGTATCTCCGCTTTTTAAGACAGCGTTTGTAGATTGCATCCAAACAAGCTAGTTTGTTAAACTGAGATTAATCTGCACTCCCTTGTTTGAAATTGAAACTGTCACAAAGGAGAAAATAGGGCACCTTGATTTTACCTCACACGTTGATTTTAGCAATTTTGAACTACGAGTTACAATTGTCATTATTGAAACAAAAAACTGTCAGGGACAACTTTTCGACTTGTATTTAGATATGGTTCTCATTTTTTTAATCCGGCCGGATTACCCTTGCCGCGGCCGCCGATTTCGTACGGGTGTGAAACTCGCGGCACTACCACGTCAGACAACGAGAGTTTTCTGCGTCTTTTCAAGTAGGAACATTGCAAATTCTAAAATTACGACCACAGAGTCGATACAGTTCACATTGTTCATTGTTCGTGCACATTGTTAGTGAAAAATCCGATTAACCACAGGGCTGGAATGGCCAAAAATGGCATTTTGGATGCAGAACTCTTCAAAACCAGGCATTTAAATCCGAAACTGTTATATACTCTCTTGCATAACTTTTCAAGTTCTTTAAAACCATAAAAAGTCAAAAATGGTCCCTTACGAACCCTTCAAGATAATCCTAGTAAAACTTGAAAAAGCTACTGAAATCAGAGCAACATGTTTTCGCATTGACACACACACATCTTTCATAGTTTTTTTTACAGGATTTCGCAAAAGTTACAATTTAAAAACATAATTTATAAAAATAAACTGACCATCAATCGTTTTATTCACAATGTCCTCCAAATCCGCTCCATTGTCAGATGGAACTCCTACTTCACAAATCACTGACCAAAACCTGCTGGGATCAGGAGTCATATGCAAGTTGAAGTTGGAAATGAAAGTACATCTGAATTAAGCTTTTGTTTTGCTAAGACAGAAAAGATACTAACCTGTAGAACACCGTTTTGTCCAATGGAAAATAGACCCATGAAAGGTTTTCAGTAAAAACAGGCTGAGGTTTCTGTAAACCAATGCCGACTAGTACCACTTTTGAGTGTTTTAAATTCAAATCGGGCAGTAAATTGGAAATTTTTCCTAGTTCTGTCATCGGCATTGTATTGATCAAGTAATCGTAGAATGCAAATCGGCCATCCGCAATTTTGACCTGAAACAGGTTTTTAAATTAATAAAGAATTAGAGTTTCTAGCCTTTTTCTGTTTTGGATCAATTTCGGATACATTAGCCTTGAGACAGAACCACTGAGATGGGAGGGTTGAGGCCACCCGTTTCCACATCTGACCAACGCCTTTGAAATGACGGGGATATCTAAAATTTACTTCCACTTGAATAAACTAAAAATCAATACCGGAAAAGTATTTTAGTCTTCGATGTTTCCTCTTCGTCGAGTTCCGTTCTGCTCAATTTACATCTCCGCCGCAGTTCGTTCAAATCAGATTTGGGCACGCGATGTTCCGCCCAAGAAGTTCCCATTTGCTCTAACTGGACTGTCCACACCTAAATATATCATCTGAGCTTTTTTATCTTTTGGCATACATTGCATGACTGAAAGTATCTAATTTCTTCTCGAATTATTATGGTATTTCACATAAAATCGCCTACTTTGTTTGTCTCCATATTCGAATTTTCCAGGTTCGCGACTGAAAAGACGCAGAAAACTCTGGTTGTCTGAGTTTGTAGCACAGCGCTTTTCACACCCGTACGAGATCGGCAGCTGCGAGAAGAGTAGTCCCGCCGCATACAGTAAATAATATAATACCATACATATAAACCACCTGGCTTTTCCTTAAAAAGCTTGACTGCCCTAATTGATTTAAACATTGATTAAACATTAATTGAATAATTGATTTCTGAGCCTTGTGAACATTTGACTGTCCAAACTTCAACGGCAAACTAAGATTATATGAAACAAGATAAATTATAAAACCTTTGTAATTGTCTTGCGTCGATTATCTGTCCAATTGTTTCATGCTCATTTTGCCAAATGTCACATCT
Source organism: Oscheius sp. G VE-2021 (assembly GCA_022343465.1). Taxonomy (NCBI): domain Eukaryota; kingdom Metazoa; phylum Nematoda; class Chromadorea; order Rhabditida; family Rhabditidae; genus Oscheius; species Oscheius sp. G VE-2021. The sequence goes on along the minus strand of JAJQXH010000029.1, from coordinate 4,776,016 downwards.
GTTTTCACTTGGGAAAGCAAGTTTTCTTAGAACAATAAATACAATCAAAGGAATACACATAGATCTGCATCAAACACATTGTTTTCCCATTTGAAATTTTGCGATGATCAATGATGATCAAAAACCATGAAGTTTCCCTCTTTCTCTTTTTTTCTGAAAGTTGTGATAAACTCACCTTTTCGTTGTATGGACGGATGAAGTTCTTGAGAAGCGTTTCTCCGAACGAAGAAAGGGCAAATTCCCCGAAATTGTCACCTCCTTTCTTCTCCGGGAGGTTTTCCATTTCTTCGATGCATTTCGTTTTGACCTCTTCCAGAAAATACGGAATTGAGCTTTGAACTGGATAAGGGACGTATTTCTTGTGAACGTCGTTGCCAGCCGTCACATGGCTCATGTAGGCCTGGAATTTAGTTTTTTTTTTAAATTTGAAAGCGAGTTTTATTTTTAGTTTTCTTTTTCAAATTGAAGTTACTTTGCCTGATTTTGGAACGTCGTTTGTTCCGCAACACTTTACACTACACAAACGAATTGTCTCAGTTACAGCGCGCCGAAACGGTCAACTCGCGGAAGCGGAACGTTTTCATGTTTTGCGCCCGAAAAATGGTATGATTTGTGAGATTGGTCTGACGATTGCCTTGCAAACCAGAACGGATTCATTCTCTTCTTACCTTAACGCATCTGGGAACGTTATTCCATTGTCCGACAGCTTCATTGACAACATTCGTGTACTTCATGAATTTCGAAGCTCCTAAACACAAACTTAACACAGAAATAGCGTAATCGTACCTGATACATGAACTCCAAGATCCCAAGTGAAGCCATTCTCATCTGTGATTGAGCGAGCGAGTCCGCCAACTTCCGCCTCCTTTTCAATCACGAGAACTTCCGTTTCTGAAGGAGCTGCTCCTGATTGAACTAGCTCATGTAGTCTCCAAGCTGCTCCGAGGGCGGTTGGACCACCGCCGATGATGACGAACTTCATGGCCGACTGCGGGCCAAGGACATCCGCTATCGGGGCGATTGCGGGCGGACGCGTGGAGATTGCAGTAAGTGTTGCGCGGGATCGTTAGAACAATCGGATAAGGGACAAGGAGACAGTTGGTAAAAAAGTAATTAAGGGAAAAGAAAAGGTAAACCAAGGAGATTCGAAATGACCGTGACGAACAGTGTAAAGCGTTCTATCGGGTGCAAATTAGGTACAACGGATTGTACTTAGACGTAAAAAAGTCAGTGCAACTTTAAAAAAAACATTGTTTTAAATAACAACTGCAAAAGGACAATTCCGGTTTCTACGTATTCAGCAGTAAAAGCTGCGATCCCGAGGGTTTTCTAAATCTTGTACTTACTTTTTCGTCATTTAAATAATGGAATCCTTTTGGCTCTTTAAAATAAATTGCTTTACTTTTTAATTCTTAGGGAACTTAACGTTGTAGGCTTTACGAACGTTCAGAACCTCATAAAAACGAAGCTGGAAAACAAGTATCAGGGCGGAAAATGGCGCCAAGTAGATAAGGTTTTCAGCAGGAAAAGGTCCAAAACAATATGATTGCTAAAACTGTTTCGCAAAAACACAATTTTTTACTTAAATAGGTTTTTATGTAAAAGTGGCACTCATGCTTTTATTCCTTGAAAACCAATTGAAACTAATCGATGAAGTGAAAGGCTGAGTCAATAATCTGAGCAAGGTCACGGATTTTGGCTAAGAATCGCTGGCAGTTCATTCAAGAGCATGGCAGCAACATAAACCTAAAGTGAAAACGTAACGGCAGAAACAGGTGCCACTGTTTGAAGATCACTCTTTTCCGCGTTGTTCATTCTTTTCCGTGTTGTTTTAGCTAGATTCCTATCAGCTCCCACGTACTTAGAATGCAATGTTTGTCCTGAAAAAGTTGCTCATTCGCTATTCAAAAAACAAGTATGACCGATTGATACCGCCGAATGGTTCTGCTTACTCTTTGTTCTCCGATAAACATCTTTTCGGTCGTTTTTTCGCAGCCGTAGGTCAAACGGCTGAGCGGCGGCCAGCGACAGGTTCTTTCTGTATTGTTACAGTGGAAGTAGTGTGCATCGATTCGCCACAGATGCCGCTTCTCGCGCAGTTCCTCCTCATCCCTCTGGTGGCTGGGATTCGAATTCTGCCAAAGTCACAGTTCGCAGCGACTGTGAAGTGAGTTTGAAGTTGTAGGATCACAATTGTTGACGCAAGCCTTCAAAACCTAAAACTTCTTTTTTTTGTTTACTCATTGAAATTGTCAGTCTCCCAAATTTAATTTCCAAAACTGATTGACACGTTTGTATGAATTCAATACGAACATTCTAAATGAAGGTACGTACATAGAAAATTTTGTGCAGAGTTTACAACCACACATAATTAGAAAACAAAACCAAAATTTGAACTGAGAAGGAACATTTTTGATTACTGCACGATTGCTTTCAATTTGACATAGATTTTTCTGCTACTCAATTTTTGAAGAATTTGCTGTGTCAAGATTCAGTATTCAAGAAGTCTTTCAATGTGACTAAATAATATTAACTTTCATTCGTGACATTTGAAAACGCTCAGATAAATGAAGTAATTTCTACATGAGGGAGCCGTCAGGGACTTTTTTTCAACCCGTTTTGCATCATAACTGTATGCAGTGAGACTACTCTTTCCGCTGCCAACGATCTCGTACGGGTGTGAGCCAACGATCTCGTACGGGTGTGAGCCTCGCTACCATGTCCGACAACCTGAGTTTCAGCGTCTTTTCAGACGGAAACATTTTAAACCGATTGATTGAATATGCTTGGAAATACCTTGCACGTATTTATTTAACATGCCGGTTATCCACAGGTGCGAAATGATCGAATTATGGCGTGCCAGATACATATTTCATCAAAACGACGTAATTAAACCCCAAACTATTATATATTATCTTGAATAACATGTCATTTCAAGTAATATTAGATAATGTCCTAAAAGGCCCATGACGATCTCTTGAACTTTATAATAACTAAAACTTAAATATGTGTTTGTAAAGTTGACTTACTAAATATCATGTTTTGTGATACCAAATCACATCACAACTGTGACGTAATTGATGTCCGCAGTTCGCGGAACCCCTTGAACGTTGGTTTTTCGCGATCGTTCATCTAAAAGTTTCTTACGCTTCCGAACCCCGATTGAGTTTGATTGATTCATTTTCGCCGAACTCTGAGTCGTCCACTTGAAACCGTTGATTTGGTGGGGGAATTGACAAGGTCAGTACCTATTTATTCCACAGAGTGCAACTTTGATCAACACATGCACAATTGATGTTTGCAATAATGATTCGTAACGGCAAATTTCATTTGATGGGTGGTCACAATTATAGTTTATAACCACAACACATAATTTGAAAAGCTCTTTTTGATATGTAATGGTGACCACATTTTAAAAATCGAACCTAACTTACACAAACAGTTCCTTTTTCTAAAGACCCACATAAAACAAATTTTTTCCAGTGTTCCACTAGCTGGCCCATGCGTTCTGAATAACGAGAATCTCTTCAAGTGCACAAAAGCCGGATACTACGAGACAGTCCAGTGTGATGAAGAAGGCTGCTACTGTGTCGATGCACACAACGGTGCTGCTGCGCAGGCCAGTAAAACATCAAACAATAAAACGGCACCCAGTTGTTCTGGTACGTTAAAGACCAACTGAATAAGTAATCCCTTTTTACGTTAAAGCAAAATGGAACAGTAAATATTTTCAGTGTGCCACACCCATATAAAGAATCTGTATGCCAGTGGAGAACCAGCCAAAACGTTGTTTGTTCCTCGATGTGACCGCGAAGAGGGGGATTACGAACGACTTCAATGCAATGGAGACTTCTGCTTCTGTGTTGTTCCAAAAACTGGTACTGAGGTTCCTGGGACGAGAAAGAGGAGGGATGGAAACTTCATTCTTCGATGTGATGAAAGAGGTTTGTTGATCAAAACAAGGAAAATGGTAACCTGCTTTTGAATAGTTTGCATTCAAATCGAACCTGATTCTGTTTGATCGGACAACATGTGTAATAAAGCAGTGGGATTTGAAGAGATAGGGTCGTGCCAATAGTTTTTTTCTTTCTGCCTCAATTTATGATAGAGTTTACCAACACACCTGAGGCTTTAAAATCCTAGACGCCAAAGTAACCGCCACAGTTTTCTTAACTGTGAGCGGCGCGACTACCCCCTGCTGCTTCTGCCGATGGCGTACGAGTGCGAGTCCCACAACGCTATAACTTCCGACAACCAGGCGCCGCTAATGCCTTTCTCTGTTTCTTTCGCCGCAGAAAATGTCGAAATTAGAAAATAACGATCAAAAAGTCACAAACTCTCTCTACACGATTCGTAAACATAGCGCACATAGCCTGTCAAATTACTGGCCAAATGTGGCATTTTGTATGCTAATATCTCCAGAACAAATCAATTGAACCCCAAACAGTTATCCAGTTTCAAGAATAACTTTTCGATCTTTTCCCTATAAGAAAAAACCCGATCCTTTTAAGTTTACATTGCTTCATGTTATGAAAATATAAGATATCGATCTACGTCCGGGAGTATCTCTCTGGTTGAGTCCATTGCTCTTTTGCTTGCATTCTTACCGGTGTTTTTGAGTTTGAAATGCGGTTTCCAACAGTTTTGCATGTTTTTTTCTAAGATTTTACGAAGATTTCTCCTGAAATTCTCAACCTGCTCCAATCAATTATCAAAGTAGCTTCGTTTGAAAGGTAAATTTCAGGCATGGTTTCTACATCAGTTCAGGCCAGAGAAGACGGCCAGTTTCTTCCCGTCGGCCGTGATTACTGCCGTATGGACCGCGACAGAGGAGACACCTGCAACACAAAACCCAGCCGACTTAGGGTATTTTCCCTGCAAACACCAAAATCTCCCGTTTCTAGTATTATTTCGACTACACTACTTTCGAGTGTTTGGCCTTTGAGCACAAAGGCTGCGGAGGAAATGACAATCGTTTTGCAACGAAGGCGGAGTGTGAATCTACCTGCCTCCTAGGTTTCTTTTCTCCTGAATTGTGCAGTAACTGAATGGTTTCAGCTGACTTCTTCGCCTGCTCTGGAACTAAGCCCGCTGCCAAGAACTCTAGAGGAAAAGGAATTGTTTGCGGAGGAATGATGCGTATGTAACGTTTATTCAGCTGATGAAATGTGGCTTTTCAGCTGACGCTCCCAGAGGCCATACTGGCGGTGGAGAAGGATGTCCGGCCGGTTACCAGTGCATCATGGGTGCATTCTTCGGATTCTGCTGCGATAAGGAGAATGAAGGTATTTTGTTGCACCGAATACCTTGGAATCGACAAAAAACAAAAACACAAAAGAGAATGAAAAAACTACTAATTGTTACCTTAGACGACTTTTAGCAAAAAATCATTTTTCATTGCTAAACTTCCCACGTTTACAATTTAATTTGGCAAAAGTCAAGCATTATTTTCAGTGGCAGAAGGGACTTTTTTTAAATAGCAATCTTGTTTTTCATTGTCGTTCTCCCATGATTTTCTGTTAAAATTGATCCACTGAGCTGCGCACGTCTAAACTCTTTATTTGCCGGAAATGATAAAATGCCGATTTGAAAAAAAAATGAGATTTGCAAATAAAAAATTGAACGGAATTATCACTGCCTATAATTTGTTTGAACGTGCAAAACAAGTATAAACATCAGTTAAGTTAGCTTGAATGGATAATTTCTCATAATTGTCCCTGACGGCCCCTTTAAGTGGTGATGCAGTCACATATTAAGATTGTAGTTCCATTTCAATTATGACTAAAATAACATGTTTGTGGAATTGGATAGGGTATAATCTTAGAAAAATTGAAAAAGTTTCACGCCCTGATTCAAACAGTTTCTATTTAAAGTGGTTTTATGACCCCCCCCCCCCCCATCCACGAAATTCTTATTTTTTCGTCGGCTAACCAATATCTATTCTTCTAGACAAATACGTGAGAGCCTTCCGCCCTGTCTGCCCTCGAGGATACGCCGCCATGGTCCGTCGTCGTGACGGAAAAGACAACCCTCTTCTGGGAAAGAGCTGTTCCGACAACTTCTGCCCAAGGGGGTATTCCTGCAAAGAAGGAGAGGTTTACGCCTACTGCTGTTCTTAAACACTTCACACTAATAAATGTAATTGTCTGATTCTTTGGTTGTTTGGGGGTTGCACGTTCTTCAAAGGTGTCACTATCACATTTATCTCCCTACGCACGAATGACACTTTATGCGTACGTGATAAATGGAAAGAGCGACTAGAGAGTTCAAGTGCTTGTCTATAGTCTGCTTTTGGAGAGATCAGGTGAACGAATTATGGGCGATCATATCACGCAACGGGAACAATGACCACAAAAAATCACAGCTCCTAAATAGAGTATGGTTATCCATGCAGCTATATTAAATAAATATGTATAGTTGCCTTGAGTAATTCTCTGAATACTCTAAAAACCCTTTATTTTACACCAAGGTTTAAAATTAAAATTCACTCTAGGCAGCATAGAGAGCTATTTTCAAAACACCATATTTCTTAAACTGATTATAAAACAGTTGGTAATTTGCATCAGACTGCAGTTTGCCCATTTTAGTTAGGGTTTTTCTTAACGCCGCTCCAAGCAACATTCTCACAAAAGGGTTAATTAGCATAAGAACAGCCTAGCTTTTGGAAGGCAGATGAACAATTTAAGACAATGGAAAAAAGGGAGGCCTTACAGAAACGTAACTATGAACTTTATAAGATTGTTTACGTAGTTCAATCAGTGTTCAACGATAGATAGTGTCAAAAATGAGCGCCGGACCGGGCTTGAATTTTCTGCAACGGCCCTCTTACCGGAAAATAATATTTCGTTATGGCGTTTTTGTTTTTAAATCGTTCAATCAATTTTTGCTGGTACGAACCCAACGACCCGGTTGTTTGCCAGCTTCAGCTACTCTTTACGGCATTGTTTCTAAACTTTACTACTTGTTCAAAAGGGAGAACCCCTTTCCTAGAGTTGCCAGCCACTCTCCAAAAAACCAAAACCAAGAGATCACGTTTTTGTCTTCACTGAGTTGTTATCAAGACCCGTAAATAGAGCTTGCAGCGACCTTTGTGGGAAATTGTGCTCGCCCGAGTTTAGTCTCTTATCTTTGAACAGAATGCCGACTAAAAACGTCAATACTTTAAATCACGGGTGTTGAATCACGCCAGGCGGCACTAAACGTACAGACAAGCAAAAAATCTGTCCGTGAAATTAGTTTTTTGGGAAAACTCTTGAACTACCTTTGGCGTAAACCTTTTTGGGAAATCTCCTAAACAAACGTTTACTTGCAGATTCTGTTTATGATCTAGTAAATATGGAGCGTAAAGAAAACATAAACATGCTTTATTCTCAGAAACGAAGTATAAAAAAATGCGCACAAGTTGGGATCCAAACAGCATGATTCGTCGGATGAGTTGGCTGGCGGAGAAGTTGGATCTTACTGCGATGTCTGTTAGGATATGTAGCGTCAAGAGGTTATTTTTTGTAGAAGAACTGTATGTTAGCTATGGGACGCGTTTACCCCCTAACATCAATTGATAAATTTTTCATTTTAAGGATTGTTTGAAATTAGCCCTTGCAGACTAGAGCCCTTGCAGATTTTCAATATTTTTAGCTTTAGCAAAATCCTCTGTTACTATGTCTTTATTGTTTGTTTTTAGTTTTTTTTTTAAATTCATTCGAAAAAATCACACTTTTTATGCCTTTTTCAGAGCGCACCCCTGAGTTTCAAATGTAACTTGAAGGGCTGAAAATGGTTTGTGGTCTGTACTGAAAACACCAAAATTCAAACCCCCTGAATGCTCGCAAAACAACGCCCCTTGAAATCAGATCGTCAACCACATTTTGTTGATCACGGCATGTTGGTTCAATGGTCGATGGACAGTTAGATATGCTTCATTAACGAAACAACACTAATGTAGTAAAAAAAAGGTGCACGTAGTAAATTTTAAAACCTTTAAAACGTTGATGTTCGAATGTCATCTGAGTAATTTCCATTGTTACGTGTGATAACTTTAAAAAGTTATAGATCAGTTGTTGGCGTTTCTTTGAGAGAATCAAAAGTCTTCATTGAGAAACTTTTCATAGTTGCTCTAAATGATTAATTTAGTGTATTATAATCACAGGAACGTTAATTACAACACTTTAGTTGTTTAGTAACTGGTTTACTCACTACGTTTAGGAGAATTTACAACAGCCATAATCGGTTCATCCAATCTCGGAAATTCAAACAAAATACCCCCATGTTTTCCGAGATCATTGCACACATTCGATGAAAACGGTTTTTGGGTACTTCATGCATTCGAAAACAAAACGTGATCCCACACCCAATGCCAAATGTCAAGGAAATGCGTAAAAGAAGCTGATCGTATCGCACCCGTGAGGCCAGAGTTCACATTTGCAAAGACTTACGCAAGGTTTGGAATTGTGACTTGTGAGGTGATGCACAAGGACAAAATAGGTCTGTCAAAGTCAAAGTTAATCCGCAACCGACGTCGTTTATTTCCATAGTATCAATTGTCTGTAAGTCGACGGCATTATGTTTTGAAAACCTCATTTTTATAGTATGCAACACTTCTTATTGATGTCAAACACTCAAAGTTTCCTCAAAATGTTTGTTTTAAAAATCAATATGTACGAAAAATGTGGATGTTTCCTTTTGTCATATCAACTAACTAAATTTAAATATACTTGTAAACTTTTCCCTGGCGTAAACAAACGTATAATTGTGTCCTACCCACCCCCCTTGCCAATGAAAGCTTTGTATATTTCGGTCTTTCCCTGAAACAGTTATCTTCTACAGTACCAGGCTCCGAGCTAAACCCCTGAAAAAGTTACGAACAAGACTGATAAAGACGGTCTTGGTCGCGCGCATTTTCAGATCAACGAGACCAGGAGTCGTGAAAGTGTTGCCAGTGCAAACATTTCTTGTCACAGCACAAATCACAGGTTGCGCCTTTGAAATACGGGGTCTCCCATTGCGAAAAACCGGTTTAAAATCCGAGGGCGTGAGTAAAAACGCAGGATTGGTGATTTCACATCGGGGATATAAAACGAATGATTTCGAGTGTGTCATTCAGTGACGTAACTTTTTTCAAACCTGTAAATGATTGATGAAGTCATTCTAAAGCTATAGTTTTGCCTTTTAAATGCGGGTTTTCTCTCTTTTTACTTTCAAAGAATGCTTTGTTTCACTAGGAACCATAAGCGTAATCTGGAATATGGTTAGCTAAATGCTAAGTTACCCTTTTGTCCAGAAAAAACGCTTTTGTTTTAAATGTGCCATATTTGCTGGTACATTCCAAGTTCTTTTACCCTGAAAGTACACTTCTACTGCTCAAACCACCACCTAAAACAATATCAATTTCCGGGAAATTGCCAATTGCACCTGCAAAGCTGAACAAATAATGTTTGAATAGCTACAATTTTGCACACTGATTGGGAACATTCAAATCACAAAATCTGTGAAAATTTGTAATCATTTTACGTTTTTCACTTTTTGTGTGAAGTACTTGTTTCTGACCCACCCGCTTGAAATACAGGCGAAGTAAATATATTTTAATGTAATCGCATTGTGGTCTAAGTTTGTAATCCTCTGATGATTATTTGTAACACACTAAACACATCGTTAATGGTAAATTTTAAAAAAAACTGAATTTGAGTTAGTTTAGCAAAATGACACAAAAACAGAAAAAAATAAGTTTTAAACCCTTAGCAAATACAACTTTTCTCCGGCTTGAAAGAAAGCTTTCTAGTCTGTTTCCTCATAGTAGTTTGTAGTCAACTCGAAAAAAGCGCGTTTGCTTAGGGTTTGGCTATGTGTATAAACCGTTTTGAAGATTGCAAATGTTTTAGTCAAACCTCTTTGTTCCAAAAACTCATGAAGTCGACGCAACCCCTAATTTCATGCCTTATAGTTAGCGCTTGACAAATGCCATCAGTCAAAATTGCGTTAAAAACCATGTTTTAATGTATACTTACGTAGTAGTACGTCAGGGTTTCATTTGCGAATTTCTGGGAAACTAGGATTGGCGACGACTATTTGACTATGTAAGTTTTATTTTCGTATATTTAATCATTCTTTTATTCTTCATTCATTCTTCGTTCTTTTAAATCAGAGCTCAACAAACAGCTGATCATGATTCATTATAAAATCAAATAATGTTTTATTTATCCAGGAACGTCATTGTTTGTTTTCAGAAACTGAGCGTTTTGTAGCATTGGTAGCATGGAACTACAGTGATTCATTTCATCGTTCACCTTTTTTCACAGTCAATAATTCTATCACTTGTTCAAGATTTACCAGTTTTCTGAACGCTTTTCTGCGTTTAAAAACACCTTTTTTTCAGTAATTGATTAATTTTTTTAAAAACCAAACTACTCAACATAGATATCACAACGCAATAATTGCAAAACCAAAAAAAGTTGGAGGATAAAACTAAACTTTAAGTCTCCTATATTATTCTTATTCTTTAAAAAAAAGATTTTCAATCGGTTCGTCCGCAAAACCCACCGCTGTTTAAGATTGTTAACCTCATATTACAAATTGAAAATATGAAATTATGCATTACAGTATGTTTCCAACCGTCCAATCGATTTTTTTTCTATTTTTACCAGAGTACAAACCTTGACCACACAACTTCTGCAAACTGTGCGCAACTCCGCACTTTAACCTCCCCGTGGACACAACTATTTGCTTTCTTTTCTGACAAACATGTGTTTTGCGTTCATACTGTGGTTTCGTATCAATCGTGAAAACCACAAACGTTGTGTTCTATTTAGTTTGAACTCGCGCGAAACGACCAAAACAAGAATACTATTTTTGTACCTGGGGCGTGCGCCCAATTACGGTTGTCATCATTGGTATTTCGATCTTTTCGCGGATAATTCAATAAAACAGCGGTTGAGAATAATTGGAATCAAACTATAAACTCAACAGTGGTTTGTTGAACGGGCAATTACATACGGAGTTTGCATTTTCTAACGAGGTTGGAGACTCCAAATGGCACTTTTTTCTTGTTCCAAAGATCATGCGATAAACAGTGAATTCAAAAATGACACTACGTTACGTTAGCTCGCGAAAAAGAAGTGTCCGTTTAAAAACACCAACTTTTAAGAACTTTACAGCGTAAAGCGACAGCCAGTAACGTTCGAATTGCCTAGTATTCAAGCTCACATTATTAATAACAACCTAACTAAAGGAACCTTCAAGGACTTTTTTACTTTATTTGCGTCCTTTCAGGAAAATCTGAATCCGAAAAGTCAATTTTTAACCATTCCAGGCTATATGCACCTTTGGATACCCGACAGTTTAACGAGCTATGTGCAAGATGTTTACGCGTTCGCTTAATCTATCGGTTTATAGACTTTTGATCGTCATTTCAAATTTTTAATGTTTTCGCCTCAAAGACGCAGAAAACGTGGTTGTCTGACATTGTAGCGTCGCGAGTTTCACACGCGTACGAGATCGGCGGCCGCAGCAACCTGCCGTATACAGTAATGAGGACTAAAGGTTAATACAAATGAAAACAGGGCCCTGACAGTTCATTAAATATAGTTTCACAGTTTCTAAATCCCAGTTATTCGCCAAATAAACTAAAACAAAAGTCGTCCCCTCGTGGTCACCAATGTTTGCATTTGTTCGCTTTTCACAAACACGTAACACGTGCCGAACGGCGCCAGCTATTCACCAAAACTGTCGTCAAACAATTTTACTCCCGCTACTTAAATTTAATGAACAGTGACTTTACTTTTGATTCCCGGATTACTGTACACAGAAACGAGCAAAAAGGATCCTCCTTCGAAAGTCTGTGATTGGCATTCAATGAGATTTCTTGACAATTTGATAGGCAATGTGTATCGTTTTAGCAAAAATACCAAAATTGTACTTCTGTTTGTCAAACTGGCGATTCAGAATAGAACAAGTTTTTCAAATGCGAAAAACAGACACCAAAAAGAGTTTTTGTCGCCACAGTTCCCTTGTTTTCTTTAATTATACGGTGAATTTTATTGAAACACCCATTTAAAAGTTTCACATGAATTTTTAAAATAGAGCGTCAGAATAACTTTTTGTTAAAGTTTGGAAAACACCATTGGCGAACCAAATATCTAGTTTTTTTTGGCTGCCACACAAAACAATTTGTTGTTCGAACACGTTATGAATTGGTTCATCTTCAAAGTGGATATGTTTGAATTTGACTAAATGGTTTTCCTGTCAGCTACAGTTTCATAATTGTATTTTGGAGTTTGCGGTTCGCAACACAAAAAGGGAAAACTGACGCGGTGCACACCAATTGTGTACAAAAAAGTTTATCTTCCGAATTAGTGTTTGGACTGAATGCTGACTGACACAGCTAAAAATGCCGATTGGTCCCTGCTAGACGGACAAAGTACGCGTTCTTATTCACGGGTCTACGCGTCTTCTGACGCAAAGAGGACTTACTCACGTACCCAGGTCACACCCAAGTCACAACCGAGATGTTGTTTATCCACGGATGAACTTATGCACTTTAAACATGGGATTACCTATGATCACATAATCGCAGCTGTTCATACACTCCATTCACCTTTCCCGGTCATATGATTAAAGGATTTCGCTTATTATAAAGGGGGTATTTAGACTGCAAAACTGAACTGCCGTCCCCCGCGAAGCGCCGGGAAATATCTCTTGTTTCGCACGTGCGCACTGACGTGATTGTCGCTTTTATTTGTGCCCGATCGGAATGTCCCGCGGATTCTTAAAGGACAGGGTAAACGTGGCCGAAACTGAAGGATGACTTTAAATGCACAAGCGCATTGGAAGACACTGTAATCAAGAAAACTCGTGTACGTGAAAATGAGGTGCCCCAAAGTAGAATTTAAACCTCATTACAAAATATTGTTGCGATCTTGATACGTTTTAGGTTTTTTTTACTAAATATCTACAATTGAATTATCTCTCTCTCTCTAAATTGCTACTACAGTTTTTATAAACGTTTCTAAAGCGAAACAGTTCTTTCACAGTCTGAAAATATTGTGACAACCTGTTAAGCTATTGTGTATATGTAACATACATAGCTTACAATGACAACTTCTCTTTGCAAAGTTCTTCTTCGTGTGGGCGTATGTGTATGTATGTGTAAACGTGTACGTATGTGTATGTGTGTGTGCAATGGCTGGTCCCTTTAAGCATCACAATTGTTTCGTAATATTTGGGTTATTAGTTATCAGAATTAAACAATGACTAAAGTTTTAAATATCTTTGCAATAGTTTTCCTGTTATATACAGTAGTTGTTTATGTTTAATTAAACATGTTCATGTTTGACTTCAGTTTGTGCCCCAATTTCAAAGATCCGATTAATCGTTGTACGATGACAATTCCCTTAAATCTCAGTTTGTCGAAGAAAAAGAAAGGGAAACCGCACTTTCCAGGCGTTCCAATGAACGCTAATGTCTCAATGTTCACAATATCTAGTCTGATTCCCAATTGAATAACACAATGAAAGATCTACTCCACAGTCTCTGATAGTGTCCGAAGTGTTGTCTGTTTGCTCAAACAACCTTCGGTACGAGGGCGGTCTGCCTTTTCTTCACAGTTTTGCACCAGAGCAAACAACATACACTTCAGCTTATCAGTAGCATTCTATAAAAGCGGGAGATCGTCACCCCTTTCGCCTGCTCCCTGACCCCGCCCCCATCGCCAAACACATTTTCTTCAAGACTACAGTACTCCAATTGCAGATGTTGGAACATATAACTGAGTTGGCTGAGATCCTCAAGGAGACGCCTCTTGCCGTACATGAGGCTGCCGCTTCGAGGCTCAGGGAACACGATCCGGTGGCCGTGGCTGCTGTGGCCGCAGCTGGAGCTCTTGTGCTGTCGAAAGTGTGGCACATGCACAGTGATGACCAAGGTTTGTTGCGGTGAAAGTGGTCAAAACAATCTAAGTGAAGTACTTTTAATCCACATTGGTAAAAACAAAAAGTTCATGTTTCCATTCCCCCGAAAAGAAGACCCTAAAAGTAATAGTTAAAGCCAAGAATGGATGCAAACTTTATCTATTTAAGGAAAACTATGGCTTTTCATTTGTATTTTTGAAAATATTTTCTTGTTTTTAAAATCTAACTCATTTATATTTTATTTCTGACAAAGAAAGTCTTTCTTTTTGCCAAAAACTACGGAGTGATCTCATTTTCTCAGTTTCACCGCTTACAGTACTGCTGTTGTTACACCGCGGTGTTTGATACCAAACAAGGAAGTGCTAAGATCTATCGGGCTTAGTGTAAATCAACGAAACGTTAACTTTCGGGGTCAACAACCTTTTTCTTTTGAAATGCATGCATACAAACAGTATCCAATTCAGTTTCTTAACTAAAACCTTTGATAAATATCAAGGAGAGCTCAAATAAACCGGTTTTCGAACTGATCCGTTAACCATATACCGTAACCCGCTACGTGCGAAGCGGGAAAACTTTTAAACATTGGTAAGCATAGTTTTTCTATAAGTGTCTAGACAGAGATCATACGGTAAAACAAAAAAAGGCACTTCAATCTAACTTTTTGAAAACAAAACGTTATTTGAGGAATGAAACATAGTTGAAAAGAAAAAGGTGATAAAATGCGTACAGTCAGTAGCTATTCACCCCCTTATCGGAGTAAAAGTGAAAGAAACAGTCACCATTTCCCTTTTCAGGGCTTAGCAGAAGAGCCAAACGAGCCCTTTTCCGTCTGATCCGCAGTATCCCAGCTATCCACAATAGGATACAGGTAATTGCCCTCAGTTTTCCTCAAAACCTTAGTTTTTCTAGTCTGAGAAGGACGATGTCTTCCGAAACATGGTGGAGATGCTCAATGCCCCGGATGAGCTGAACAAGTGGAGGGACGCCATTCCCCAGAAGGGCTTATCAGGAGCCGAAGTTACCAGCCTGGCTGCGTCATACGAGGCCATGGGTAGGGTTATCGTTGTATTTTATCGCCTGTTATCGTTCCTCGAAAATGTTCGTAGCTTTGTCAGTGGGCTTATCTCGAAAAACGCTAAAGACTCCAGAATTGCACAAAAATTGTGCGTGTGTAGTTGGGTACCATAAAAACAGAATGTGATTTCAGAGGGACCCAAGTATTTGGAGGGAAGGGTCTCTGGAGCGGTTTTCAGTAAGGAAGATGACAGTGAGGAGATGAAAATGTACAGCGAGGTAGGATGGGTCTTGAACAAAAGTAATGGATTTGTAGGTGTTGATCAATTATGCTTGGGCTAATCCTCTTTGGCCTAAACTGTTCCCTGGAGTGAGGAAAATGGAGGCTGAGGTCATCAGAATGTGCTGCACTCTGTTGAACGGAGATAGGGATTCTTGTGGAACGGTAAGTTGCACACATACAATTCTCCTAGAGAGAGATATCATAGAAAAAGACATCGACACGTTTCAGATGTCTACTGGAGGTTCCATGTCTATCCTCCTTGCCTGCCTCGCTCACAGAAACCGCGCCATGAAGAGAGGAGTCCTTTTCCCCGAAATGTAAGTCATCACTGTCTTTCCGACATCCTACGGGTTTCAGGATCATCCCATCTTCTGCTCATGCTGCGTTCACCAAGGCTGCCGAGGTCTTCAGAATCAAGGTTCACCTCATTCCTTTGGACAAAGACTTCCGCGTGAACATTCGCAAAATGCACAAGGCTATCAATTCCAACACTTGCATGGTAGTCTTAAAATAACGTCAATCAATAATTGATTGGTTTTTAGCTCGTTGGATCTGCCCCTAACTTCCCCTTCGGAACAATCGACAACATCACCGAAATCGGAAAATTGGGATTGAAGTACGACATCCCAGTGCATGTTGACGCTTGCTTGGGAGGATTCCTCATGCCTTTCCTGAAAGACGTCCCAGCTTTTGATTTCGCCGTTCCTGGAGTTTCGTCTATCTCTGCTGATACCCACAAGGTACCGACACATCAGTAACTGGGTTCAGTCTTTGTTTACAGTATGGTCTAGCACCCAAGGGATCATCTGTAGTCTTGTACAGGAACCAAGACTACTTGCATAATCAATATTTCTGCGACGCTGACTGGCAAGGCGGTATCTACGCTTCTTCCACGCTGGAAGGTGATTAAAACATCGTAAAGCGGGAATAGTTTGGTTTAGGAAGCAGATCTGGAGTGAACATTGCCCTCTGCTGGGCTGCATTGAACTACCACGGTGTTGAGAAGTACACAGAAATTGCGACTGCAATTCAGAACGTTTGCAAAAAGATCCGCCAGGGGTAGGCTAATTGAAAAATGGAGACAAAGTCATCTGTTTAGGCTTGAGAACATCCCCCAGCTTAAATTGCAAGGAAGTGATGACGTTTGCATCATCAGCTGGACTAGTGACGTCATCGACATTCACAGATTCCACCACGAGATGGGAGCGCGCAACTGGCAGCTTTCGGGACTTCAGTTCCCCTCTGGGTGAGTGGCTCAACCGGATGAAAAAAACTGATATCAGACTTTTACGAGTTCAAAATGCAATTACTCCGCCAGGGATGCCCTGAGATAAGACATTACGCAACAAAAAGGTGGAAATGATTACAAAGCGGCAATCTGCAAACAAAGAACTCTTTTGGCCATTTTGGCCACATAAATGGCAATAAAAGAAAAGGGAGGGAACTTCAGATCTTAGGAAATAGATGTGTTTTGTGAAGGGATCGTTATGAGCGGTCGATAGATGGAAAGTCAGAGATCGCATCGCGCACTTTGCGTACATTCCCGTATGTCACAAATCACAAAAGGGTACGGTAGAACCTGTAAAACAAGGTCATCTACGCACATCGACGACGGCGCTATCATTCTCAGCCTACGAGAATGGAGTTGGCCAAAAGATCATCTGCACGGAACAACGAAACGTGAAACAGATTTACACCTTCGCCTTCATTTTGGTGAAGAATTACTACTTTATTACGGATTAGGGGCGCTAAAGTAGTGAGATATTCAGTCTACTAGAAAGAAAGAAGTGGACGCAAAGACTAGCAACCCGATCGGCAAGAACTTGATTTTAAAAGCCAAATTTTCATCAGTTAAATAGATAATATGACTTTACCGAAATATGAAACTTGACCATCGTTTCTCTCGCAACACCGAATAACATTTTGCGCGCTTTCGGCGATATGCGCACTTCGGTAAACAACTTCCACGCGGCGGCAGTCATCATTTGCGAAGTGTTGAAACTTATGGGTCAAGGGATTCTTTTACACGGAAGTTGAATCAAACGTTTCACAATTTTAACTAAAAATTACTTTTTCGAGCGATGAGTCTATGCCCAGTGAGTCAAGTTGTCTAGAAGGCTTCCCATGAGTATGCAATTCTAGGCAAAATGATATATTCTTTTCTTTTTTAGAAAATGACATGCAACGATAAAATCATGTATTTTTTCAGAGTACACTTGATGATCACTCCCCTCCACACAGCCGAAGGCATCGTCGAAGAATTCCTCTCCGACTGCCAAGACGTCGTCAGAGAAATCGTCTCAACCCCTGAATCCTGCTTGACGGGAGCTGTAAGCTCATCATCTAAACGTTTTTAATCCAACATTTTAGGCTGCCTTCTACGGAATGTCCCAGAAAATCCCCGACAGATCGGTTGTCCAAGAATTCGCATTCACCTATTTGGATGCTTGCTACGCGAAACCCCTGTGATCTACCTCTTTTCATTCTTTATTGTGCAATGCCGGTGTAATGAAGCATATCAATTTTTATCTTGCCAGTGCTTTAGACGGTTGTCGTTGAGTAATTCGTCGCCGAGATCCCAGGCCTAAAGCATAAAAGTGAAAATTTCTAAATGATTCAGTCACCTCTGTTTCAAAACCTAGTTTTTGTCGGCGTTGGGCGTCGTCGGGTCCGTAATCATCCTGAATCAATCATCAAAGAAAACAGTGTAGCCTACCACTTCTTCGTCTTCTACCCATCCACAAGTATTTCCAAAAACTGAATTAACAAAAAGAAGACACAGAATCAGTAGGAAAATCCGCATGTCTGACGAAGATCTGAGACGATTGTAATCTGACGCGAGATCGGCACTTGTTCTTAATGAATATGTTCCATGCAAAATAGATTTTCTAGATAACACAACCGGAATATTGGGATTTGCAAACTTCATATTATACCTTGGATGATTTGAAATTGCACTTTAAAAACCCAACTTCAATGGCGCTTTCTCAAAACTTACATAGGTTTGCATCTGATACAAACATGGACCATTGTTTATTAAATGAATCATGTATTTTTTTTAAATTAACTGTCAGGGACATTTTTGCCCGTGATGCTCATTGCTGCACGACTGTTGCCACAGTCGTCGATCACGTTCAGGTGTGAAACTCCCGGTGCTACTATGCCAGTCAACAAGAGTTTTCTGCTTCTTTTGACGCGGGAACTTTGAAAATTCAAAAGTGACGACAAAGAAACCTATAAACCGATGGATTCTACGGGCGCGTAAACACCGCGTACTTAGTTCGTTAAAATGCAGATTATCCACAGATGAATGAACAATGAAGATTTCTCCAAAATGACACATTTGAACCCCAAAATGTTATATATTTTCTTGAGTAAATTTCCAAACTCCGTTTGCGAAAATATCATTACAAATCTGGATTGATAATTCAGTTTCCCAAAACATTTATCATGTAAACACTTCTAGTTTGTTTCGGTGAAGGGCATCGTCCATGCTTTGCAAGCACATACAAGACAAAAGAACGCAACAACTGCAATCTCCTAAAAAATTGTGTTTGGTGTGACTTCTTTCTGTGACCATCTTCTTTATTTTTGTGGCCGCCAAACGCCGTATTTGTGATTCGTCACCAGTTTGATAATTCTGTTTTCAAGTTTTCACTTGTGTAGAGGTTGAACACTGTGACTACACAACTACACATGTATTTAGGGTGGAGCGACATTCTTTGGTGATTTAGCTAGAAATTCTGGTTTGAGTGTTTTTTAACCGAAATAAATAGTATTCTGCGTATTTCACAATTTGCACTTGACCAAATTTCCTTTTTCGAGGTGAAAGCTTCCCCTGTTTACTTCAATAAACCACTTTGTTTTATATTAGCAGAAAAGTTTGATTTGTTTTCTTGGTTCCTAAAATTAGCTCTTTCGAAGTCTAGCTGTGTTCTTTTCTCCCAGCTCTCTGATGTTTCAACTTTCTGGCTGATAAACACCGGAGGTCGAACAAGCTCCACATTTTGCCACTTCTTATCATACGGATACAAAGGTGGTCTCTTAAATCCGCAACCTTGTGATAAGAGCAAATGGCTCCTGTTGTGCGTGGTGTCATAAAATCACGGCAGTTCTTATCTTATATCATTCACCGGCTTAGAACAAAATGATGAAAAAGGGCCACGTGTACTTGCTGGAGGACAGGGCAAACAACTGTTAAAAACTGGGAGTTTCCTTTGCTAAAAATCATAAGCCCAAGCGACATATATTCCAGGCGACAGGCACCCTTAGGTAACCGACATGCTAACAAACTAAGTGCACGCTGTTTACGCATCCGTCAAATTAATCGGTTTGTCGACTTTTTGGTAGTCACTTTCGTATTTTCATTGTTCCCATTTGAAAAAACCCAGAAAAGAAAACTCTGGTTGTCTGACGTGATAACACCGCAAGTTTCACACCCGTATGAGATTGGCGGCCGCGTTGGCCTAAACAACAGTTAGGGGCTATTACTGTCGAATGAGGAATTCTTTACGTCAAGTCATTTGAGTAAGTGTCGCCAATGAAATCCGTCAAGATTGTGGCCACAATCTACACAAAGTACATCTGAGCGACTATCACAATGTACATCACATCCACACAGACAACATTTGAGAATTACACCAAAGTTTTGTTTAAAAATCTGTCCCTGTTCTTTAAGTTTCAGTTCTTAGGAGGAAACGTCATTGTGCTCCAATAACAAAACTATGTATATGGTCAGCAGGTTCCGCATGAGATTGTTGTATTGTTTCGTTGAGTTCTAAACAAATGAATCAAGTCAATGCGGAATCAGTTAAGCTAAAAGGATCAGTCAGGGACCAGTACCGTGTTTTATTTTGCATATTCAAAAATCCTGATTTGTTTCACCAATCATTGCCCTCATTATCTTAATCAGTTTTGCTTCCACTAAACGCAGGACGCATTGACAGTTCGGGCCGCACCTTATACTGATGGAAACAAGCTTGATAGCTTGATATCTCAAAAAAGGGCTTTCCGACATGAAGTCCCAAATAGTTTTTGAAACAACTGATTTTATACAGCATGTTGTATAGACCGCCTGAGTGTTCAAATCAGTTTACAGCATGAAAAACGAAATTTGCTTTCGAAAGCACAGCCTATAAACCAAGTCTTAACATAGTTTTCCTGCGTCTCATAATGCAATCTCCGTGGTTGCTTTGCATTAATTGCGGCTGGTTTCCCAAGATCAGATATAACTGCGCTTGCGTGTAGAAGTCAGTATGTGCTTCCTCGTTCTCAGCATTGTTGCTCTTCTTTCCTCAGGCATAACTGCCGATTTGTCATGTTCAGGTATCCTCTTTAAAGAATGTATCCAAGTGTCCTGTCGTTTAGGCTGCGAAGACCCACTAGAAGCATTTACCGTTTGGACAGATGACTCCGAGGTCTGGCAATGTGAGTCCCTCAGGCGAAAGTTTGTTGACGACTGCTCTGATATGGCTGAGATATCCTGCGGACGTGAGGTTTGGGTTTTCAGAATTCAGGGGCAATTTAGGAGTTTCAGGACGATCTTGGAGGGTCACTTTACATTATGACGTTTCCAAACACGCCAGATGAAGTTGGAATCAAACCGGACCACGTGAGGAAAACGAACGGCTCGTCTGTGCAAATAACGGTAAGGTAGCGTTTGGATAGATCATAGTCATCTTTAAACGTTCCGCCAAAAACCTTTTTTTTATTTCATTTTAAAAAGATATATACATTTTTCAACAAAACATATATAAGTTTGGGGTTTAAATGCATCCGCAATGCCAAATTTTGGCACGGTGCATACGCGTCCGTCCAATCTATCGATTTATCGACTATTTAATCCTAGTTTCAAATTTTCAATGTTCTCGCTTGAAAAGACGGAAAAAATCTGACTGTCTGACATAAAAGCGCCACAAGTTTCACACCCGTACCAGTTCTACGGCCGAGGCAGGGGTAATCCCACAGCATATTGTATGGAGCGCGACAGGCAAAATAAGGTGCGAAGAGGTTCCTGATAGTTACTTTAAGACTGTTTCAGTAAATTCTCCCTCTCCCTTAACATTAACTAAGTTTTAGTGAGACAACCAAATTAACATAAGGTCATTCATTAAATTCCGCATTCAAAAGCTTTCTCATATTTCAACTTTTACGCATTTTAGGATATCATAAAATATATTTTGTAGAATTAACTATTCATTTTGCAAGAACCGGGCCATAAACATGCTTTGTTCTAGACTCTATAATGACTCTAGAGCTGGATTTTTTTTAAAGTAAACCGAAAATTCTAGAAACTTGATGAAAGAACTCCGTGTCCTTTTTGGATGCTAAATTTAAAATACATTTAACGTATCGATTACGTTTGTCATCAACTCTTCTTGCACAAAGTGTTAAACCAAGCTTTGAGACATTTCACTTGAACTATTCAAAAGTTTTTCTTTGGTTCTGCATGCTAAACTGCTGCTATCATTTTTAATCATATTTTTGTGTTGTCAAAATATGGCGAACGTGTGAACAAAAATGTTTGTCAAACAACAAACACTTCTTTTGGTCGAGACGCCCAATTAGATTGCCCGCATCGCTGCCGAAAAATAGGAAACGTCATCGTTCATCAGCGCGTATAACACAAGACGTTGGTCGACCAAAACCCAAAATAACGCATCAAAAGATCTCTGGCTTTCAATGAAACGACCCGAAAACCGCATCACTATCGAGATGATTCTATTTTCAGTTGAACTGCATCGACGGCGAATGGAAGCTTCGGAACCGGACGAGGGCACAAAACTACATTCTCTGCGACCAGTTTATCATCAAAAACAGCGAATCGGTCACTGATTCAACGGATACTTCTGATTCTGATAACACCGAAGAAAGTGAAACAACAGAAGCTGCGGAAACTGAGGCGGCACAGGAACCTGCTGAAGAAACGAAGGAGATGGAAACAACACAAACTACAGAGTCAAGCGAAGCGGTTACCCGTGAGACAACGATTCCAATGGATACAACAACACAAACAACACCTATGATTATGGCTGATCCCGCTTTTGACAAGCCGAAAATATTGCCGCCTGACATCAAGACAACCGAATCTGAAAGCAAGCAGGAATTACTTCCAATCGACCCTAAACCTTCCGAATCTGAAAGCAAGAAGCAAGAAACCGAACCCCCGGTCAAAGAAACAACAACTGAGAAACCTGTCGAAAACCAAATAAAAACAGAAAGTCAAACTACAGATCAGCCGACGGTAACAACAACTAAGGAGCCTAGAATTCTGGACGAGCCTCGTGGTAAAAGGAAGAAGACCCCGAGACCTCCCAAACTGCCAACAATTACAACCACAACAACAACAACAGCCGCAGCAGCAGAAATAGAAACTTCAACTGCAACTACTATAATGGAAACGGAAACAACGCCGTTCGTTACAATAGTGACAACACTTGCATTCCCACCAGATGTAACTACAGCTGTAGAGGAAATTCCAGAAGTTTCTACAACCGCAGAAAAGGTCCAGGAAACATCTACAATTGCACAAGAGGTTCAGGAAACATCTGCAGCTCCAGTTGTAATCGACACAAATGAAACAACAGAAACAACTACCCAAACTACAGTATCCGTGGGATATGATGAATTTGGAGTAGAAGTTCCCCCGGATTTGGTAGAGAAGCCAAAAGCCAAAAGACCGAATTCGAAGAAAGTTGCAATGAAAGGATTGCGGAAGGTGTCTAAGCCACGACAGAAAGCCTTGCGAGCTGTGAAAGCAAAGCCGAGGAATATCAAGAAAGCAGTGAGACCAAGAAAACAGCCGATTCAAAACAAACAGGCAGTCAATTCAACTGAAATTCAAGAACCCCCACGAAACGAAAGTTCAACTCAAAATATATTACTTCCATTATAAGAACGTATTCAATAAAGCAATTCGTTTAATCTTCATCTTGTGGTAAAGAAATTTGCTGACGTATAAGATCGGAAAGTAAAAGAAACGGCTCTTTTAAACGCATATGAAAACAGAGGTACCGTTTAACAGACCTCTCTAAATTAGATCAGACAATAAGAATGAATCTGCCTTCACAATAACTGATTCACAATGGTTTTAGCATTCTTTATGCTTGAAGAGCATTACTCCAAAACGTCTAATTTATCAAAAAATAAAAGTCTCAAACTTCTTACAGTATACTTTTTTCTAAAAAAAAACTTATTTAAAAATTTACTTTACCAAAGTCTAGACAGTTCTGAACCTGCAAAGTTTGAATCCCCAAATGTGAGCTTGAAAATCTTTAGCCCCCAAAAATATATTTATCAAAAGACCGGCAGTCAGGCTTTGGTCGATTAGAAGAATGAGGCAGCTGTATCAGCAAAGGGGCAAAGAGTTCACTTGGAAACAACACACTTGTCACGTGTATACAATACACTTTTAAGCGACATTCTAGAAAAGTAACACTTTAACTGTATTCACAACGGTTAGTCTTGGAACCGGCAACTAGAAACACAGTTAAAGATTCGAAAAATTCTTGCCACATTCCAAGTTTAGGGCAAGCGTTAAAACCATAAACGTAAATTTTTATGAACAGTGGAAATGACAAGATGAATTCAAACGAGGTCCACGACAGTTCCTTTAACAAATTATTGTGATAAATATCGTCAAAAAAGGTCCCTGACGATATGCTATTCAACTTTTGCGAGTTTTGCTATACAAGGTTATAAGCACATATCTTAAAATTATAAAGCTTATAAGCGCATTTACAATTTTATGATACAATTTTATGACACATGTGCCCATATTTATAGCATTTTCGTATATTGTCATTAGAATGGTGCCGCGTTCTCCAATCAGTCAAACAGTCTGTGATTATCCAGCTGCTCTATTCATCAGGGCGACTGTGGATGCGATTGTGCAGACGGCGAGAAAGTGACCTTTCTATATCCAAGCCTGTTTTACCTCCGCAAGCAGATGCTGTTTTGCTTTTAGAAGTTGCCCTCGTTTTGAAGACATCCACTTACATGCATATCTTTTTCAGAAGTCTAACTGTAATTGCACTATATTTATTATTCTTATCTTCACGTTTCTTCCTCATGGACACTTTTAAACAATGTTTTGTTTTCGTTCTGTTTCTTATTGCTTTTGCAATTTATATTTGTTGGATTGTTAGCTCAACATTTTACAATGATTACTTGTGTAAGAAAACAATCTGAAACAAAAATCACTATTTTTGTTTAAGTTAGAGGCTTGGTTCTATTGCGGCAACCTCTACTCACTGATACAACAGACGATGTTTGTATCTTGCCAAAGATTGATATTTTTGACCCGAAAATTATGAATGTAAGTGGATTTAAACTACTTTTTTGAAATATTATGCCTACTGTTTGTTGTTAGTCCTAGGCAAGGGTGTCCGAAACAGCCCACTTACCAGACAAACATTGAGAGTTCGAATCTACCTTGGGGCATATGGTTTCTTTATTTTAGTGTATATATTATTGTAATTTTAAATAAACGGGTTTTAAATAATTATTTATGAACAACGTTTATACATTTTAGCGCAAGTTTTGCTACTTCAAATGTATCTGAACTATCTTATGAGTCCAGATCTGCTTTTGTGTAGCGCATTATGCAAAAACTCTAGGTTATATTCCTATGCTCTGGAAAAAAACAAAAGTTTCATTTTCAGCAATTTCCTCCATTATCTTTTTGTAATAGAACATCATTGAATCTCACTGAACTTCACCAAGGTAAATTGATATCTACACAGCCGAATCAATACAACTGCCTCGGAAGGTTTGTTTACTTTTTATTAAATTGTTAAAAAACTGAATTAGATGTCACACTTTTAAATCTAAGAATGAGACATTTCAAGGCCCTTGGTACCATACCAATCAAAATTATACATTTCCTTGCGATATAGTAAGTATTTCCTAACGTTATGACTTCACCTCACTTCAGATTGAATCTCGATGTTTTCCCAAAGAAGGCAATGTCACAACGCCAGTGTACTTTTCAATGCACACACAGGTCGTCGAAGTGTAGGGTTAACTTTGACTTTAAGTTAATTTCAGTTTCAGGGCTAAAAACAAATCAAAATTCAAAGTGAATGGAAAACAGTATGACGTTTATTTCATTGTCGTGGATTCTCAAGCTCATTCACAAATGTTCAGGTTGGTGAATTTTTTGCTAAACAATCTATTGTGTTAAGGAATCTTAACAAAACAAGTGAAATTCTACTAAACGAAATGGAGGCTGTTGCATTTCCGTATGTTAATAGAATTGGACAAAGCAGCAGGGAGAATGGATTTGCGTGGTTTTATGGTACGCCGTTCGTTCACTTCAAGTTTATTAAAGGGACAATCAGGGGTTTAACAAGTTTGTCTTATTATAATGAGAAAAAATTAGAAAATCAAAAATCGGAGCTCAAAATGGTTAATTTTGGCAAATGCAGACGACGGCCGTCCGCTCTTTCTGCTTAAATGACGAAGTGTCCTATCTTTACGCGACTCAATTTTGGTCAAGTCTACTCGCCGTGTCTGCCCCTTCAGCATCGCAATCCGGCTCGTCTGCAGGGTCCTAGACCGGCGCCTCTGACACCCGTATTATATCGGTGGTGCGGCGGTCTAGCGACGTTTGGAAGTAAAACCCGAAAAACCCCACTGACTGCCACTTTAATGTGAAGTTCGGCACAAGAAGCACGGCAAAATTCCGGCCAACCTCGAATTTTCAAAGTGGTTAAGAAAATTTGGGCACCAGCCTTATGCTATTAGCTTAAGGATCCCTTTGTGATCCCCAATGCGGCCAAATGCTCTACAAACATAATTTAGGCAAAGTCACTGAGCGAGTAGATCGTTCGCATTACAACATGTCATCCTTGGAAGTTGAACCTCAATGGCAAACAAGCTGCAACAGAAAGCTGGACAATGAAACGATGATCATCAATGAATTTGGAGATCACGGTTATATGGTAACCCAAAAAGGGGATTTTAAATTAAGATTTAGACAAGTCATATAGCGGATTGGTGGAGAACAATCGATTGGGGATGCGAAGGAGCAGACGATAAGTTTGCTGATCACACCTACACGTACTGCATACCTTTTTTAAACGTAACTTTTTTCTTTAAGGCCCTATGCTATGCACTACGAATACAGTGCCTACTTGAAAAAGGCACTTCAAGGAGAGAGATGTCTACATCGACATCAGCATGCACTAGAATATCTGGGGCATTTTGTGGCTTCATACAAAAGTAAGAAAACAAAGAAAGTGTTTACATTGTGTTTTAAGATAAACCAAAAATGGCATTTGTTTGGCTAAGCCACGTCGGACATAATTCAGAATGGGGATCCAGAGAAGCCGATCCTCATTTTGTGGAATTGTTCAAGAAACACAAGAAAGAGGTAAATCAACATCCTTTATTCGTTGTTACAGTTGCAGTTTGACAATAGTTTTGTCTTTTTGGCTGGAGATCATGGGTTACGGTACACTAATGTGAGTTGGTCATAAAGTGTTCTACTTGCTTTTAGGCAATGAAAACCAAAACAGGGGCAGTTGATCTTAACAATCCTGCTCTGTTTATGTCAGTTCCGAAAGAGTTGAGAAAGAATTCTGAGTTAATGGCGATTTTAAAAGAAAATGCAGCAGAGCTACAAACACATTACGACACCCGCGCCACACTTCTGGATATTCTCAAGGTGAGCTTTTTCAAACGAAAATTGTGAACTATATACAAAATGCATTTTTTGTTTAACTTAGTTTAAAAATTATGGTTAGTGCGCTCTCACAGACTTTAATCAGCGCAAGGTCACTTTTGAGCACATTGTTTTGTATGCTGAAAATACGAAAATTTGTTCCAGCATGGATTTTTTTTTAATTTTGAGAAAGTAACACTTATTTTGATGTAATGTTTTAAGCCTTCTCTGAAAACTGGACTGCCACGTCGCTACTTTTGTATTCCTCCCTGAAGTACAAACAAAACTCTTGCCGTTAGGCAGTTCAATTCCAAAAAACTAGCTTACATTTACATTAAGGAAAACAGCTGCATTTCCTTAACAATTATGACCGCATCTGGCTCGTTCAAGCATTTAAATACTTGTCTTTTAGTACCAGCCATCGGCTGGCTTCAATGACCGTTCATTCAAACATGTCGAGGGAGAGCTGGGGCATTCGCTTCTCCGTAAGCAACCCAAGCCCAGAACATGTCGGACATTGCCAATTCCTCCTCCTTATTGTTTATGTGAAAAACAAATGAATGAGGAAGTGGTCGAAAAGTTAGTTTAACTGAATCCCAATACCATTTTTATAGAACCCCGGTACGAGCCCAGTTGATTGGAAGGCATGCAATTGATGCTATAAATCGTCGACTCATCGACAACGGAATAGAACACCAATGTAACAAATGGCTTTTCAAAAATGTGTTTAAAAAAAAAATTGAATGTCACGCAAGTTATTCAGACAAGAAGACTCGTTCAGTATTCTGCGACTCCTACTTTACAATTCGAGGGGCTGATCATGGCTACAACTAATCGGACATCACTCTTAGCCGAGTTCCACGTAAAATAGTTAAACGAAACGCTTATTAACTGAAAGCTCTTCAGGTTTTTATGAGTGGATCAAATGATATATCTTTTCATATTTTGAGCATAGACAGAGTTGATTCATTTAAGAATGCCGGTGACTGTGTTTCCAGCTCTTTCCGAAGTATATGTGTTTGTTTATGAGATCAAATGCTTTATCGTTGTAAAAGTGAATGTTTCTTGTTTGAAAGGGATTCTCTTTATCAAATGGCATTTCTTCCTTACTATGTGTATTAATAGGAGAAACAAAGTACTATGTTAGTATCAAGCGAAAAAGAATAGCACAAAGTTCAACAGCCCCTCCCAACTGCGGGGCCTAACCTGACCATGTGATACATTTAGGAAGTTTTCCCTTTTTCCGCTCTCTCGCTAGATGGCGGCGTGGTGATCTACCCAGCTTCATGTCCCTTGCTTCCGCCCCCGCCCCCCCCTATTTCTCCCTCATGTGATCGCTTTACATCATATGCATATGAATCTCAGGTCTATATTGAGAATACAATTACCACCTTTTGTGCACCTCGAGGGTCTCCCTAATGTAAGATAAAGTGGCAGAACCAGAGTTCCTCAGATCAATTGTTCAAACAGCTTCAGTATTTTTCTTTTGTCCTTATACAGTAGGAGTGTCAGTATTCCTTATACAGTATAAGTTATACTATCTAGACGACAATCCGGAGTGCAAGTCTTCATAGTCTTGCATCTGAAATCTTGTGAAACCTTCAACCTTTAGGTAGAGCCACCTAATGCAAATCAGTGTTTTCAACCGCAACAGAGTAGGTTTCTGCAAGCAATGACATTCTGGAGCTTTTCGAAATTTCCGGTATGAAGTTTTCAGTAGACGAGTCTTCTTCATAGATCCGTCTGTTATACAGAATTGGATAGACATATTGGGCAAAAGGCACACATCCCTCAAGAACTGGAAATTATTGGGATGGAGGTAGACGCTGACATGATATTCCTCCATAAGTTACGTGAAAAATTACCCCAGATGTTTGATGCGTTTTATTACTTGATCCACATTTCCTGAATCTTGACAAATTTTTCGGATGCAAGCACTTTGTGTTTTCGTATCCCGCAGTTTTCGCCTAAACACTAAAGCAAAAAGAAAAGACCGGCATCACTTTTCACAAAATGTGTTCCAACATGGAACCAACCTCAAATTAAGTGGCATAATAGTTTCTATCGCAGCGTTCTCTCTTTCCAGTTAAATGTTTCATCTTTGTAGCGTTAGAATTTACGGGGGACTTTGGTTGACCGCTTCAAATAGTAAGATTGGAACGAGGATTTGGCAAGGAAATGGTAGCTTGACGCATTGCCGTTACGTTTGGCACTATTACGTGTACATTAGACAGCAACAAAATCGCCCAGAAAACAGCTGCTCAATGGGTTTCGCTGAACTGCCATCGAACCTTCCTCACAAGACTAAATGTAGTTATGAAGATGAAGAGGACGGTATTTTTCACACGTGGTTGCCAAGCGTTATCTACCGACATGAGTTCTAGAGATGGAGTGACATATGTCAGGGACGTAATCTGCAGGTAGAAATTTGCAAAAACGATCGCAATCGGTTTTAGCACAATTGACCCAAACATCATAAACAAAATCCTTTTTTCTACAATCGGTAATTTTATAAATTACTTTTGTAAAATAAAATCCAAAGATCGGTGGGCATGCAACGGAACTCGAATTTTTTTAAAATGACAACGATAATTTTCCTGTAAATTTCCAAGGAATTTCGCAAATAAAGATGATTTAAACAATTTTAAATAAATATTTAAACCAGTTAAAACAAAAATTTAGTAATAATAATGAAAATAAACAAAAATAAAGAAAATATAGAAAACAGACGCCAAGAAAACCCGAGAGCTCAAAATGCTGTCAATCAACTGCACGGCTGCCCCAACCTGCGCAAAAAGCGCGGCGGGACCCATGTCAACAAGGCGACATCTTAAACTTTTCCAGACTTGATTTAACTTTTATTTTGATTGCAAATTATGATCTATAGAGTTGTTATTTTAAAAAAATTATTTTTTTAATTGTTTAAAAATTTAAATTTATGCAAATATTAGAAGTGAAATAATGGACGTTTAGTCGAGAAAATAATCGAGCACCGGCTTGAAAATGGGCTTATATATTAATATTTTTAACCCTTACTAATTACCTTGAATGAGAAATGCATATCTGAGCGCAAATAATTCAAATCAAACTTGAAAATCAGAAAAATCGAGGCATTCTGTAAGTGAAAGTAAGATCAAGACAGGTTGAATGAGCGGAGAACCACCTCCAGCATCGTTTTAAAGGCTCAAGGAGACATCATGCCTGCCCTGGAAGAAGCCATCTAGAAGCTCACGGATCAGCAAGCTGCTCAACAGGAGTTTCTGACCAAGCTGATGGAAATGATGCTAAATTCTCAATGAGGAGGTGTTACCGTGTCCACCACACAGTAAAGACCGATGCATTGGCGTCTCTGTGGCTGATCGGCTGATCGTTTCGCTGCCATAGCATCAATCAGATATCAGACAGAAGGAATGTGAGCGGGAGCAATTAGACGGCATCATGGGAATATCCTTACAACACCGACCCAACTGGAAATCGACTCACTGTCTCGTCGTGTCCCGGAGTTTACCATAGACACGTACGATGCATATGCGACGAAGGTCAACAGGACGTGTAAAGAAGGCCAGTTCAAGAATACCAAGATCGTCGACCTGAAGTGCCTCATCTTCGTGGCTGGCCTGTAGGACGCCAAGGACAGTCTGGTTCGAATAAGATGTCTTCCGCAGCTGGACAGCAAGGATAAATAAACATTGGAGGATCTGGTCAAGGAGTGCGGTCTGGTGGAGGATGTGCAAAAGGATTCGAAGATGATCGAAAAGAATCCTACCGTTCTGCAAGTTCAGAGAAGCGATGCTACCCACTCAAGGATGGAACCCAGAAGGAGGAAGCAAATTGCGTGTTGTGAATGTGAAGGACCACATTTCATAAGATAATGCCCTAACCTTCAAGAAGATCAGGAGACGGATGGACTGTAAAAGAAGCCGCGGACCAACATAAACTGTCGCCATCGTGCTCGCGGCAACGCTGTGTTCACCAGCACACCGGTTGTCGGAGTCTACTTTGATGTGAACTCTCATCGTCGACGTAGCACAAGCTCGGATGTCCTCGTTGGGAGAAGAACACCACGAACCTCGTCTGCCTCAACGGAGAAGGGATTCGTGTCATGGGACAACTGCAGCTCGATTTCGCTGTCGTGGAGGTCGATGAAACTCTTCATCGTGGTCACGGAGACTGTCTCAATCAAGGACAAACCAGATGCTTCGGCACCTGGAGGACCACAGGAAATGGCTGTCTTGACGAATGTAAACAACGGGTGAACCAAGGAATAGAAGGACGGGTTTGTGTCGCACAAACACCGCTAGGGTCAAGGAAGATCAAGAAGACAACGTCGTGAAAGGCGACATGACGGGTGGTGCTTCTGTGGATCAATATCGACTGCATGGACGAGGGGTTTCCGGACTGGAATCGCCTCAGGCGCAGCATCGATCAGATCAGGCGTCGCGGAGAGCAACTTCCCAGCTTGTGGGAGCAGGGACGGATGCTCGTTCAAGAAGATGATGGACCATATGAACAACGACTACCAAAAGTCCAAATTCAGAACAATATCAAGGATGAGGCGCACACAGTAGAGCCGCTCGTGGACAACGACGTTCGCTCGGAGGGACAGCTTCCAGGATGAACACCGCCGTGCTAAGAGCTGATGGGACTCCGGATTCTGCCCATTTGCACTCTGTTGGCTGGAAGAACGACGTCTTCGCTCAAGGTTCGACG
The DNA here is from genome assembly GCA_022343465.1 of Oscheius sp. G VE-2021. Lineage (NCBI taxonomy): Eukaryota > Metazoa > Nematoda > Chromadorea > Rhabditida > Rhabditidae > Oscheius > Oscheius sp. G VE-2021. Next base: position 4,744,446 of record JAJQXH010000029.1, on the reverse strand, counting down.
TCGGCTAATCGAGGCAGGAAACTCACTGACGGTGCTCGCAATAGATGGTCAGGCAACGCTCAGTCTGATGGTTCGACGACTCCTGCTCAAAGTCTGTGGATTTGAAGAAGTTCTCTTCGAGGCTTCGATCTCGTAGGGAGGTGTTGGGTCTGGGACGCCCTATGACGTCACAGTCTAGATTGTTCTAAAGAGTTCCACACCGTTCCCGATTAGGCCCCAAGGTTCAAGAACCTTCTCGAACCTCCCCCTGTGTACTAGTTGGCCGCGCCCGTTTTCTAGAACCTTCCATGGTGCTATATAAGGCGTGGGCTTGAGTGAACGCTCTAATTGTTTTTTTTCCAAAAGTTATTGACTATAAAGACAACCAAGTCAGGAATGATGAAACACGTTTACCTATGGCTTTTCGAAGTTCCAAATGTTTCACATTGACATCTAGGTCGGTTAATAAGTCGATTTCTCGGCATGTATTGCAAATGTTTCAAAAGTTAGGGAAGGAATGGAAAGAGATTTTCAATTTTAAACGATGTTCCGAAAATGAGTTTTTTTTCATTTCCACTCTCTTGAGGTTTATTGGAACATTGAAATCCCACTAAACTCGGTAAGATAAAAACCACAAAGGGTATATTTTTGAGCGTAACTGTGGCAATGATACAGTCACAACATCCTATTTCTTATAATATTATTATGCAAGCAGTGTGCAATATCCCATTATTAGTTTACAATAGGCAAATCTCTCTAGACTTGACGCTTTACTTTCCATTGTCCTAATGACAGTAATAATAAACTGGTTACGTTAAGACTGTTACGACAGATCCGTTTTCACACCTGCTGCCCTGAAATTTTATATTCGACTTATATCTCTCTGTAAGGCAAGTATTAAGTAAGTATTTGTGATTGAGGAATAAGGGGCCGGATCCTTGCGCCAAACTCATGGAAGGGTACCCAATGAACATTTAACAATTTGGGTCTAATGTTCAATTTCACTGTCTAAGCATTTTTCGTTTTGTTCTGATACCATTTAATAAATTAAAGCACATACAAACAAAACAAACACAAATTTGGAGCACAGTCCAGCCGAATTGCAGAAATCATATTGTGAGCAAAGGCAAGTCTTCTTGTGAGTTGATAAGTCGGTCCTACACCCTTCTGGATGAGAGAGATGAATCAAAGAGTCGTGAGGAAGGCAGGTCATTGCGACGGATTGGCCACGCGACGGATGCTGTCTGAAACAAAAAGAGAAGGTAATTACAGTAATCTGGATTGTGATAATTAGATTGTAGTTAGCTTCATAATATCTCGGCTCGTTTTCATATGTATTTTGGGTTGAGATAATTTCAATAAAGCAAAGTGCAAAAGAAACGCTTGGAACGAACACGGGCCACGATGTGAAAACATGAGTAATTGAAAAATAGATATGCCGTTTGGAACGAACACAGTCAGATGCTTTTTGTGCTTTGTGGTAAGCCTCAATGTACACTACTCTCTCCCTTCCTGGGAAATGGGAAGGGGCCCGGAGGGTTAAGTGCGAACCAAAAGAGACATGGATTGCTCACCGACATCATTGCAAACGCATTCTTTTATGTCAAGTAATTCAAGAAAGTTTTTGCCGTTGCAAGCAACTACATAGTAAGCTGATTTTTTAAAGGGCTAGTCATAGATTTACTTTTTCTACTCGGCGGCCTATGGTCGCGGGCTAGACCGCGGTGCCGCCTATCTGCTACGGGTGTCGGCAGCGACGCTTTGTGACCATTGCAGACGACCGGTATAGCAATGGTGAAGAGGGAAGACAAGGAACCGAGAAAACTGGCCACATTTGAATCGCGTAAACACAGGACGCTGAGTTCGTCATTTACGGAAAAAACGTGCAGACGACCATCATCTGCATTTGCATAAAAAAGGCCAGTTTGAGCTCGGATTTCAGACTGACGATGCATTTGTTACAAAAACAATTATGTGCTTTTTCTTGATCTACGTTGTTGAGCATAATACAATAATATAAACTTGTAAAACATTTCTGACTTCCTCTTGTTTAAATCAGCGCTTTGACAGACAAGTTTCAAAACACACGAAACATATGTTTAAAGGTAAGATTAACTTCCAACAGGAATTCGTTTGAAAGGATTTGGGAGTAACTGCAGCAATCACTGTACTAAGGATGTACTAACGAAATTGGGTTTCCAGAACAAGAAAGTAGAAGGCAACAGAACAAGGACAGGAATACACTCCGCTTCTGATTCCTCATGCTTCATAGTTTCAGTTAGTCTAGGGAAAAGAAACAATTATCCCAAATAATATAGGACGCGGCAAAAGCAGGTCAGACACATTTTTTTTGGGAGCTGCGCTGTGTTTCTCTGCGCATTGGATATTTTGCATAATCTCTTACGCTAACAGGTTAGTGCCGTTTTGATCTAGGTGGGCCCTTGTTCCCACTATCCTTTTACCGGCTGACACATTCATAAGACACTGACAATATTTAATATAAAATACAAGTATTGGAAGGTAACCATAGTATGGCTCTCTTTCTCTTTCTCTGTCTCTATCTCTCTTTGTCTCTGTCTCTCTTTTTGATTTTCTACTGCTTCCAAGAGGAACAAAAGTTCACGTTAACTTACAATCAAATAACGCACAAATTATCTGTTAGAAACATAAGTTTTATAAATAAATAGCATTGGAGGACTTTATTTTTCGATGAAGTTTGAATGGAAAAGAAAGAAAAAAACTTGTAATTGGAAATGTTGGCTCACCCTTGTATTCTTAAACAAGCAGCTCCTTCACATATTCCACAACTAGGATCGCAGTCTGTCCCGTCGACGCACCACATGGCAGTACCTGAATTCTGAGAATTTTTATAAATTTAGTGTGCCTACAGAATGAACCGGAACAGACTACGACAGCAAAAATAAATAATCTCATTCCGACATAGCCGGAATCTAGCGCTGGGAGCAGTGCTCCTGGCGAAGCCTGAAACAGAGAATACAGCCCTCAAAGAGGAAATTATTGCAAACAAGTAGAGGTCGACGTAAACAAGGGAATGCGCCAGACCCTGAAGCAACCAACTGGAAACATGCACGCATCAGTCACGCACACTTGTTCTGTGACCAAAGGACCTTTCAGCCCTCATTTTGGGCAAACAGGATGGAAACTTTAACTTTGACGATGCATGGACTTTAAAGGAAGGAAGGAAGGGGTCCGAGTGGTCACGGCACCCAGCTGGGAATGGCAGCTAGGTGCGGCTTCATTTGGTCGCTTCACAAAGGGCAGCGGAATGTAAAATGAGTTAATGAGCTCCGGCAGGGTGGATTGTTCTCAGCGGAAATTATGGCGGTCACGTCAGAATGACTCTAAACAACCCGAGAATCGACGAGATGGCTATTATTGCGTTATGAAATTTTGCTTAAAACAACCAAGATTCGTGAAAATAATTAACAAGATTTGTTTATTTCCGACATTTTGCTTAATTTTATGTTTCAATGCGTCTTTTGAAAAAAAAAACCTATATTTTCTACAGTTTGATGATCAGAAACCAGCAAATGCAAGTGTAATCAAACAATAAGATATTGATATAAAATTTGAATTTAAAAATACTAAAACTAAAGTACATTTTTAGTACATTTTTAAATGTCAAACTACATTTGGTTAAAAAATCTCTTATTTCCCGTAGTTTTTATAATTTATATAAAAAATAAATATAAATTTTTATATTTATTTTTGGCTACAATAGATTTGCAAGACAGAAAAATGTTTTTTCGAGGGGTCACAAAATTCTTAAGAGCAAAAATGAATTATTCCAGTAGTTTAAGTTTTATAATGTTGACCTCATGAATGTTTCGGAGTTTGAATAAGTTGTTTTTTTTTCATTAAAATTGCTTCAGAGGTGTGGTAACAGGAGTTTAAATTTCAATATCAGTTGTTTAAAACAGGCGATGAAAAGAGAAAACTTAAATTTTTTAATGAGTATAAAAAAGAACGCACGGCTATCTCACTATACCTAAATTGATTAACAGAAGCAATGTGAAAAGCAACAGATGACGATGTTTTCTTCGCCAACAAAGACGGCACATAAATTAATTAAGGCACTGGTGGCCCGGCAAAGAAGCCACACTCATCTCCGCCGCCACTCGCACCGCCGCACTCCTCTGATTAAAATTCCACGGACCGCCGAAGACGGCGAAGGAAGAGTAGAGACCGAGTTATTGAAGAGGTGAAAAACAGAAGGAAACTTTTTCTACTCGGATTCGTTAAGAGAATAAACAGAATGAACATTTTTGTTGACAACGTTCTATTCAATTTCGACACAGCAGTAATCAAAATGATTATGGAAAACAAAAACAAACCGACTTCATGAAAATACTTGACTTTTTTTCTTGATAAGAAGTGGGTCAAGAGACCGATTACACAAATACCCTATCTATCTTAATAGGATTTTTTACTTGGATCGTTTCAAGACCTAAAACCTGAAAACAACTGTGGAAAAACTGTTATTGTTTGATTCACGCCAATTGAAAATGTAAACTAAGCAACATAAAGCCGTTCGTTAAAGGATGTTCTCTAAAGTTTGATTTTCACATTCATTGTTTTTACTATCGTCAGCATTCAAACAAAACAAATTTTAGCGTGGCGATGCTGCCCAAACTAATGATCAGGTTCACTGTTGAGGAAGGCGCCTATTCTCGGACCATTGAAATTTCAGCTTGCAATGAAAAAATAGATTTTTTTAACCTTAACTGTTCTTGGATCTGAGTGTTTCGCACAGTTTATAGTGGAAATGAGCTCGAGAGATTGAGGTCTGAGTGTGAGTTTGAGGCAAGCTTGTTTTTTTATGGTATCAACGTTAAAATTCATGCTGTTTAACGTAAACGTTAAACAGAGGTAACAGAAATTGGTCACGTTTCATTTACCTAAGCAGTCAGATGACAGCAAACGCAGGACACCTAATGCAATCACACACCTAGACATGTGCGTGCAAGTCAACAACAATTCAGGAAACCCGCACTTACACTAGCACGCAAGCGAATGTGTATGTGGACATATATTTATTCACACGCAAGCTGGGAAAATTCCCGCCGTTGTTTTATTACGATTTGTTGTTGTGATAACAACCGTACGAAAAGAAAGAATAGAACAAACGCGGATTATTGAAAACGTAATGTGTAATAGAAAGCGATCCCATTAAATTCAATTATCTTTTATAAAGTGGAGCTCTGTGTGATTAATGAGCTGTAGTACTCACCAAGTCAGCAATTAGTGGCATCGCCTAAAGAAAACAATAAGAATTAACCTGGACCGACACTACTAATTTTGCTTTGAAACGTCATAAAGTGCCCTTCCTAAAAAAAGGCGCAAAAGCGGCATTTTTGAGCCAAGGATTAAAAGGGAAAAGCCGGCAATAATATTTGTAAAAGTGAGATTTCACTTACTTCCAAAAACGTTATTTTTTTTCTTACTACCCAACTTTCGCTTGCAACCCCAAAAATAAGGTTTTTGTTTTATTACATAGGAGCCTAATATCAATTGCACTGAGCTTTAAATGATCAATTTGGCTTCCTACAAAAAAGCGCAGCAATGAAACTGTTGTGACTGAAAGTAGTCGTCAAAAGAAAATCAAATTTTATACGATTTTGGTTGGATTGAAACTAATCTCCTGAGATGCCAGATCTTTCTTAAAATTCCAAAATCTGTGGGAATGCTGAAGCATTATCGTGCAATAATATTGCCATTAGGTTGTGAGAGAATCATTTCCGTGAAAGTTGAGACTGCACATTTTTTATTATAGATAAACGTTGAAAACCTGTTAATGGAAACAGAAGAATGAAAAGATTCGCTCAAACGTCGAATTTAGGGTAAACCAATTATTGTCATCATGACAATTTACTTTTTAGCTTCTAAATCCCTAATTAGCATTTTGAAGTAATTGAAACATGCATACTGCCAACAGCAGCAACCAGGAAAACGTCTGACAACAGGGCGGAAGGATGCCCAGATAGTCCCTCCCGGGATGCGTGTGCTCATAAATTTATGACCCGTCGACGCGTGTCTAATCGTTAGAAATTATTCACCGGTTACGGCAGAATCGCGCTTTAAGTCGGTTCAACTCAAATGGCCTAGTGAGTGTGGCCAAGACCAGACGGCAAAACAATGGCTGATGGAGAAATGCCGGGGGCAGTGGCGAAAATGGAGTGCGACAAGGGTGCAATTACCTCCAGAAGACTCGCATTCATCACCCGAACGTTGGCTGCGCGATGGCAGTAATCACTGGAGCTGAGGTAATTAGGGAATCATTGGGTGAAATCGGCGTCATTTCACATTTATTACGGAAAACAAGCGGACTCGGTAGTACCCTGTGTGCGGTAGGAGGTTGGAGGGAATCACGGGTTCTTCAGGAGGAAGATGGTCAGCTTCTCCTCAAAGGCGACTGTAGGGGACTTGGCGTTACAGTAGTCACGGATCTCCTTCTCTCCACATCTCAGAGTGTTACGGACAGCAGGGAAGCAACCTGCAAGGGAGTTCTATCAAATTTCAAGTTAGTTTTCATGGCTTTTACGTAACGAGATTCTTCTTTAAAACATTCGTGACTGACATTTACCTATTATGATCATTACTGTAAGCCTACCCTTGCGTGGCCGCCGATCTCGTGCGAGTGTGAAACGCGCAGAGCTACCAAACAATCAGAGTTTTGTGTGTTTTTTAAGCGGGAACATTTAACATTCAAAAGTAACGACCAAAAAGTCGATAAACCGATGGCTTCTACAGGGGCGTAAACACCGTGCACGTAGTTCGTTAAAATGAAACCGGATAGCCAATACATCACACTTGGTCAATTCATCAAGCATTCAATGGTTGTTTTGATGTAAATTAGAAAGTTGTTATGGTGTACCCTTAATAAGTGCAGTTGATATTCAAAGGCTATGGTAATAGAAATCGAGGCAATACCGAAAAACCAATACAGCACCCCGATTCTCACCTGAGCACAAAATCTTCTCCCACTCGAACCGATCCACCGAGATAGGAACAGCGGCGGAGAAACAAGTCGAATTCATGTGAGCCTAAATTTCCGAAATAGATTCCTTCCATTTTTCTGCTTATACTGATTGCGCCGCATGAAGGACGGCCTCTCGTGTAGGAGCCAATTTGTTCCACAGCATCAGACAGCTTTCTGGAATCGGAGGAGGGGGATTTTTCGGCCGTGAGAGGATCACCAAAGGTGCCCCAGCTAAACTTCCGTTTGGTAGCTTAAACAATGAATCACTTACGTTTAAGATGAGTTTTCAGGTGATTGAAGAAAACGACCAGGTCCGAGATTTCGTGGGTGATCTCGTTGCAGACAATGAAGTCATACTGGCCGAGCTAAATCAAGGGATGGAAATCGTTGAACTCCAAATTGCATGAATAATCAATAGACCTGATCCACAAAGATAAACATTACGTCCTTCCCATCTATTGCGGCGGCCTCTCATTATCAGAGCGCGCCGCGCAACCAGCACATGTGTCATTCTGGCCGAGTGGTCTAAGGCGCTGCGTTCAGGTCGCAGTCCTCTTCGGAGGGCGCAGGTTCGAATCCTGCGGATGACAAATGTTTTGCTTTTGTTGAGACGGTCATTTATCATCTCTTTTGCCATTCAGTACTTTTATCTAGTTTGCAAACAAAAAATTGTTCAGATTGCTCGACAACTTTCGAATTACCGTTTACTCTCAATTAATCTGTTTTTTTTCAGCCACGTTTTTTCATTGGTCGTTCATGGTATGCAACTTATTATTTAATACTCTTCAGAATTTAGCTGAAGTTGTTGCAGTCTTGCAAAGAAAATTTGAGCGGAACCATTTACCCTCAAAAGTTTCACGTTTTCGCAGTTCGCGAAAAGTACAAACTTGTTGATTTGTGATCTTCTCCCAGACTCCCCGCTTTTCGAAATCTGAGCTAATCGCAAGAGGGCGGCAAATCAATTGGCAGTTGATCACTTCCGCTACGGAAGCAGCTGCAATCAATGGATCTAACAGCGGTCTCAATCCATCTTTCGGAAAGAGCGAGAACATTGCAAAAAAAGATAAACTTCCTACCATTACGTTTCTTAGTTGGTCAAATGACTTCCCCCAAACCGTGACAGGTGGATGTTGTTTCCTTGATTTGTGGTCACTTATCCCCCGAGAGAAACCCCCAGTCACCAAAGATCTACCTGACTGAGGTCGTCGAAGTTTCGTTTGAAGTCGACTCTTTTGAAAGTTGTGTTCGGAGGAAGATCAAAGGATGGCTTTTCACCTCGGGTGGCAATGGTCAACCTGGAAGGGATGTTACAGCCAAGTTATGCTGTAATGGATACTTGTTTGTTGGGTGGGTCTCGGCCAGCGAAAGGGCGAATACACAGGCCTCCTCTGACACATCCAGGATCTCCAGTTTGTCGCTTCGACCGACCTAAAAAGGAAATGTTATCATAGACAACAATAAAATGATAATAACCAGTGTTGCTCTTGTACTTCATTATTGTTTTCATTAAACCGCTGCTTTTGTCTGCTTGTGACAATCACAACTTGTATTGATTGTGTAACTTTCGAGCATTCAGAAACATGAAAGTTCAGCTCTCAACGACTAAACATGTAGTTCGCTATGTTGGTTTGGACGCCAATTACTCAGACGCCACCTCAGCTGGAACAATTGACTCAGCGCTGACGTCTATGACATCAACGAACATGAAACAAGCAACACGAGTATTAATAGCAACAGCTGTCTGTTCATGTTGTGGTATACATATGATGCATTCCTGATGGACCACACTGGTTAGTGGTTCATCTTAAATAACCAAAAGTGATTCTTGTGGATTGATGAGGTGATTTGAACAAGGAGCCAGACATAATTTTGTATTTTTAAGATACAACACTTAGATTCGGAGTTTTTAGATTACCCTCTTTTCAGAAACTACCCAGAAGTGGCAGATAATAAAATCAGTTTCACTTGAACCATATAATTGACAAAGGGCGCTGGGAGGCAATATTCATTAAAAAATATCAGCAGTTATAATTCACAAGGATTTTCCAAGGTCTGGTCATTTTGAATTCGAAAGCGACTTTGAAATTAGTCTGCGGTTTTGAGAAGAAAACATCATTGCCCCCAATGACTTAACTATGAGCAATCACAGAACATCATATTTGGATAGAAATCACTCTTTTCAAAGAAGTTTTGCTTGTTCAGTTCACCGACCTACCGTCTTCTTGCCCAATTCTATGTAACACATCTCAGAAACGGCAGATAATGAAATCAAAAGTTACGATTAAGCATGTGTCTAAGTCCTCTAAGTGATGGACATATGGAATTCTGAAGCGACGTTGCAATTGGTCTGCGGTTTCGAGAGAAAAACCCGCATTTCCCCAAAGACTTACCCACGAACAATTACAGAACATCATAGTTTGCAAGAAAGCACTCTTTTCAAAGAACGGGTCTTGTCTGCGTGCGTTAGTTCACCGTCATCGAAGAATCATTCAATTCCATCCTTGCTTGTTCCATGATGAATGTTAGTATGTGGTTTACTTGGCTCATAAAAACTTAGTTTTCTACTAAAAAACCCTTCAAAATTTCAAAAGCGACAGCACTTTATAGATTAGTTTTCCTCTTGTTAAACCTAAGGGCTAAACCAACCTTGTCCATAATCCACTTCCAGATATCAGGATGGTGCTGGGCCTCAAATTTCTTCATAGCTTCATATTGCTCCTTGGCGAAAATTACTTTCTGAAGCAGACTTTGCTGAATCGGTGTGTTCATCAAACTTACCACCATGTTTATCGTTTACTATAATAGGCTCCAAGGGCAGGTTCTGAAAATTTATCAATAAAAGTTAGGTAAACTGATAGAAGATTGGCAAAGCGAGGGGGTATATCCCATTGTCTTTCATCTTTGAAACCAAGATTGAACGGAAAACAGTGGCGTTTGCCGTCAGCAAGTGGCTGAACAGCCGTTGTTTAGCCGGAAATATTGTGTAGATGATTTTTCAGATCTGGCACGGATGTTCAAGGTTCCCTGGACAGTGATTAATATGTTGTTAGGGTAAAAGTGCATCAAACCAAGGGGTAACCACAACTTTGACTGATCAGAAAACGTTATTCTTTTTATCATTAAGAGAAGTTGACACTTTTGAAGAAGTTTGTAGAGGGATCAGGAAATGTTTAGCCCTGACACCAGGTGCAATCCGTAAAGACCACCGAACGGGGTGATAAAATCTTTAAAACAGCGAGATGTGCGATAGAAAATGACGAGATGGGCCAGGCCGGGCGCAAAATAAAGCTGGTCCGCCACATGACCGAGGGTGGTGGAGGCATTCTATCAGCTGTACTGGGCGGAGCACCAACAAAACACAACTTGCAGGTGACATTGAAAACATTGCTTGCTGACCAGGAAAACTTCCCAGTTTCTGGTCGATCTAATGGAGCATCGGAAAACAGAAATGAATGTCCAGGAATGCGGAAATCAGTGGCATAAACTGGAGTTTCATTGTTCTCAAAACAGTATTCCATCACCTGATAGAGGATCTTGATTGAAACTTTTGTGGTATACAGGTCAACCGCTCGTTGATTCTCCGATAAGGCTGAGGCAGAGAAATAACAGATTTATCAGGTTTCCTTTAAATTTAGTTCATGAATCTGTTATATAATCTTCAAAGATGTGGCTAATTCATGACACATATTGTGCAGTACCAGGCATTGCAAATGGATTACGCTCTCCTCAATTCCTACGCGTTTCGGCGGCCTCTCATTATCAGTGCGCGCGCTGCCACCAACACATGTGTCATTCTGGCCGAGTGGTCTAAGGCGCTGCGTTCAGGTCGCAGTCCTCTTCGGAGGGCGCAGGTTCGAATCCTGCGGATGACAAAATCTTTTGCATGAGCGGATGTGCACTTTTATTACAAAACATTCGAGATTTTGTCTGTTTCTTCATTTAAGTTATATCAAGCTACACATCGGAAAGTACCAATTCAACTGTTTTCCGTTGTATTTTGTATCTATGTCATGTTTTCGACTATTTATTGGCTGTTATTGTAAAATATTGTGTTCATTTTTGGCAAATGGTTTCATAAAAATACATCTAGGTATGAATGTGACAAAATATCCACAATCGAATGATCACGCATAAGCAATTCTGCAAACGAGTGAAATATTTTTACACTCAAGCAAGCTAAAGGACTTGTTGTGATTTTTTCACGAAGAGAAAACATCTGTTGATATGTAGCCGTTTTACGAGACCGATTTATAGTAAAGACATAGTGACATGTCGGAAAATTGTGCATGGCACACTTTTTGTATATACTTTGTATATATCTTCAATTGACAAGGAAGCTGGCACATGTTTTGCTGAGTGGTGAGATGTTCCCTCACCCCTGCATTATCTTCCCTGCTGAACGGTGTCAATTTTCGACGGCTCGCATTAATCAACACCACCCCACCAACCTACATGCGAACATTACAATTTTAAGCTTAAACCTTTATAAACAACAATAACAAAACTCGATTTAGAACAAATGCACAAGCTACTTATCTAACAATGACATCATTTAAAGGCAGTGAATTTGTCAGACCGACGAGAGCCGGTCCAACCACGATAGGGATCCGGCCCCTAATCCGATACACATACAGGGAAAGGATAGTTATGTACAACAAGGAAACTACAGAATTGATCCAATACCCGGGAGGGTACACATACAGGGACTGTGGAGGTCAGTCAGAAGTGAATATTCAGGGGGACGCCGGCACATCGTCCTTCTTTTCCTCCTTCTTGGGCTTTCCGTTCGGGGGCTTAGGACCACTTCTCTTGTTTACTGAAAAGAAAACATTGAATTTGAGATTAAAAAAATTGAATCGGCGACCGATTCGTTAAACAAATTTGGCAATTCACCATCAATTCAGAAGTTATATAAACAATCTTTTAGTCTACAGAGGTTATCTCCGTTTGAAACAGTGGAATAACAACTCACATCCACGGAGGAACTTCTCCTTCTGCTTTGCCCTGGCCTGTGCGAGTGTGGCTTGCGGAACAACGGCTATCACGCTGCCAACGGCCTTCGTCCGACCTTCACGGAAGACCATACGGGTACCTAGAAAAACAATGTAAACCACCAAATAAATCCCTCTTACCTGGGCGAATGTACTCGGGGAAACGGATGAACTTGAACATCACTCGGTCACGATCTCCTGTCCTCAGAACCTCCTTTGTCATGCTGACGAGGGTGGCGGTCTGGCGGATGGATCCAATGTGCAGCATAGCCTGGTAGTTGGGCTTGATGGTGGTCGGGTGGTGGAGAATGAGAACCTAAATAAATGTGAATAAAAAAGTAGACATAAAAACAAACCTCCGCTTCGAAGGACATGCTGGCGACGGGATCCAGGCGAGGGTCCACCATGACCATTCCCTTGCGAACTTCCTTCTTAGTCACCTTTCTGATGGCGAATGAGGCAGTCTGACCGCAGCGCACAGTATCCACGGGCATTCGCTTGCGGTGTATGGACTTCACTTGAAGAGGAATGAATTCTCCAAGCTAAAAACCCATTTTCTATCAAACATCTCAAAATATCCCTACCAGGTTAGGACCGAGGAGAAGAGTGTCGTTTACGCGGATGGTTCCAGCCAGGACGGTTCCACTGACAACCGTTCCCACTCCTTCCACGGAATACACATCATCGATCTAGAAAAAGTGTGTCAATAAAAAAACAAAAAAAGAAATGTACCTGGAAATGGGCTGGGTCTCCTTCACAGATCGTCCTCCTGAGGGGGACAATATTCAGGAATTGCCTCAGAAGATCCAGATTTGTGCCTTGAACATTTGAGACTTGGAAAATGGGACATATCCTGAAATACGAATGACCATTAAATATAAAACAGGGTACCTTTTGCTGGGGAAGTGCAGTGCGGCGTGAATGACATCATCGACGTTGCGGACCATTACGGGGAGCTTTCTAGCACCTAAACAACATTGGAGTTAGAAGAAAAAAGCCACTCACTTTTCACCAAACGCCCAATGTTTTTCATAGTCTCCTCCAGAATCTGTGGCGGGCACATGTCAATCTTTGTAACCTAAAAAACAGAAGTAAGGCAAGTTCGAAAAAGAAAAAGCAAATAATCCATCAGGCGAGACTCCTTTTCCCAATTCTAGGTAAGGAGCCTCTGAGAGTCCGACCAGGCCTTATGTCCTCATCAGCTATACAAGTGAGAATTTTCAAAATCTTAGGTAATTTCAGAGTCGGATTGCATCAGCTTCTGTGCCGAAAGAAAACAAAAGATTGATAAACAACTCACCACAATGTAAACAGGTACGGTAAGTGAGAGGGCAAGTGATAGATGCTCCTTCGTAGTTCCGATAATTCCCATATTAGAACCAACCTAAATGAACCGTTAAAAAGAACAGTACCATTTCTACTCACCATTAGCATAGTATAATCTGGCATATGTCCGGTCATTCCGAAAATAGTCGTCTTGAGGTACTTTTCGTGGCCAGCGAGATCGATAAATGTAACAAGCTGAAGAAATGTTGAATTACTAGGCTAAAGTCTCACCTTTGCACATTCCCGGCTGATTTGGACCCAGTCAAGATTATGGTTGTGCGGATCCGGCTTATTTACAATCTGAAAAAGCATAAATAATTAAAATTAAATCACCAACCTCTCCAGTAGCAGAAAATCCAAGAATGTCGTTTCCTACGGACGACGTACGGCCAGTCTCAAACTCGTGCTTGTGCCTGAAAAATGGTGTAAATTCCAAAAAATCTAGAACAATTTCTTCATCGGCTTAAACATGTCGGCTTCAGAAAAAAACCTTACCTGAACAATTTTGTACGGGCAGCTCCTCGTCCATCATCTAGCGAACTGTGGGTCAAAACACCGAGGAGGGTCGATTTGCCGGCATCCACATTACCGACAACTGCAATTCGAACCTAAAAAGAAACTGTAAATGGTTCGGAAAAAGAACCAACCTCAATGAAATCTTGCTCGCGAGGGGGATCACGCAGCAGCCAGACCGATGAACATTTCTTCGGCGTCGTCCTATTGAGGATGCAGCTTCCAACGGCGGGGATCTGAGCCAGCAGTTCGCTGTGCTTCTGCACGCACTTGGTCAATTCCTCCTCGGTCAGTCCGGAACCTTAACATCAAAAATTGATTTAAAAGCCAATAAATTTCACCTTTGGGTCCATCACCGATAGCTACTCCTATTTCGACGAGTGCCTCTCCTTCGCCTTCTAACAACAGCTTCTTGACGTGCATGAGGTAGCGATCAAACTTAAAGAAAAGGTAAAGTGAATAATTCCGGACTTACAAGTTCCATCTTGTCGAGGAGGAGGAAATTGTGGGGGATTCCGACGTCCTTCACTTCCATTTCGTCCTCAGAATCTGAAAAAAATGCATAAATAATAGGATAGAAGAAGAAAAATAGAAAAAAAAAAGAATGTAGAAACATTAACTCACCATAAAGTCCTGCTAGCTTCTCGGCGCCCAATGGGTCCTTATTCTGTCGTTGCTCCTTCATTGATATTGACGTTTTTGATTCACTCATTTGATCCTCTGAAAAAAATGAACAAAATATTAAAAAACGAAGAAGGAAGTCAAGGAAAAGAATAATTTTAATGGAAGTCACGAAAAGAGGAGATATTATTTTACATGCCTTGCCAAAAATGAATATATACTCGCTCTGCGCAATTGCGAAACTCGTCGCGGGGCGTCATATTGCACAACCCATACGCTGCATACGCGAAAGATACCAGGCATGGTGGTCAATTTCAAAACAAGGAGTGAATGAGAAACTAATCCATTTTCTTATCAACAGCACGTGGTTATTTCACAAAGTCTGCAATATTAAAACAGCAGAAGATTTTTGATTTCTGCTGTTGAGTGTAAAACGTAGAACCACTTTATTACAAAGTGCGCCCACACGTTCCTTAGCGAAAAATGGAAAAGACTGGTCATCAAACCATGGAAAAAGAAGAAACATCAGCAGAACCAGTTCTCGTTACGCCGCGGGCAATTGAAACGGTGAACTGTACAAGCATAGCACGATAAGAGAGAATTACCGCCTCAACGACAAACATTATTGTTTAAATTTATTTCAAAAATTAATTTAGTAATTTTAAAAGTGAAATTGATTAATAAAAAGATGATGAATAGATTAAATTTTGAGAAAATAATCAGCTGTGGGCGGATATGTGGCAACGATGATGGCGAGTGAAAGCGCGCGCCAATGCGAAATCCCAACGCCGTTGATAGAAAACGGCTGTTATTTGAAGAAGGGACGAATTATTTCATGGGGAAATGAAATTAGTCTGTAATTTTTTAAAGTTGTATGACATAAATTGCAAATTAAAAATCAGAAAATATTAGTGGCTAAAATAACAATTATTTAAAAAAAAATATTTACAGGACAAATGGAAAATGTATCAGTGGAGTTCTTGTAGGCTTGAAAGTTTTTAATTACCATTGCAATTTTATTCTAATATAACAAAAATTCAACCCTCGCTGGACAATTTCGGTTCATTCGATGTGTCAATGAGGAAAATTATGACGGGCTGACTGTGATTGTACCAAATGTGTTCTAATTTTCAAACAAGGCACATTTGAAAATATGGTTACACGACATCTAGTTATGGTTTGCGGGAAAAAAGAGCCAAATTTTCGCTTTCCACCTAAATGAGAAATGTTCTTCTATTAAAATCGGACGTTCAACAGTAAGGGAAACGAAAATTGTCAGCTCGGTTTGCGGATGAAAATGTCGCACAGAATTTAGTTAGGGGAAGACATTCAGAAGTGAGATAGTTGCACCTATTCCATCGACGCCTTCCTAATGGCCTATACGTAAGGACTTTCCATGTTTCCTACAGTCTATGGGCAAGAAATCCTCTCACACAAGTCGCTGCTGCGCGGATCTGAGAGGTAAGGCTGTGTTCGCAGTATGCTAATCGATCCCATGAGGCCCATTGGGGTTCGAAATTCGCCACAGTCGGAGGGGTGCGCCGGGCGGACTGTCCGGCTGTCGCTAGGCGCCTCTTCTCATTATGCGCTCTCTCGCCTTAGGCTGGCTTCTCTGATTATGGTGCTATCTCGCTGCTGGAAAGTTGCCAATGTCCGAGGTCAGCGAACAATGAGTGTGCCTTGCTCAACTGCACAGCCGGCGCCAACGGTGCTCTTAACGTGTGAACTTTACGTTTTATGTGTCTTAACTTTAACTGCCTTTTCCAGAATCCAATATGTCGTACGCCCTTGTCTACTTTCCACCCGACGGAGATCGTGATTTTATCCTTGATTGCCTGGTACGTGAACTACTCCTTAACCTAACTTCTGTCTTTAAAGAAAAACTCGGACTGTGTTTATCAAAAAGCTGATACTATCAAAGGATTGACTTCTTTCGCTTTGATGTTGGACGCAGAGAAGTTGAAAAATCCATCTCCAGCGGTAACCTAGGAATAGAAATTCTCTAAAACGAAGCTTTAGACGGAAAAGGACGAATCTTGTGACAAAGGAAATAAGGATGTGATGGCAAGAAGTTTTGTTCAGTCGCAGTCATTCATTTCTGAAACTATGGGGCAGAAGAAAGCTGTGAAGGTTTGATGCTTTTAAAGTCCCCTAATCAGTTGTTTAAGGTCGAAGACGAACGCAATTCCTCTTTCAACGAAGCACAGGTAAGACTAAAGTAGGCATAGTCGACTTTATATTTGAAGCAAACTTTAGCATTAGCGCTTTAGCTAACTTTCCCCGTAGATTATGCACAAAATTCCTCGATTTGAGCATATTTGGTATAATTGGACTACCTTAACATATATGACCAAAAAGCTTAGGAATCCTTTCAAATAGTTGCTTTGTATTAAACTCGAAAAGTGACAAAGGGTATATTCAAGTATTTTTCAGATGCTTTTGTATTTCCATGACTACGACGAAAACAGTTTCACTAATGATCTCCGCAACAAACAGACCAGCCAGGTTTGCCTTTATCTCAGTTGAATCATGGTCTACAAGTTACAGAAAATGAAGAACGACGACAAGCAAGATGTTATTGTGAATGTGGAAACGATGGAAGACGATTCTGAAGTGGCCAGAGCTACCGAAACTCTACACGACGTTGACAATGTACCTCATGAAGACATTGTGGAGGAAACGAGCCAAGAGCAGCTGACAACGGACAAGGTAAATTTTAAAAGAAAGCAGATTGAAAGACCTGAACGTCTTGTTTCTCTTTTGAGTTAGTTGGCGGTGGTGGGCCAGAGACTACCTTATTCAATTTAGGGAGGCGGTACGAATGCACCCAGCCATGCCCCCTTGACGAGTGCGTTCGTTCTCGCTTGCGTCAAATTGAACGAGCCTATATAATCGCCGATTGTTTACGGTCTATCGCACAAAATCTATCGCGTAGAGGGCGCAGACAACGAGGGTGCAGCTGGTGCTTGGGAACCAGGCAGCGAATCGGAACCGCGCATGCAAATTTCTTAAACTTTCTATTTTAGTCCTGTTGAATGCCATAGCTTTTTAGAGGTACAATCAACCTCCTTTTTTAAATTTATGGGATATTCTACGCTTAAAAGCCGTTTTTGTAGAGGCGTTAAAATTAGCCTATGTGAAAAGGTAATAAGCTTAAGACTCATTTATTCGGACAGGGTGGTCCCTTTAAGACACTTTAGCCGTAACCACACAACCATGCCTTTTTAAGGCACACCAAATTGTTCTATAGAAAATATTATTTGACACTCAGCCGTAGCTGATCTTAAACAACTATTTTTTCAAATAAAACCCTTTTTTCCTGTTTCCATAACGATGTGAAATTATCTAGTAGTTCTGCCTGTTGGAATTCTTGGGATTTTTTTGCCTTCATCAATTGGGGCTTGTTATTTATGTAAACTTAACTCACAATGTTCCAATTTTTAGGAGTCTGGCGCCGATGCTCCTCAAGAACCGATCGTGATCTATGACGGTCCCTCCATTGACAAGTATTTGGTTAGTTCATCAAATTAGAAAAGTTAATGCTGTTTTTTAGGCAAGCGATGTGGTGGATAACCATCCTGTCCTCTGCGACAAGTGCCACAAAAGCCTCTTGAAGGAGGATTTGGTGAAGAGACCGCACGAATGCACCGTTTGTGGAGAAAAATTCAGGAAGCCATCGGGTCTGCACCGCCACAGACTTGTTGTCCACAACCTCGACAAGAACTCTCAACCGGTGACAAAGCAGCTGGCCTGCACGTTTTGTGGAAAAACCTTCCATTTGCCATATAGTCTTAGGAGGCACATGAGAAGCCATACGGGAGAGAAACCTTTTGCTTGTGCCAAGTGTGACTACAAGGCGGCAAAGAAAATCAGTCTCTTGAAGCATATTAAGAGGCATCATTGAGGTTCCCGAAGATTTGTCGTTTTCGTTGTAAATAATTCACCAATGTTTTTAAAGTTCCCCGGTCCCGTTGTTTAAACCCAATTCTACCTCAGTTACCTAACGATTTGGTTTTTTTAACCCATTGGTTTGCATAATCGAAGAATGAATCTGTTGTTAAAAAAGTCTGTGTTGAATACGGCGGAGATTGAAATAGGGATGATTATATACTTGTTTCTCTAAAAAAGGAAAAAGCTCAAAAGTATAATTTGAAGTACCTTATTGGAACATTTAGTTTTAAAGCGCCGCAAAAAGTGTTCTCACAGCCACACGAGCTTTCATGTCTTCTAGCTTTGAACTGAACGTTTATCCTCATATATCTGATAAATGCAAAGAATATGGTTTGATGTAACCTATAATCATTTAGAAAAAGGAAAATAAAAAGAAAATTGTCGCGATTGTCATTAAAAGGAACTCGTTGTTCTTTGAAAATTGAAACGCCCAAAACAGGCAAAATGTGGATTCCCTGGGTTGCGTCAAGATAAGTTTCATTAGCACATTTTAAAAATTCAAAATTTATTGCCTTCAGCCATGATGACTGAATAATTCCGAGAACAAAGACAATGCCGATATATACACTTAATAAATAGTGGCTCAGGACAAGGTAGGGCAAGAAAATCCAGAAAACCATTGATGGTTCGGATTCGTATTGGCGCAAATGTTTTTTTCTTTATGAATACTTGTAAAGTAGTAAAAAGGAGCTATTCTTCTAAAAAAAAGTAATTTAAAGTACTTTTTTTTAAATTTCAGGGCGTATCCGAACTATCGATGTTTGTCTGGTAGAAAGGACGACCGCCCTGCCCTGAGCCACCTAGGCTCATGCAGTTGAAAAAACATTTAATGTTATGTAAAGCTAGAAATCGATAATTTGTACTTTAAAACGTAGAAATAATAATTCAAAGGCAAATAAATTGGAAATTGTATTACACGAAAACGTAAAGGGATCCAGTAAACGTAAACTACGAGATTGCTCAAAAGGGAGTGCACCTGTTATCAAGACAGCTGTCAACTGTGTGCTCATTTCGAGACAACAAGGTGCATACCTGGAAGAAAGGGAAATGAAGAACTGCAAATGCACATGCAATGAAGAAACACTATAACTTATGGCTAGTGAATGTAATTGAATGTTCTCAAACTTCACGATTACACTTGAAATTTGTGTAGTTTGAACTAAATTCTTATAAAGCCGATTTGCAGGAAATATGGCTGAAAGAGGTTTACGGACTGGTGATCTCACTAGAATGGCTGAATAAACATTGAACCGTCGCGCACTGGAAAGGAGTGTGGGCAAACGGCAATGACTACGTTTGCCAAAAGAATAGTTACATATGGTTGTTCACAAAATCGGTTTTTATATTTATATATTGTGCGCTACATTTAAGCAATTTGCAGTTTTACAAAAGTGATTGTTTTTGTCAAATATACAAATGCACAACGCCCTTAACAATAGGAGTTAAAGTAATCGTTTGGCGACGTTTGGTAATTATTAACCACAGATTAATAATACTGTGTGGTTGTTGACCTAGTTCACAGGTTTGTGGGCAACGCTGAGTATCGATTAGAACACCTGCCAACATTTGTATCCTAGTTATGATTTTATGTATACAAACTATTAAAACTAATTTTAATTTAACTTAAAAGTGTTTCTTAAAGTAAAACTAAAAATGTTTAACTAAATTGTTAGTTTTGAAGCTTTTCCAATGTTACAAGGAGTTCGGCGGTTGTGTGGACATTTTTTACTTAATGAACCCACAATGTTTTTTTAACCTTTATTGCCCTTGACTTACATTACATTAATTATTTATAAACATAACATTCTTACATTTCACAGTTAATGGTCGACGCCGCATTCTTCAATCGATGGCCGTTGCTAAGATATAAAACTACTTTGGTAAGGATTACTTTGTAAAAACAAATATTTCATATTCCAGTTCTGTATATTGTTCTTCGTTTCTTTCTACAAGAATGCTTTTTATTCCTACCTTTGCTTGTTTGTTGTCATGCGGGTTTTCATTTTTGACGGGACTATGTATTTCGGAGGGGAAATACCTCCTTTTCTTCTACAGTCTTCGGGTTTGCACGGACTGTTCTTAAGTGTCTATATTCTGACGTCATACTTAAACTTCCCGGTACGTTAAGAGACATGTGTGAAGTCAAACGCTGGGTGACATTCATCAAAGGTGACTGAAACGAGGCCGGCACCCTACCGGACAAATATCGAATGTTCAAATCCACCCCAGATCGGACAAGCAGAGTTTTTTCGTCTTTTAAGCCGGGAATATTGAAAATTCAAAAGTAACAACCAATTAATTTTTCATTAAAGTCGCAAAACAACGTGAAACATTAAAACTTGGTGTTTCAATATATATTTATAAACTATTTTCGCGAGAACTTTGGCGATATAAGTTGAGAAGGTTTTACTCAAAACAACTTTTGTGTTCCTTGCCATGAATTTTTATATTAATGTCATTTTTAAGGTTACTTATTTGGCACACATGGCTATACCACAATCTTTGGATCATTGGACAACCAGGGGTAAGTCTTACATGTTTTACATAATATCAGGTTTTTAGCGAAATTCCTACTGAACTGTGCGATATCCGTATTGAACCTTTTTGAGGATTTGTACACCATCAGACAAAAAGAAGCATATATCCCTTATGAACGTCCTGTACATCGTCGTGACCGTTTTGAAGACTTCGGAGAAGATTTTAGTTCTGATGAAAGCTATGAGGAACAAACTAGTGATGAAAAGAATGAATAAATGCAAAACAATGTAATTTTTTCAACGTTTTATAATCCAAGCTTTTTTGTCTCTTCTTCCTTCGCATAGTGGTCTCATAAAACTAAAAAAACTCACTACGTGTTGTTTTGTGACGTGATATACATTCGTCGCCCCTTCTTTTACAAAACAATGGATTGAAACATGCTGTCGCTTCGAAAAGTAGGACCAGAAAATGAGGAGGTTGAGTTTTTGTAGAATGCAACGGCACCCCAAGACGCTCATCGAGATTTAAGATCTAGTTCGTCCGTATCAGCAAGTAGTTAAAGTAAACACCCAATGGTGGTGTTTTCGATTTTGTTTAGGACGGTATCTTCAACGATCTGGAAGGGTTAGTTGGTCAAAAGGTAAGCAAGATTATTTGAAAACAATTTCTCTATGTAGGAATGCTTTTTAGTTTGTGTTGTTCCAAGTGTAGCAAATGAGGACATTCAAACAAACCTTTTGACTTTATCCATCATGCACCCAATTTTAAACCAAGGCGGTTATAGAGTGACCCTTTAACTTTCATTGAGGATGAAGCTTTAATTTTTTCATTCACTCAGTAGAAATCTCACATGTTAAAGTGGCAATAGATCAACAGTCAGATGATTTACTACTCCCAAATGTCACGGATCCGACTGGCACCACAGGGAGTCGTTTTGCAATTTCAAAAAAAAACCGAAAAGCTCTTTTGAAACGCCAGGTTAGAAAAATCAACCCTGAAGTATTTCTCGATTTCCTTTGAAAAAAACACCGCGCACTCATTTTTTTTATCCCCGCGGCATTTGTGGCCGATTTGTTGCGCAAGGCCCCCCCCCCCCTGTGTTCTTTTTTGAAGGCGGCCAAAGGGAAAATGCGGCCCACCTTCATAAACAATGGGGTAAAATTAACTTTGGTGAACTTTGTACGCAATCAAATTTCGCCATGTGTGTAGTTTTGAATTCTAAAAAATTAACGAACATTTTCAATGCCTCAAGTTTGCAGCAAGGACACTTTATCTACGTATTTTCCTTTTCATCAATTGCTAAATCGGAATGGAACAAAAGAACAAGCGCATCGTTTAGCCAGATTTGGGGTAAAAGCGACATCGAACAGAGTACGAACATGCCACAATTATGATTGGACCGCAAGAAAAGCGATATTTGCCGCGGAAACCCCTTTCAAATTGTTGAACCTTAGCAGCGTGGCATATATTTATAAACTACTGCGCAAACGTTGTACACTAAAAATGGTTAGTTTTGAATTTAAGAAAAGACTGTGGGATTGTTAGAGCTCAGAAATAGGGCTTTTAGAGGATGTGCGGTGTAAACCAAATCAACCATTTTCCTTGTATTTCAGCCAATGTATGAATAGTTGTCGGCCAAATATATCTTACCCTAGCCTTTTTGTCGGTTTCCCATAGTTGCGCGAAAGGTCATGTGAGGTCTCTTCGCACCTCGCGCGGGTCGGTCAGCTTTGTCGGCTCTGTTTCACACTAGTTAGGGAACAGAGGGAGAATTGGCATATACAGTAAGCCAGTCGTTTGCGCGCTGGAAGGCGACGAAGCCTGGTAAACGGGGTATTCCATGATATCTTCATCGGGTATGTAAGCGAATTTGTTCGACAATGATAACAAGCGTTGAAAAATTGGACGGAAAACCAACTTGGAGTTGCCAAGGCCAAAGGAAACTTCTTAAATCCCAGTTAAGCGCGGTAAATTAAAAACTGTAATCATATACTGATTCAGTTTGATAAAAAAGGAACAAGTCATTCCAATTTCTTTTTGTTTTCCTTTTGTTCAGTGGCTGGTATATTTCATAAGTTGCAAGGCACGCGCGAGGAAGATTGAAATAATAAAAACATCCCCAGCCATCTGTTCCTTCCCTTAGAACAAACATGTTTTGGCGCGCAGTTCTCCCAAACAAGGAATGACGAGGGATGTTTCATCCGCGGTCTTTTTGATGACATGGTTGCTCATTTTTGCGGGAACTGAGTTCTACTCAGATTCAGACCAAAAAATTTAAACGCATCTGATTTGGGGTACAATTGCTGTCGAACAAAGCAATGGTAATTGCGCTCTTTCAACACACTGTATTCCTCTTGTGCCAATCAATTATCATTGAACCAAAGGCTAAGTATTTGACCTTAGTGGAATAAACAAAGACCTATTAGCGTTTCGGAAAAGTGAAAAACCATTCACAGGTCAATTCAAATAAGCTACAACTGACTGATCAGTGAATTCAACCATCATATAACCCAAACAGTACTATTCTTGTGTTCAAGCTCACTTTTTGTTATTCTTTGAGTAAGGATGAATTTGTTTTCACACCCCCTGTCTGACAACGTTTAGTGCCACCGTTCTACCTCTTCCGTTAAAATGTTTTGCGCAAATTTAAAAATGCTGGAGAATCTATTTCCTAAAATTGCTATTTGTCAGAGATGGTGTACTTTTGTTGTTGAACGACTGATCGTATGCCGGTCCTCTTGAAGGCACAGCTGTGCTCACTTTTTGTTGGGGCCAGGTGTCAGACGCAGACATCCTGGTACTGTTAGCCCCGCCCCTTTACACTCGCCTTTAGCCGGCGTCGCCCTCCTCTTTTTAGTCATTTCCCCACAACCATCCGGTATTTGACTGCTGTTTGGATTTGGAACGACTTACATGACTATTTCGTGCGTTGTTTTCCCTTTGAAACGAAACAGCGTTTTAAAGCGCGTAGTGTTAAACATTTACTTTTTTCTTTGGTAAAATTTTGCTTTATTCCATTGAAAAACTTATTTTCCCTCTTTTTCCATCTGAATGTTCTGCGTAAATAGCTTTCTTGTTCTTAACTAGTCAGTTGGGAAAATTGCTTAGAAGTTTTATATAATATACAAATATCCCGGATGTCACATGCCCAGTCTCTCGATGAACACACCTATGTCGTTGTGGCCCTGCCAGAACGCGGCTGTTACCACTTGGCTTACCTAATCTGGTGGCACAACACCTGAAACATCGGTCAGGTCACCAGAAGGCATTACACACGGTCAGAAGTCGGTCTGCCGACTATCCTCTGGCCAGGGTTAAAACCATGGCCAGAGGATATACTTTTTCCCTTACTACGACCATAACAGATTATTGAAACACTAGCTTCTTTTTGAAAATTCCCCCAAATATTCTTTCTTCGTGTTTGTTTAAGTGTTTGTTGATTTCGGTAGCTTAATGACATTCTCAACGGCAGCCGACCTCAGTCACGACGGCAGCTGTGATCTTTCACAATTGTGCGTGCACATAGATGAAACCGCACAGGCGTACGGAGCGAACAGCGAAAGGTGTGAAGTACCTAATAGTGCTATGGGACGTAAATTTGTCCACTTGAATCAACTGCCTTGAATAGGAAACGATTTGACGTTGTATTTTGTGGAAACGTCTGCGAGTCGGTCAGAAACAAAAGCGGAATTTATCGCAACGGAAAAGTTCAATTGGACTGTTGTAGCGTTTAACTCTATTTGATGCTCTGATTGTTTCTTTTCACGATTCTTTTCACACCCTTATTGTGAAAGCCTGTTCGGCCGACTTTCCACATCTCCCAACGGTACGTCTCTTCGAAATCGCTGGAAGACTCATCCGGCGGCTGGCAGCAGCGACTGTCTGGAATCTCTTCAAATGGCGCGCTCTCTCCTTTCCGGCCGGCTCCTTCGAATTCGAGTAGAGGGCGCTAGCCGCCCTTTCCTGATCAGTCGATAATATGCATCTTACATCGGTTACCCGCCTTTCGACAGTGCGAATAGCTATATGCGGCCAAATTCTTTGCCTACATCTCTGTCTTCATTTCTCCCCCCGCGTCAGAAGAAAACCCGATCGCTTTTTTTTGTTTCCAAAACCTTGGTCACCCTTGTTCTACTTTTTCTCTCCCCACAAGTATGCAATTTTGTGAAGAACACTGATTTTGTTATTTGGGGTTGTTGATCCTTTTGTTTCCATGCTCGATCCTACCCATTCCTCCTTGTTTTCCTCCCGAAATGGATGATGTGGGGTCAACGCGACGCAATAGTCATAGAGCACGTGCCCCTGACTGTCTGGGCCCTCACTTGACGCCTTTTGACATCACTGATTTGTTCGTTGCTTGCCGGAAACCTCATCCTATTAGTATTTCTTTCCCTGCGTTAGCCGATATTGATTTGTGCAAAATCCAAATTGTATTCGGTTTGTCTTTGTCAACTGTGTGTGCATTCGAAATGAAGCGCTTCGAAAAGGCGGCTTGAAAGCATACTATCGAGCTTTTGGTGGTTTATTCAAAATAGTTAGTTTTCAAAGGATATTTTCTGTTTCCCTGTTTGGCGCTTTTGTGCGCTATTTTCTAGGAGCCCTTCCTGAGCGCACACGGTTGCGTTGGAAAATTGCCGAACCAGGTTTTCCACTATCCTTTTTTGGTTTTTATCCTCGCGTACCTATTTCTCCCTATAATGGTTTGCCTAATCGTTTCTGTTTCCCTTTTTGACTTCGTTATTGATCCTCAGTTTCCCGTACAAGATGATGTGGCGTAATCGATGCGTTAGTCATAAGGCACGTGTCTCTCTGACCGTCCGCCTCCTCTCCATTTGGCGCGCTTTGACATCACTGTGCTGTACTTTGCGGGTCCGTAATTTCATAATGTGGGAGTATCTAGGAGAACTGAGTTCATCACGTTACTTTTATTCTTAGCGACAAGGCAGACCCACTTACCGCGTTAGCGAATTGAATAGTCATTTAACCTATTGTTTGCAAGTTTATCAGTAGTTGCATAGAAAGGAAAGAACTGCTACACGGAACTCTGTTTTCTAACTCCCACAACCTTTTGCCGCCCGAAAGCCGCTTCGCGGCCTAGGGATAAAAATGTTGCCGATTTTGGTAGTATCTTCTTGTGGAATTTTTATGATAAAGGAACCATGTATTTTAACATTTTTTTCTTTATAGAGGCATTTTTATCCATTTTTTCTGTTGAATGTAGTTCTATCAAGTCAAAGCACACCGCGCCAGAGACCCAGATTTTCTTCAAATTTCGAACTTTCTCTTTATCTACAATAAAACTTCCCCAGAACCCCTGAAGCATATAAAATAGACCAACGGAAAATTTGAATTCAGATTTCAGTCGCTTTCAAACTCTTTGGAACATTCTTGCACTCCTGCGACGTTCCAATATGATGATTGTCTCGTAGTATCTCATCCAGTTTTGTCCTTTCCCTTTAAAGCAGTGCTTTTATCACATTATAATCAGTTTTTTTTGTTTGTCACGGATTCCACAAATGCTTGTTTCAGATAATGAGTAACTCAAGTGATGAACAGAGCACCTCAAAGGCTCCGAAGAGAACGGAAAAGGAGAGAGAGGAAGTAAGTCTTTGCTCCAAATTGCTCAATTTTAACAATAAACACATTTTGTGCTACTTATTCTTTTCTGAAACCTGTTTCGCATATTGTTGTTCATTCAAATTATAGCTCTAGCAATTAAATTTTTGTCAGGAATTTCTTTATAGCAATAATGCAAACTAAATTGCACGATATCTTAAAAGCACCAAATGACATTTCTAAAAGTTTAATTTTGATTAACTAATTGTAAACTATTTTATTTTTAGAGTCGGCGGGAAAGGCAGAGAGTGTATAAAAGGGAGAAGTACTGGAGCTTGAGCGAGGAGAAGAGGCGTCTGCTCAACAAGAAGACGGCGGCCAATCAGAAGCTCAGGGTAAATTTTTTACATTGATTTATGAACATTTTCCTTAATTAACGAGATAATCATTCCAGGAATTCAAAAAAGGCGGGGTTTTTTGTAACAATTTTATTTCCCCGTTTTTTAACAAACACCAAAAAACACCAAAATGCATTTCTTTTGCTTTCAAAAAGAACTTTTGTGTTCTATATTATACTGCAACTGCCTGGGGAAAGAGGAAAATTCAACCATGTCAGACAACATTTTTGGCTGTTTCTCTGTGCCCTCCTTATTCAGCGTGCTGTCTCACGCTAAAACACTGGTGCCGAATTTGATCTACCGCTATTCTGTGCGGGACCATGTACCTACAATCCTTTAGCAAACAGAAATAGAGATTGTACGTTGGACTTAGCGTATGTTAATGTTTTCAACTGCAATATCCGAAAAAGAACGGCCATATCGGCAAGCCAGAGGTTTTTTCATTAACCTTCAACTAACCAAAGGAAGAATTGTCAGTTGCAAAAAAACAAATTAATCAAAATATTAAGAAAAATCCTAATATAACAAAACGTGGTAGATTACCTCGACGTTCATTTCCCGCGGGAAGAAGGAAGGGTGTGTGCGGTCGCAGGCCGCGTTCAAGAAATTAGCGTAAACTCATGTTCATTTCTAAAACATGTACATACACCAGCGGGCTTTGGCAGCCCTATTAACATTTAGCCGCCCAGTTAGGGGGCCGATGGCCACCAAATTGATTAACAACCTCCGTATGCGAGACCACCCAATCCAAAAGGTAACGCACCGTAGGCGCGTTTACCGACTTGTACTTAAAAAAACTATTTGAAACATACAAAGTTACCAGTTGCACTGATGAACATAAGGAATTTAGAATGCCGCTAAGAAGAAGAACGGTCGCCCGGCTGGGAAGAAGAATGAGAAAAAGCCCGAGCAGGTGGCAATGCCCCTCTTTCAAATTATAGTTTGGCATTTAGACGTGGGAAGTTGAGGCCATTTTGGACGCGAGGAGGGAAGGCAGCGAGGTCCTCTACCGCGTCAAGTGGAGGGATACGTGGGAAACTGGAGAGCAGCTTCTCCAGCACAGTGAGTAAAGTTTCTTAAATTTTTATCAAAAAATTCACTCTTCGGGCTAGTTCCAAAACGAAATAAACTTTTTCAGAGGACCCAGCCGTCAAGAACATGATGGAGAAGGCTGCCGAGACCCTCATCCCTCCCAAGCCTGCAGCTACCAGGAGGCCACAGGTTTGCCTGCCTACTGATAAATGTCGAACTTTATTTTTAGGTGGAGCAGAAGCGGCTGATGTACTACATCAGCAGCAGCGATGAAGACGTGGGAATCCAGAAGGAGGTAAAGGTTCGTACATTTTATGCGAAGTTTATGTTCGAAACAGTTGATGAAAATAATCAAAAATTACCGTTATTACACTGGGGCTAAAAATTTAAAATCAAGCTTGCAATGCAACAACAGTTCATCTACCATGAACTAATGTCTGCATTTAAAAAATTTCATTGCAGAATGAACCGCTTACTTTATGCGTATCTCACTGAATTTTCATGGCATTCCTATTTTTATAGGCAATCAGAAGTAATAAAAACTCGCATGGAATTTTACCATGAAAAGTTTACCATGTTTTGTAAAAAAAATTTAAAAACAGGTGGATATAGGAATCTTTGTTTCATTTTTTACGATAATGTTTCAGGCTTCCCACGGTGAAATTGCGACAGCCGAGTCCTTCAACACCGCCAAACCGCCAGCTGCTAAGAGACGAAAACGGAAGGCTGGGACGATTCCGAGGTTGGAGATAGAGAGCGACAGCAGCTCTTCTTCGGAAGACGAAGACTTCCGCGTCAAGAAGCGACAGGTTACTTTTATTACTAATTTTATAAGCGCATTTTAAAAGTTTATGTTCTAAACCGTTGATAACAATAGTGTTTTTTTGTAAAATGTTTTGGCGGTTGGAATGATACATAAGAATACATTTTGCCAAACTGGCGAAAATTGATTATCCGTTTCTCATCACAGAATAATCAGTTCTCTAGCGTAGAGGCTCTGCTTGCTTGTTTATATCCGCGCGAATTCTTCCTCTATCGTGATTAAAGACGAATTATGAACGAATCAAAAATTACCGTCTTCAAAATGGAAGAATAACTCGGAGGCAAGAATGCAATACTCGGCCGGACTCGAGGTTATCATGCTCGAATTATGTGCTTTATTCACGTTTTTGAAAAGTTCGCAGCGGTCTTTGATTAGAGATGTTCTCGAATCTTGGTTGGACTTTGAAATTGTGATTAGATGTTAACATAAGCACTTCGTTTTAACACAAACAGTCCTCGTGAATTAATTTTTTTTTGGAATGGTGAAGTTGACAATTTGCTGATACGTTTGAATAAGTTTCTGCAAGTTTCTTTGTTTTCCGAAAAAAAAATTGAAAAGTCAGTCAACCCAGAGTTTGGCTTTGTCACTTCTTTTGACTTGTAACAAATTTACATAAATTTAGACTTTACGCAGCAAAAAAATACAAAATAACGTCATCGGATGCAACATCTTTTTATGTTGTGCCTCTATAAGGAGGCTATGCCCCCGGATCCCGTTTCGGATTGAGCGATTTGCTTTTGCCATGCAAATTTTGCAGAAAAAGTGGAATTCAGGCGTACCGATATCTTTATTTCAAATTCCATGATAATGTTTCAGATATCCCACGGCAAATCGAAGA
This sequence comes from Oscheius sp. G VE-2021, assembly GCA_022343465.1. Taxonomy (NCBI): domain Eukaryota; kingdom Metazoa; phylum Nematoda; class Chromadorea; order Rhabditida; family Rhabditidae; genus Oscheius; species Oscheius sp. G VE-2021. The sequence continues at coordinate 4,714,940 of JAJQXH010000029.1, read as the reverse complement.
CGGACACGGTGGCTACGATTGCGTCCGCGGACACTCTTCCTTCTCAGACGAAGTCCAAGGAAACTTCCAAGAAGGACGATGGCAGTTTGATTATCGGAGACGAGGTACGATCATTCTCTTGTAAAATTACTTTATCAAATTATTAGGGACGATATGGATTTGGATTTTAATGGCCTGCCCCCAGCTGGGACTACCGATTGGAATGCCTTCCCGCAAGAAAGAATGCAAGACATGGCCGGCCCTGAGGTTAGATCATTCTCGAATCTTGTGCTTTATTCACATTTTTGAAAAGTTTCGGTTACCCCGATGGGCATAAGACAAATTCAAAAGCCAGTCTAATCCCCACCAAGTTTTGTAAAAATTGTTAGATTTTCATCTTAATTCTGAAAACCGTAATACATAAATAAGTAATGGAACTGTTGATAGGTCAGTTGGGGGCTTTTCCCCAAAATCCGCCGCCAACTGTCGCCGGCTAGACACCAAACCGCCGCGCCACCGATTTGTTACGGGTGCCAGCTCTGACCCTTCAGACGACCAGGGTCGTTTTTAACTTAACAAGTCACTCAAAAGATCTTTTTTTTTTAATGCTCGGCCAATTTTTCATCAGAGCTCTGTACCGAGCCGTCTTTATGAGATTCTCTTTATGAACCGTTATTTCGGTAGTTTGGTTGAAAAATGATTGCGGGTCTAAGTTATAATGCAGTAGTTAAACTGGAAAATTTTATTTTGTTACAGAATGCAACGGCACCTCAAGAAGCTCGTCGAGAAGAGCATCAGCTGCGTCAGGCTCAGCAACATGATGAGGTGAAAAGATCCCAGTGGTTGTATAATAGATTATTTTAGGTCGAATATGACGAAGACGATGACCTCTTCGAGGAAATTGAGATGGCTCAGCCAGAGTATCAAATCGGTCAAGAAGTAAGTATGAATTTCTTTTAGATATTTTATTTAGGAATGTGGGGTAGTTTTTTTAGTTTTTAAAATTCAAAAGTCAGACAAATCCCCTTTGTGATTTTGTCACAAAGTTATATAATTTGAGAGATTATACAGCATAATATTACAAAGTAACGTTATCGTATATATGTTTTTCTTTCGTTTCTCTATATGGCTGTGCCCACAGGACAGCACGCTTCGGGCACGCATGAAGCACTTTGGTTTTGCCAAGTTTTGTGAAAATTGAAACTGGTGAGAGATGTTCGCTAATTTTGATTGGGCTTTGAAAATACGATTAGATATTAATATAGGCACTTCGTTTTTTTTTCAGGAATTGGCTCCAGTTGTAAAGCCAACTGGGATTCTGAAGGCAGCTGGACATTCAGGAAAGCAGAAAAAAGTCCACTTCGCCGACGACGACGTGCGGTCTCTTCAACGAAATCACCAAGACATGCCTCACTCTAACCAGGTAAGCAACCAACGCCTCAAAGAACGATCGGTGGAAAACGTGAAGTAGGCGGTACCCAATAAATACTATGGGTACATAGTCTCGCGCAGAAAGTAGTAGATCAAACACCGTTGGCAAATTTTCAATCGGATTTTAAATTGTTTCGACCTACAAAGTACAAAACTTTTACCATAAAAAGTTGTACAGCTTTGATCGAATACACGTAATTAACAAAAACAACATCCAACAGTTGCATCTTATCGAAAGGCCAATTTTGAGGACATCGCAAATAGCATTTTGGTGCTTTCATTAAAAATGCACTCATTGGTCAGGCACATGCACTCATTGGTCAGGCACTCAATAAGTTATTAGTAATGTAATAGATGATAAATAATAATTTTATTTCAACTTTCACTGTTTAGATTTCTACCGCTCCTCCTGCTCGTCACTACCATCGTCAGCCAAGAGCTCCTCCTCCAGAAGTTCACTATGAACACAAGAGGGATTCGGTAGCAGTCCCGTCTAACTCGGTAAGTACTTCCAAAAGCACCTAAAAGAAGAAACATTGAAATTGCGCAAAAAAGTACTGATTCTGTTTTGCAATTTGAGGTTTACCCATCAGTATTACCTCGATGTTTTTAATTTAAGTGTTGATTGACTGGAAATGCCATAAATTTCGAAGCACAACGCCCCAAAAAATTTGGCCTTAATAAGTTATTAGTTGCGGAGGAAATTCAGAGAGCTCAGCCAGCGTATCAAATCGGGACACACTTAAGTAACAATTTGTTTTAAATTTATGTTTGAACGCGTGTTTGTTGTTAAACTTTACAGTGAGTCAAATGACAACGTCCAATCCACCCGAGTCAACTTGAACATGGTTCAAATTCCTTTATACAAGTAACTAACTAATTGTCTTTTGGCGTTTTTTGTCAATTGAAAATTTAATTTGTTAGTAGCAGATAGTATTTTTCTATGATATTTATGAGGAATCTAAGAGATTATTACAAAACGTCATTTTTAGGATCTTCTGAGGATGTTCCAAAATGAGGACATGGAGAACCTGAGGGCCCATTTCAACTCCGATGCTGAAAACGTTGAAAACATCGCGGATTTCCTCACGTGCAGATATGAAGGAAATTCGAACATCCTACATATGGTTCGTTATACGACAGATGTATTTTTCAAAAAACACCGGTGCATGCAAACCCTAAAGCGAGCCGTCGCTCAGGAATTGGTAAAAAAAACTACCAGAGAACGTGCTCTACAAAAGTCTCAAAAGCCAGTCAAGGGATTCTTTTGTAATTTACTTCCTGGGGCAACCTACTGTTACGGACTAATCCCCTATCCGCGGCTCCGCCGATCCTATACGGGTGTCGGCGAGGATGCTCTGTGACCCTGCAGACGATCAAAGTCGCCATTCTAAGGGAGGGCGGACACAACGAGAAATCTTGACCAAATTGAAATCGCATTAACACATGATGCTTAGTTCGTAATTTACGCAGAAATTGAGGACGACTGTCCTTTGAACTTGCCGAAAATTACCATTAGAAACTCGGATTTTAGACTAACGAGTCATTTGTAGCCCAAACAATGTAATGTTTTCTGGATCTACGTTGTGAGCGTAATACAAAAATATAAACTTGTTAAACTCCCTGACTGTCCTTTTAACGCTATATTAAACGGTACATTATAGGTAGCTGACATGAGGTGCCGGCAGGAAGAACACTACCCCGACGAAATGATCGACATGATCCTCTCCAAGGCAAGATCCAAGAAAGCGCTCTTGACTCAGAAGACAGAGGATGGTCAGACGCCCCTTGACATTGCCATCGGTTGCCGATCGGTATGTTGTACTTTGCATTTTAAGATTAAAGATCTATAATAGCAAATATAAGCCTTTTCCTTTAGTTGTGCCGCGTCAGGAACATACTAGCCCACGACCCACCGCTCAACAACTTCGGATCCGACGGACCTCTCGAAAAGGCCTTCTGGTAAACAAAGACGTAGTTTCTTGCAGTGTAAAGTTTCAGGATGCAATTCGCAAACGTCAATATTGTGAAGGCTCTCCTGGAGAAAGGAGCAAACTACGATCGTCTTTTGAATGCTGAAAACAGGTATTACTCATTAGACAGTTAATGTCCACTACCTTTCGGAAGCAAACACCAATATAGCCTTTCCAACAAATATAAGGATAGTATCTCTGGGGAGTTGTGGCCCCAGTTACTCAAATTTTCATGGAGGCTGAAGCTTCAGTATATTTATTAATTTGATTCTGTTATTAAACAAGAGAAGACAGTTTGAGGTTTAACTGCGTCGTTTTGAAGAAATCTGCATCTGAAATGCCTTTTTTGGCCAGTCCAGGCGACAGGCACCTGTAAATTTTAAGGAACAACGCACAAGGTCTTTACGCGCCAGTACAATACATCGGTTTATCGACATTTTGGTCGTCATGTTCGAAATTGCAATGCTTCCGCCTGAAAAGAGGCAGAAAACTTTTGTTTTCTGACATGGTAGCGATAAAATATTAAGCTACTGGAGATTGACGATGAAACCAGAACATTTTAACTGAGCCTACAGAGCAAACAGAAATTCTACCGTAATCGATTTCCCAAGATCTGTCTCAAAAGTATCTCCTAATTCTGCGTCTTTTGCAGTTGATAGCAGATAGGTCTCAACTCTTTTACAAAACGGCAGTTGAACAGCTGAACACGGCAGATCAGTTTGTAGATTCTGAAAGAAAGCTAATCTGATCACAACCAAGTCAGAAACAATTTTTCTTCCCAAGCAGTTTACCCAACATTTTTTGAAGATAGAGGTTACTACTGACGGGACCGCTTAAAAGGCAGGACGGAAATTCAAAAAGCCCCGAGGATACTTTGAACTAACTTGTAATTAGGTAATCCAGCAAAGGTAATATGAGACCAAATAATTCTGTTAAAGAATAGAAAATTGGGAATTATAAGGGTTTAACTGCGAAGCATGAACATGTATATAATTTGGCGAAGGTTTGTATATTTAATTGTTTAGCAAAGAATCGGAGTGCTACCCATTCCTGGAAAACCATTCGAGAATGATGAGCCTTCTTCTCAAAAACAACAGAGAATATTTCTACCAGTGAGTTTAAAATTGAAGATATGAAACATACTGTTGTTTAGTGGCCGCTTCGAAGAGATCCAGGCTCTCAAATGACTTTTTTATGCCCGGCTATCAGCTGAAGGGCACTTTCGAGGTAAATAACAAAACTTGATAATTCAATAATTGCGCTTTTAGTTCAAGCTGAATCTCTCCCACGACCAGATGTCGAACACCTTCTTACTCATCGTATATGTGTGTGACCTGGAGGATGGAGAGGTAAGAGTTCATATCTTAAAAACCTACGAATGCATTTAGTGGAGAGCCCGATGTTGGTGCGGCCCGAAGCTCGCATATGGCTACCCGCGAGTGAATGGCCACACTCTCCTTCATGCCATTCGCGAAGAAGCCATGGCCTTTGAACTGCTACCCAGCCACAACATGCACATCGAGTTGGAACTGGAAAATACGTAGGTTTCAGCTTAACACGGAATACAAAGTTCATTACCTAGAATACCTAGTTCGCGCATAATCTGACTCTAGGTTTCTTAAAATGTAATTTAGGATATTACAAAATATTCATTCCGAACAATTTTTGTTTTCACAAATTTACAAAACAAATTTGCGGTGGGGAGTCAAACCAGCCACCGCCTCGGAGACCTAGCGGAGAAAATCGATCATTACTCGAATACAAGGGACATTAAGCAAAATCGAACGTCACAGGCTTCATCAGGGTCACATAGCCTATCGATTGTATTTGGGCTCACCTCGAACGGCTCAGGGCCGGTCGGGACCATTCCCATGTCATTAGATGACTGTGAATCTAGTAAACAATAAGAGAGACTTCAATCTTATTGTGTTTTTGCGGTTGTGTCAAACACATAAATCGCTACTGCTATCAACCGCTTCAGCACGGGATTAGTTTGCCTGCAGGAATTGTGTGTGTTTCGATCACGTTGAAGCACCACCGCGTTCTAGCGCGTTTAAAATGTTTAAAAAAAACGTAAAAACGTCGCCCTATATGTATATTCTGGCGTAGATTCCGGAAATGCAAAACCATTGATACTTTAAAATGGCAAATGCTCCAAACATTAATGGATCAATAATTTTGAGACCACATCTTGCTGTGAACATAGAACACATTACGCAATATCAAAGTCTTGTTAAACATTTTTCCGGTATTATGTATTGGGCAGCTTTGAACCATTCCCATGTTGCGCAAAGATGAAATTTTACCGAGATGAAATTTTACTCCAAGCATGGAACCGCACCGATTTCGCAAATTTAGCCCTCCAATGCATTAGGTCAAAAAATATTCTATATTCAAACGTTTGAAACGGATATCTTAATGCAAAATCCTATACAATTCCTCAATTAAGATGCCAGTCGGTGATTGCCATGAACGTCGTCGAAGTGAAAAGATGTGGTCCCCCACCGGGCGAGTAGATGAACCGGCGGCTGGAGGGCTGACCTCGTAGTTCAACTCCTTCTCCATCAATGGTATCTGTTGCCTCTTTCTGTTTACATAATGAATCTCATCCCTTTGTACGATGACTGTACTTTGAATGTTTCTCCCGATTATTCAGTTCACTTGTGAATTTCTGTGCCTATTAAGGAATGTAAACGATAAATTGGCAATAAATATATGTACTTCGCGTGTAATTTCTCAAAGACAAAATCAAGTTCTTAAGGGTCTCAACTGACATTTTAACGAACCCACGACTGACTATTCATTTATCGACGTTTGGATCGTCAGTTTCAGATTTTATTTGTTGTCCCGTTAAACGACGCAGAAAACTGTGGTTGTCTTGCATGCTAGCGCCGCGATTTTCACTTTCACTGCAAAAGTAGTGCCGCCGCAGAACGTTTATTTCTACGCCGCCGTTAAAGTAACGTTTGACAGAAACCAATTCAATATTATGTTTAAAAAGAAAATCAGTAGAGATTCGGCATTGAACAAGTCTTAATCAGTGTGCTTTAATCTAGGAAACGTAGTCTATAAATACTGGACAACTGGATCTAATTCAAATACGTTTGATGCGTTTCTCTTCTTGAACTGATGCATTACTCCTTGCGAGCAATAGCAAGGCTGCATTTGAACTGCTGGTTCCGTCCGTACTTGTCCTTAATTGTGAGAAAGCCCGGATACTGCCCACAACGGCATCTGAAAAAAAAAGAAAATTAGTAATTTTTGCATTTTGATTCTCAGAATAATTCAGAGCTTCTTAATTTTCGATTTGTTGAGTGTGATTTCTTTAAACCAAGTTTTATAAGTTTAACAATATAACTCGTTATGACCCAGCTTATTCAGTTAAGGAACCTTTTCGCAGTTAATGAGCCGGTCATTCCCTTATTTCTTAAACCTTCGTTGTTCTTGGAGTCCCTTCTTTCCTTTAGTTTTAAAATTGGTATTTTTTAAGTTTGGGCACCGCCAAGATTTTCTCAATATTTTTAGGCAGTGTGAATTTAATTAAGAAAGTGTAACAGAAAATGTGAATATCACCACAAATTAATGTGACCACAAACCAAACTTTCCAATTTGCTTACAAAAGATCAAATTTCGGAAAATTATAACTTCAAAAACATCTCAGAAATGAATTGGGCCTTCTGTGAGGATTTTAATGATATGGTACGACACACTTAAGCGGTGAAAACTCGAGGAGAAAAATATGAAATAATTATGTTAAAAACCATAAGTACCCAAAAATGCATATGTGTTCTGGCTTACGCGAACTAGTAGGCGGTTAGGTTTCTTCAGAAAAAGTCTTTAGAATAGTTTTTTACACAAGTTTGTAATTAGGTGAAAACAAATCGAGATACATCGCCAAAACCGGATTTTCTATTATAATGATTTTGGGAGGGTAATTAACATAGCATTAGTTAGGCTGTTCATCCAGTCATTTCATCGTGTTCGTCTCCTGTGTGCGGTTGAGCCTCTACTTTTAAGGTATTTCAATTCATTTACAAGCATATTTTCTATTGAACCCTTTCCGTGGGCCAGTGAATAACAAAAGAAATTAGTTTAAACTGTCTGAAGCTAGTGTCAATGAATATGTATTGTGTCGTTTTTACATCAAACCAATGCTCTTAATAGAAAAATGAAATTTCGAAATTAACAAATTCCGATTTTTTTTGTTTGAGCTTAGATTTAGCCGGGAACTTTTTGATGAAAGTGTGAATATAAACAATTTTAAGAAACCATATTTGCAAATCTTTTTAATTACACCATTTTTCGACTCGGTGGAATTTAAGATAATCCTTTCCAAACACTGAAATCGATGTTTTTTTAAAAATAATATCACTCGTTATCACACCAGCTTATTCAGTTAAGGAACCTTTTCACTTTTATGAGATTTCCTCATTTCTTAAACCTTCGTTGTTATTGGAGTTCCTTCCTTCCTTTAGTTTGAACTCATTCCTTTTTCGCCAAGATTTTCTCAGTATTTTTAGGCAGTGTCAAGTTAATTAAGAAACTGTAACAGAAAATGTGAATATCACCAAAATTGATGTGACCACAAACCAAACTTTCCAAGTTGCTTACAAAAGATCAAATTTCAAAAATGTCAAAAACATCTCAGAAATGAATTGGGCCTTCTGTAAGGATTCGAATGATATGGTACAACACACTTGAGCGATGAAAACTCGAAGAGAAAAATGAGAAACAATTATGTTTAAAAATCACTAAAAAATCACTAGTACCCAAAAATGCATATATGTTCTGGCTTACGCGAACAAGTAGGCGGTTAGGTTTCTTCAGAAAAAGTCTTTAGAATAGTTTTTTACACAACTTTGTGATTAGGTAAAAACTGCCAGAATCTGTGGAAATCGAGATACATCGCAAAAAGCGGAAATTCCATTATAATAACCTTGAGACGGTAATTAGCATACGATTAGTTAGGCTGACTAGCCAGTCATTTTACCTTTTTCGACCCTTTTGTGCAGTTCAGCCTTTGGTTTCAAGGTATTTAAATGCAATTAAAAGCATATTTTCTGTTGAAACCTTGCCGTGGGCCACTAAATTTATTTGCAAACTGTGTGAACAGTCTAACGATTCAGCTTTTTCTGTGATGCGGTTTACATCAAACCACTAATTTTATTATGTAACATAATTGCCAGTTTCTATCTTCCAGTCTCATGTTCCGTAGCTTTGATGACGACATTTCCATGGCCGATGCCTCGATGCCTCCACCTAAACCTGTTCAGAAGACTCGTAAAAGCAATAGAAGCCATAAGGTTTGTGCTCTAACCGTAATTTTATACAAACAACGGGGTATAAAGTAACATTTGAAATATCTACCTTTTCAGAAAGCTCCCGAACCAGTCCTTCCTTCTCTCCACCTCGGAGAACCTCGCCTGCTGTCGGTGCCTCAGGTCTCTCACAAGACCGTGTACTACAATGAATATGACGATGAAGTGGTTGTTGGCGATTTGCTAGGAAAGGGGACTTACGGAGAAGTAAGCAGTAGTTTCCCGTACAAATTGTAATTATTCCATAGGTAAGAAAAGCTACGGCGGATGGACTGAACTGTGCAGTCAAGATTACTTTGATGGGGCAGTCTGATCTCCACGATTACGCGGCCAAGAATGAGGTGAATTTAAAAGATTTTGAATTTTTATATTAAGAAACAGGAACAAAGATATAATTAAAGACGTTTGGCTTCAGGTCCTTAAACTTCGTTTCTTGGGAGCTCAGAATCGCCACACCCCGTTGCTGTACAGCAGCGTCGAGTTGGCCGGCGTCACTTACACAGAAATGGAGCTCTTGGGAAGCAACCTTGCCGATGTCTTGGCTGATCACCCCTCCCACTACCCGTTTGACTTGGAGTTGCTCTCGACTTATGCTATGCAGGTATTCAGCACAAGCGTCTCTTTCGTAAATTTGTGGTTCAGCTGCTCGATGCTTTGGCGTTTTTTCACTCAAAGGGCATGGTCCACGGCGACATCAAGTGTCAAAACGTATGCGTTCAGAGTGGGGACCACCGGAAGGTCAAGGTAAGCTTTTGTCTTTTTTCTTTCTAATTTCGACTTTTCAGATTGTCGATTATGGAGGTGCTTTCTTCACGGGCGAGACTCCTACATTTTACATTTACACACTTGCCTATTCGTAGGTTCTTTCGTTTTTCGAATAATAGGAAATTGTGCAGGTCGCCGGAGAATCTCCTCGGACTGTCTCTCAATGAGAAGACGGATGTTTGGTCCATGGCAATCGTGATCTATTCTATGTTTTCCGGGAAGATGCCGTTTCCGGTGCGAGAGCGTCGAGAGCTGTACACGTGTGTGACATGGGATGTCTCCTTAAAGCATGTATTTTTCAGCCTCTTTCACAAGTACCGCCTTCTTCCAAATCACACGTCCAGCAAAGTCTTGGATTCCTTCAACAACGCAATTCTCTCAGACAGACAGGAATCAATTTACTACCGTATGATTGAGGTTTGTCGTCTTTGAACGTCTTTTTTAATTGGCACTTTCAGGAAAGGATCTCGTACGCTTTCTCTACCTTCGCCGAGCAGGAGTTGGCTGCAATTGTGCAGAAAATGCTTCATCCAGAGGTTTCTGATCGTCCTTCTGCTGACGTCATTTCCGACATGCTCCACAAGTACTACGACAAGAATTTCTCTCCGAAATGCGACAACCATCAGTAGTTCCATATATTCAGTTTCCTTGAATATCACATGGTGTTTACGAGTCTCATGTTTTTACGGGTACTGTATGTGTTGAGATATAAATTATTGCTCCGGTTTCTGTTGTTCCCTTTTTTGTTTTTTTCTTTGTTTTCCTATCGGGTTGCAAGCCTTTTCAAAATAATATTCACATCCAACTTTTGCCGCTATGCTTGGTTCGTGTTTAATGTTTATGGAATCTCTGACTTGGTTAACTTTTGTGGGTTGTTCGAGCGAGTTTTTCCAAGGACAGCTATGTTGCGGGAAATTCCAAAGAATAAAATCGATCACCTTTCCACAGTATCAACAAATCGAGTATTATCTATGTTAGATTGATTTTCTGACAGTATTACTGTTGTTTGACCTACAAATTATTAACTATCCGAATGATGCTGGCCGGTGTCTATTCTTCGGCCACTGCCAGTCCGCGAATCCCGTTTCCTACCGGGGGATTTGCACTAGGCAGCAAGCCAAATGCATCTAGGAACACCGTAACCCCCCGTCAGCTCACACTTGCTCTATAAAAGTATCGCCCCTTTTCTTGTGGCCTATTTTACTTTTTTGGATGAACAGACATGTTATCAGCAATACATCCAATTTATTGTAGAAACTTCTGGTTTCAAGCATAGTTATGTTTCAATGGAAGTTTCCAGTATCGATCGATGAGTTTTTCTTATCGATTGTTCGGATAGTCAGCTGTTTATACTGTCAGGTCAACCGATCCGCTGTTTTGAATGAAACAGCTTCCAAATAAAAAAGGCCCAACGATATATTGGTGTGCAGACTTCAGAATTCCGTGTGCACGTTTGCATCAAGATAAAGGTTGATAGACCGAATGTCAGAATGAGGTTTCATCGCAAAGAAACCAATAAAAAATCGTTATTGAACTTTGTTTTGCATATCTTTCAAACTCCAAAGAAAGTGATATTAAAAGTTAAAAAGAATTGCCTTGAAAAATAAGAAAACCATGTCACAAAACTGCCGAATACACAAAACTGAGTTTAAGACCAATTGGCGACGATTTATACTTGTTATTCATGGAAATACGTCAATGAATTATTGCACACATTTGTGGGTAGTATTTGCACTCTACTGCTTCTGGAGAGCGATGGTGCAGGAGTACTGGGTGGTGCGCTTGTAGGCATCCTTGATGGTCAGCTGACAGTTGTAGTTTCCAATCTCGTTGTCTGAAAGAAGAAATTGTTAAACAAGGATAATATCCGCATTGCGGTTGCAAAAGTTGTTCATAGTTTAGATTACTATAAAATAAGTTTTAGAAATAAACAGCAAAACCTGACTAAAACGAAATTGAATGGAATTGTTTCGACTCATATTGAACTAATAAAAATTTATTGAAAAAAAATGAATTTTCAAATAAATTATAACAATTTGTAATTTCATGTTGAATTTGTCCATGTTCTAATTTCAATTTGAAAAGTGATTCAACGTTTTTACGTTCAAATAACAAAACAGAGAATTTTTTTGTCATTTCAAACGTAAGAGTAAAATTTTGATTTACGTAAATCCAACGTTTGAAAAAAATGATATGGAATATCCGATGTTTAGAAATTGAACTTACCCGGATGGATGAAGAACTGGTGGGAGAGGTGGACATCCGTGTAGCGAACTACATGTCCTTCGGTGAATTTGAGACCAGGGGACTGGATAGTCACACTAAATAAAGTATTTTTAATGTTTTATAATACTACAAACCCGTACTCCGAACCAGTGGGGTTCAGCTCAAGGTCCAAAAGCACAACGACTCCAACGAGCAGCTGGACGGGAGGGCCTACAATTTATTAAATTATAAAATTATTGTCTACGAAAGTATGAGTAAATATATCAGAAACATGCCTTCCAGGAGGGGCTTGAACTCGCCGGAACCGTACTTGTACTTGGCATTCTTCAGAGACGGAAGCATCATCGGAGGCGAAGGGTCCTTCAACTGGATGGTGGGAGGAATCCACTTGCCCACGGGGCGAAGATGGCCAGCTAAAAACACATTCATTATAATTCCAAAAAGTTGAACAAAGGAAATGCGCATAGATTGAACTTCCAAGGGTTGGACAGAGTGGGCGAAACCTCCATGGGAGAGAGGCTGGCCGAAGTGGTCCTGGTAGCCGGAGAGGGGAAAAGGTCCATAGTGTTCTGATTGATAGGAGTAGAGGGGACTGAAAATAGTGAAATAATTATTCAAGCTCAACTAGGTGTTATTTAAATAAAATATTATACATACCGGTCTGAGCCGCTTTCTTCGTAATCAGGAATTTTCCCGAAGCTACGTTGTCATTGTCGTTGTAAACGGTGAAGGAGATGCTTTTGTCGAAGGGAAGGTCAACTAAATGAAAACATTGTATAAGTAGGAATTGATTTCTAAAGTTTTATAGTTGATTAAAAACGAACTGCGGTGCTTCAGTCCAATCTGATACGAAGCAATCTTCTTGCAATTTTCCAGAACCAGAGGAATTTCGATGGTACGCTTGTTGAATCGAATCTCCACACTAAAATTTTATGAAATTTTTATTCAAATACCAACGCACCTGCACATCTTCTGTCCAATCTTCAGAATTTGAATGTTCAGATAGAAGACAATGGAATTGTTGTCGATGGGGACACTAGCAATGGCTAAAATGCTTTTTAAAAAATTAAGAAAAGAAAAGGCTCACTATCGCAGTGTTTCTTATTCCACACTCGAAACTTCTTTCCAGCATCGCTCTCGATGTAAAGGGCCGAGACACTCATTGTCTACAATCAAATATTGAGATTTCTATTATAAGAACACTCTCAGATGTGTTTAGTGATCAATATTTAGCTTTTCAATCACTTATTTAGTGTTTTTAAGAAACTCTTTTTTTGAAAAGCTGTGAAAGAAATTTTGGTAGTTTAACCGGCCGGATGCGCTTTGCACTAAATTACTGAATACGTTATAATTTTCCGCAAATTTCATATCATCTTAAAAATTTTGCTTCAAATGGAGTAAATAAATATGAAGGGAACAAATAACGTATTAATTTTCTTGGCCTTTTTGATGAGGCATATTATACGGAATAGAAAATATACCTTATGCGGAATGGAAGACTTGCGGATGGGATTGTTCTCAGACATCTTCTGAAAATTGATTTTATACAAAGAACGTAAACAAGATTATAAGGTAAGTGCAATTATATATCAAGAAGTGAGAAGGAAATAAGCATAGAATGGTTAGAGTGTCAAAATAGGGCATTCTGAGATCAAAACAAAGTTTAATTAGATGAAAAGAAGAGAGAAAGTAAAAGACCAACCACACGGAGGAGAGGGAGAAGAGGAAGTGACTGCCGAGTCGGCCTAATTATTCGTATGATAATTTCAAGTTCATAATTATTCGTATGATAATTTCAAGTTTATGCGGGCGACCCTTAATTAACGTGGCCTTTAATTAAAGAAAATTTGCATAATACAGTAGACCAAATTTCGGAAAATCTAAAATCCAATCTCAGAAATGGACAGGTCCTTCTGTGAGGATTTGAATGATATGGTACAACATACTTGAACGGTAAAAACTCGAGGAGAAAAATGGGAAATAATTATATAAACAAATCACAAGTAATCAAAAATGCATATATGTTCTGGCTTACGCGGACGCGTAGGAGATTAGGTTTCATTAGAAAAAGTGTTCATAATAGTTTTATACACAACTTTTCAATTAGGTGAAAACTGCCAGAAGCTGTGGAAATCGAGACAAACAGCAAAAAACGAATTTTCTATTATAATGACCTTGGTACCGTAGTTAAAATACACTGCGTTGCAAAGGAAACGGCAAGAGTTTTTTGTTTGAAGGAAAAAGTAGTAAAATTGTTGTCAACATGAAAAACCCTTGACATCCTGGCTGATTGGTTTCATCTGCATTTGCAAAAAAAGGGTGTTGCAAAAGTTTAGGTTCAGTCATGAAAATCGTATGTTTCTAAGGACACATATAAAGATTAAACGGAATTTGGCATTCAGATGATTGAAAGGGGTCGCCATGCAAGAATTGCACACCTATCGGCTCATCTGTTCAAGCTACCCACGACTAAAGACGCGCTTCTGTTTTTATCCAAATCATTCTTTTAAAAAAGCGAACAAACTCAAAGTCTGTTCGATAATGTTCCCAAAGATGTTTCTAAACTTTGGAAAAAACTGTGATTCCGAAAAATGTGTTTTATCTGTTTTTATTCAGCAAAAACGACCTCTCCTTAGAACAAAGGGCATCATTTTCTGTCTTCAGGAGCTTCCTGAAGGAACTGATTTGGCTATCGCAGATGAAAAAAGCGACATACAAAAAAAATGTACAGCAAAAACCAAAAGCAGCCAAAGGAAGCCACTGGGATCCAGAAGGCTACATACAGTATTGGGAGATACTGTAGCAACTGGGTCAAAGAAACCGACTGTGATGTGAGTTGAATATCCATTAGATAATTGGTTTTGGCCTCTTGGAAACCTGGTGAAGAAGGGTGAGAAGGAGACTTGGAGCATCAACAAAATGGGCCTGCCTATTGGACACTGCGCTGTGAAAGGCATTCCGGGCAAGACCATTTTCTTTTTGCACTCTTGATGACGTCGGCGTTTCCAGATGGAGGAGATCTACCTGAATGTTAAGTTGAAGTTGAACTAGGAGAGTACCTACGCAGGTTTATAAGGTGTTGGAATAAATGCTTCTTTGGTTTTGGAAATAGTTTTAGAGAATCCCTCGTGAAACACACCGGTTACAGGGCCACACAAGTTTTTTGAGTCTGATTTCATGAAAACGGTGATAACCTAAGGTTTATCATGAAACCCACATTGTTTGAACTCATGGTTGCATAAGGATCAAGTTTTCCAATTAAACATTCCTCGTTAAGAAGTTCCATGTGATTCCAGAAAAAAGTTCTGTAAAAAGGTTTGTTGGAGGAGGATTCTAAGAAGAATATAAGGACTTATGAAAAAGACTAGACTTTTACATGTTGACTACAGAATTTGATGACAGAATTGGAGAGAACAGGCCAATCAGTAATTTTCCAGAGCGTATCTTCGATTTGTTCATCAGGTGGTACGAATGAGGGTTCAAGGATGTTCATAGAAATCACGTCATTGTTTCCTAAAACAGTAAATGTAAATAAAAACGCCAATCTTAATCAGCACCTGTTTTTGTTTCTTAAATCTGTTCAGATGAGCAACATCGCCAAGATGGCAGAAAACATCGTTTTGCAGAAATTCAGCCCGGTTGAATGAGCTCTTCTTGTTCCTTAACTTGATGCTGATAACTATAGTTTCAGAGTACCTACACAAGCTTTATTTGCGCTCATATATCAGGGCAGATGGTCAAACCCAAATGAAAGCCAGAAAGGTTACAGAAGATGAAAACAATGAATATTCCCTGAAATATAGAATGAAAAAGGGATTTGAAAGACACAAACGCTTCTGGACAAGTTGGAAAGCCTATTTTGCATTCGAGTTGAAAGAGGTTTTAAGAAAGTTGGGATGGAAAGGATGACGCAGATGTGCAACGGATGAACTTGACCTTAACTTATAAAGTAAGTGAAGATGAATTTTTTAAGCGGTTTTTTTAGGATTCACAGTCAACCCCACATAATTATCTTGCAAATTACCTTGAGTAATTATTTCACATGCAGCTGGTATTGAAATAGTCGGTTTATGCTCAGGTTTTCATCGAAAAGAAAATCATATCGCATATCGCTGGTACCGCTCACGCAAGTTAATCGACCCAGAATTCATAAAAGAAGTTAATTTAAGGCTTGTTGAGAAATTCAAACCCACATGAGCAATTGCATGAAGTCATTTTTAAGACGGAATACCTTTAACATGTTTGTACAAAATAATTTCTAAATCCGAGGATGTATCTACCTTCTGATACCATGTGTTGTAACATCTGTCGTAATTTATTTGCCGTATGTGATTACGCGACTACCTGTGCCTAAATAAATCTACGCTTTTACTTGATAGTTTTTTTTTCGGAATCTGACCATTTGTTCCCCTACTCGTTCTATTGTAAAAATAGTTGTTCTTGTTTTAATAGTTGACTCTTTAATTTAACTAATAACTGTTTTAAAGATCTACCTGTAAATCCGTAATGGAAAGTGGCGTCTGCAGCACATCTAATGATGAAGTATTTTTATTTTCACTTAATGAAAACTGCTAATAATCAGCATTTACGGTATAGTCTTGGGTGAAAACTCTATTTAAACAAGAAACCCCCGATGATATGTGTTATATTCATTTTAAATATATTTTTTATTAACTGTATAAAAATTGCATCGCAAAATGTCAAAAAATATGCATTATTAGCCCGACGAGATTCGACGTATGCGAACCGCGGATGATTATCGCGCCCTATCTAACTGCTGTCAGCCATCTGGTTATAGAAATGGCATCCAGCCAGCTATTTAATTAATTTATTTCCTTTAATTCCAATTTTCTTTATTTTTAACCGTTTTGCTTTATTTTTTGTTTAATTCTACTTTTAAAAAACTAAATTTTTAAAATAACGGGCCCGAACATCGTGAAGATTGCTGTGGAATATGTTTGACACCGATTATAATCTGGCCGGTTTTTAAAATCAGAACCACCTTTTGTTCCACATCAACTCTTATTTTTATTTTTATTTATTATCAAAAATAAATTATAGAAGTGTTTAAAATGTTAATTTATTGGGTCTGTGCCCATTTGGAGAATTTCCACACCCGTCAGTTTGCTGAGTTATGAGCGTTCCACAGAAATCCGAGATTCCGAGATTTCTGAGATAGGTGGCGTTGTAATTACATGTTTTTATTTGTAAAATGCTTTTTTCTATTAATTGAATGCGAATATGTAATATAATTCTCAATTTTCAGTAATCAGCGGCGGTCGCCGGCTGGACTAGAAGAAATATACGGAATTCGCTCCAAATGAGGTAAGTTTTTAACTGCATTCAGGTTTTTGCCGTATTAAAAGCTGGTAAATTGATCATTGAGCCGCACATGACCAGTTTTTTATTATTCTACTGCTTCTAAACTGATCACCGAGGGAATAATGATCAGAAACTAGCGAGGAAAAAATAGCGGTTGGGATTACCCAATTACCAGAATTTTTGAAATTTGGCCGCTCAATCAAGCCACTCAGCTGTCTATCGCCCATAAAAATCATTCGAATACTGAAATCCGACGGAATACAAACATTATATTGCATTTTTCAGAGATGCACCTCTTCTCCAGAGAAGGAACTCTGCATTGAATACGACGTCTCTCCCCACAAATAGGTAGGCACTGCGTTATTTCAGAAGATTTCCTTCTTTTTGGGTTACTTTTGTCGAATGTCAATTTGTTTCTACGGTTTCGTTTCAGGGCTTCATGGTTTTAACGAAGGCGTCTCGGCGGCCACCGCAGAATGAAGACCAGTGCTGATTGGAAAGCTGGTTTTCTCGAGAGGACGGTCGTGTGAGTTTTTTAACCTTAGCTGATTTACGAAGAATTTCAGGTTTCAAAGGAACGATGGAGGACGAGTTATCGACCTGAAGACCCAGAGGCGTGTATTGCAAGACGACTATAGGTTGAGGTGTGTTATATGTCGATCTTAGTAACCAGAATTAATCCCCTTGGAAATTTTGTGGGGAAGGAAAACTTACGTTTAAATACCTATATTTTTCGAGAGTTACCCTGAAATTCCCGAGGACTTCGGGATATACTGTGATTTCTACAGCTTCTCGTCTTCATCAACTGTATCGACTTCGCAGTGGACAAAGAACGGCGCCTTTTTACTGCATTTTTTCGTATATGTTTCAGGTTTTCGACTAGTTTCCGGACGGTTTTCTTAAACTGGTTTTCTTATTCGAAAAATGTGTTTTTTTATTGAAATACTTTTCAAACAAAACAAAACCGAACAAAACTCTTACTTTTATACGTTAGTCTTTTCACATATATTTATTTATTTATCATATGTTCAAACTTTTGTTGCCACTGTTGTGTGAAAAAGCGAATTGCCAAGTTGTGGGTAGTGTGGATAACAGATTAAAAAACGGATTAACAAACACCTTAGCCTTTTCTGATATTGTTTCGGAATGTATACTGATTTTTTAACCAATTTTTGCTCAACAATTTGCAATCAACTTCTTCTTGCTCAGTCATTTCACTCCAACTCAAACATCTTTTTGTTTAGTTTTTTGTCAAATTCTAATCTAAACCACCCATATCTTGGCGATGCGCTTTTTCACACAATTGTTTTTCTTCATCTTTTTCTTGTTGTGCCCACTCTTGAACTATTTTGTTTCAGAAGAGCAACGAGTCAATTGATAATTTCAGGAGATGGCGGGCAAACGTAGTCGCAAACGCCATGGCTCCACTGAAGGTGATCCCGAAGGGTTAGTGGTGTTTTTTAAAAAAATTTATTTATTCAAAACAGTCTCTGGTTTCCTCCTTTTATTGTACAAACAAAAACGACATACAATCCATTGCATAAACATGGCAATATATATATATATATATATATATATATATATATATATATATATATATATATATATATATATATATATATATATTCATTTTCAGAAAGAAGAAGAAAATAGTCCGTTCAAAGTCCAGTCATAATCCTGTTGCCACCAGCAGTTCTCAAAATCCGACGAAGGTTTGTTTCTTTGTGTTTTCAATGCCGATCTCAAAACAAATACTTAACGATCATTGCAGACTCCCCAGTGCGAGAAGAGTGCTCTTCGTGTGATGGAGACTGTACAAGTAAGTTATTTTTTATTTTAGTATATCAAAACTCTAAACAAGGAGGAATCAATTTTCACTTGTAAGTTTCAGACCGAAGAAGTCGCATCCGTGGTCCAGAAGCCTTCTGCCGCAACGAAAGAGGTAATTGCTGGAGTGAGAAAAGAGCACATTTGCCAACCTTCTAATAGTCTAAAGTAGGAACTCCCTGTTTTTACAGACGGCCAAACAAGTGAAGGCCCCGACTCAGCCGACCAAGCAGAATCCGACCCCTCTCATCAAGAATCCTCCTCCTCTGCCTTCCCCAGCGCAGGCGCCGTGCTCTAATATTCTTCCTCCCAAGTGTACTCCCGCTCTGCAGCCGCCGAAACCTTCGAAGGAGGTAAGGAACTGGATGATTTTTGAGAAGAAACACCTTAACATATCAAGAGTAACATTTATTGTTTTCATCGGTATTATATAGAACGAACACTACTTTTGCACATAAAAGAAATTGACCCCAAGAAATTTATTGTAGTTGACAATTCGCTAAAAAGAATACTAAAGTATTCGTCAGGGTCCTATTTTTGATGTATTTGGCAACTGTGCTTTTTTACTGCGGTGGGACTATACTTGCCGCGGCCACCGATCTCTTACGGGTGTGAAACTTTCGGCGCTACCATGCCAGTCAACCAGAGTTTAACCGGGAACATTGAAAATTCGACAGTTATGACCAAGAAATCGATAAACAATAGGATCGAACGGGCCGTGCACTTAGTTGTTTTAAAAAAAATGTTATCCACAGGTGCCTGACGCCTGGAATGACAAACAATGGGATTTCGTCTGTGGAATTCTTGAAAACCACGCATTTAAACCGCAAACTGTTGGCTCTATAAGCTCATGAAAATGAGATAACGTCAAAACGAGATCAAACGCTGAAATATTTCTTTTCATTGACAAGATATATTTTGCAGGTGACCAAGACCCTGGCCACGGAGACGACCGCAGGGAACAGCGAAGACTCGGATCATTTGCATGTGAGTAATGAAATAGTGACTCTTATTTTGAACTCACAATTTACTCTCCTTTGAAATGATGCATGTGCCATATTTTCAGGACGTAACTTGGGCACAGGCCGAGAACGTCGGATTCGTCTACAGCGGAGATGGTGCGAAGATGAAGATCTACCACGAATTAGGAAGCGGAGCCTTTGGATCTGTAATCATAATTTTTGCCCATCCATTCATTTGTGTTTTTAGGTGTATGCCGTCAAGTTACACAAAGTGCAATACGCCCTAAAGGTCGTTATGAAAGACAACAAAGACCCCATGTTTGAAGCTGCTCGCCGTGAGGTCAGTAAGATTTTTGCTGTTTAAAAATGATATCTACACAAAAAAGCAAAACTTGTACAAGTTTTTGCAAATGTTTCCTTGAAACTTTTCATAAATGGAACATAAGCAATGAAAATGAAGTGTAAAAGCAATTTTTGGGTTGGCATTACGGTTTGCAGAAACGTGACGAAAATCAAAAATTACTGTTAGAAAAAGGTTGCAAAAATGAATATGTCATTTTTCTTATTTGTTAATAGTTCAGTTTAGGCTGCCATCTTGGAGACAGTGACCGGTCATCCGAACATTATCCACTTCTACGAGCGGATCTACCTGAAGGACTCTTACCTCATGCGCATGGCCCTCGGCGGATGCTGTCTGCGCAGGACACCATCATGAAAACGCTGATGAGCGTGAAGATCATGGCCGATGTAACTTTCCAGTGATGTAAAAACACCTTACTTATTTAGATTACTAATGGTGTCGCCTACATGCATAGACAAGGAGTGTGTCACTACGACCTGAAGCCGGCGAACATCGTCGAGGCGGCCGATAGCTACACCTGGAAGGTAAATAATCCCTACCTAAATAACTTTAGGATCACATTCAGATCATCGACTTCGGAATTTCTCGGATGGGTGGTGATGTCCCTCTGAAGAAGAACGGCGGGACGTTGTGGTACTTGTAAGTTTGTTAACTCTCCTTTTTGCATGTCTTACTTTTAGTGCACCGGAGCATGTCCTTTTGAAGCCAGTTGGGTTTCCCGTCGACACATGGGCGTGTGGGATTATCGCCTACGAGTGCTTCACAGGAAAATATTTCTACAAAGGTTCCCTGATGAAGGATCTCTTCAGGTTTGTTTGCCATTCGAAACTCTAACTTTGAGAATTTTCAGAATCATGCACAGCCGATATCTCACTCCGCCGATTGCTACCAACAAGTCCGATCCCAACTACAAATGGTACAAGACGATCATGGACTACACGCTGGCCGAACCTAGGGAAAACCGCATGACCTTGTCGCAGGCGATCATGGTTAGTTCACAACTGAAAATGAAACGCCCATGAACATACTAAACATTTTTTCAAAACTAGTAAAAATCATCTTTACCTTTTAAATGACAATGGACTAATAAAAAAATAGAACAATTGTTTATTTAATTTATTTAAAACTGATTGTTTTGAAAATCTAATGAATTTTTCCCATAAAAAATATAGCCATAGATTTTTTTTTAAGTAGTAAAAAGAAAATTGTTTTTAAAAAATGTTTTAAAAACCTAAGTTTTTAGTTCAACGGATAACAGGCAATGGCCATGCATTTTGCCAACGGTCGTTACTTCTCCTGTTTTGGGGGAAAACAGTGATATGGATTTTATTCTCTTATAGGAACAGCATTTGAGGTTAATAGCTTCAAAAAAGTTATTTCCAATGTGTAACATTAAAACTCATACAGTTAGAGATAAGTGAAACAATATAAGTAGAAAGAGACAAGAATGATTCCATTTTTTTTAAATTAAAAAGGCTTAACGCAGCATAATTATTTCTTTTTAGAACATCCGAAAGAACATCCCGGTCAAGATTGAACACCACCACTACGTCTCTCTGATCATGAAGCATCTCACCCCCGATGACCGTCTCCGTCCCAAGTCTTCCTCCCTGGCTACCCAGTGGAAGGAGTTGCGCAAGTACCTCCTGGACAAGCAGAAGCCGATGACCGTCCCCCTTTGATCTTTCCTACCACATGTCTCCTCTCATCCCCTTACTTGTCAAAATGACCAATAGCCAATTCATTTCAACTACTTGATTGTCTTTTATGGGTATATTCTATGCGATTGTAATCAGATTAAAGTGCTATTTCGCATGTTTCGGTCTTTTCTATTCATTCAGTTTTTTTGAGGCAAAGTAGTTTCAACAAATTGAAGCTACTTTGCCACTGGGATTGTTCTTTTTTCGAACTTCTTTTTTAAACGCGGTCGCATGTTTTTCATAAAAAAACATATACCTCAATAGTTTGTTTATCACTTATGTCAGAAGTGTTCTTTTTTAAATTAATTGAAGAAAAATAACAGAGGTTTAAAAATATAGTAAAACTTATTTTATGCTTACTCGGGAGAGCTCCTGAAACCACTGTTTAGTTTTGAAATGACACATATTACAATCGTAAAAATATTGACTGGGCAAATGTACACGGCAATTTGAGGTGAAATGGACCTGGACCTGGCTTTCGAGAAATCAGGGAAACGCTGTGGTTTCAGTAGCTCTTCCTAGTAAGCATAAAGTAAGTATTACAATATTTTTCAAACTCTGTTTAATTTTTCTTCAATTGTTATGAAAAGTAACACTTTTGACACAACGGATAAATAGTATCTTCTTTAATGAAAACCATACGACAGCGCTTAAAAGAAGTTCGAAAAAAGAACAATCCCAATGTTTTATATTTATTTTATATATAAATCACATTTGTCTTCATTACGATAAACACTACATCCCAAAATTTACAAAACTATGAATTGCCCGACGAATTTCGACACTTACTAGGTGGATTCTTGGATCTATTAACTTAATTAATGGTAATATTTGTCTAAGGTTTGTGAAGATTACCGCTTTACCGTAATCTCTTAGTTTCAGGCCTGACCCTGCGGCCCATGAACGGCGTCTCACCCTCCAATATGGCCGTTCCCATGCTGCCCTCCAAACACAACGTCCCCAGAAGGAGCATAAACCCCCTCCACCAGTGATCCAATGTCCAATAATCTCTATATATAGGCCCGAGTCCAATAATCTCGTATCTATTCCTTATCCTTATGTGTGTCTGAACCTACTTACCAACGTTTACTGGTAGCAGCTACATTGTAGTCACCCGTTCCCAGACAGGAATGCGTCACTCTGACCAAGGGACTCTGCAGCTTCCCCATGGACCAAGCCAAGCCGATCACCCTTCTGTTAGCCGACATGAGGTGCAACATGAGCGCAGCCACCAGATTTTCGAAACCCCGCGTCAGTTCAAGCCCTCGAAGAACTTGCCAAGATCATTGATGGATTTACCCTGGCCACCCAGAGGAGGGCTTCTGCAGATCAAGGTTGACTTAGTACCCACGGACGTTAAGAAATGGATCGACGACAGGCTCAACGACTTTTCCTTGTTTAAGACTGAATGCAAGATTTAAGGCATTCAAAATGGCATGCAGTGCCTTTGCAGCCCAAGAAGGTCAGAAGGAAGACAAGAAGAACCACAAAACCAAACTCACCGGCTTCGATCACCAAAGATATCCAATCAGAGCTACGCTTGTGCTTGGATCATTGCCGAAAGAAGCAGGATGGACCACGTCAAGGACAGCGACAATCTTTGTCGCAGAAGGAAACCAAGCCATCTACGCCACAATCGAAGAAGTGAGGATTGACGTCAACAAGAAGAGCCTTACGGTGGCCGTCGTCTTCAGAGGTACCCGCTACGAACGCATCTGCAGATAATTCGACACCTACGCTATCTGGGTAGACCAGGAGAGTATACCCTAGGCATCACTGTTTGCCTCTGCATGAGCCACCAGTCTGCAGACCCCGTCTACGAAATCGTATCAAGAGACCGTCTACTAACGAACATCCTCCCAGGAAACCGGGCAGGTCACGTCATCAACATAGTGTAAGGAACATCACGGGCAGCATCAGATGGACCACTCTAGTCAGACAACAACGGTCAACACATGCGCTATTGCTGCGCCTCCCTTGAAAGAACCTTGAAGCGCTACCTACGCCCTTTCCGCAAGCCTCTAAAGATCAGACCACCCCGACGGAAGACCCACTAGGAACAGTTCTTTTGACGACAAGCCCATCCGGTTGACATCCGACCAGCTGGCAGCCGTGCGTCTAGGAGTAGAGAACAGCCTCGTTGCAGCAATCCAAGCCCCTTTCGGCACTGGTAAAACCCTGATCGAATCCCTGATCGCCAACGAGAAATGTCGACCAGGAGGCCCTGGCTCGCCTGGCCGAAGCTCTGTTGTCCCTCGGAGAAAGCAATATTCGTCCGCTCCAAAAGGAAAACGCACCAACTACGGAGATCGACATCAAAAAGATGCTCATGAACCTCGCGGCCACCCATGCCGACGATTTGGATCCGCAAGAGTACGCATTGGCTGCAAACGTCATTGTCATTCTAACATTAAGGAACTTTGAAAAATACTACTAATTGTTTAGGTGGATTCCTGTCAGCGCCGCGAGCATGATGTGTGCTTTTCATTCTCACTACCAGATCGAACAACAGGTCCGAGTGCGCCTTTATTCAAGAGAGGCACCGCAAAATCGTGGCTTTGTCCCGTTGCAAGCACGGCCAGATAATTTCAGCGACAACACCCATGCATTCTTTTTTAGTTCACCTTTTGTAACAAAGGAATCCTGACCACGTTGGAAGCATGTGCTCCCACAATGGAGTTTACCAGCTCTGGATGCCGCCTTCTTCGAGCCGACGGCGCCGTCCTAAAGTCTCACAGGGAGCAAAGAAAAGACAACGACCCTGAGAACAAATCCCATTGATTTTCTTTAATTACCCAAAGTAATGTTCTTAAAACTCTCCAGAAAAACATATTGTGACAAATCACCTCACACAACGAACGGCTTTAGGAACAAGGTGACCAGATCACCGATCACTCAGCACACGCAACCGCTTACTACCTACCGCTGCAATTCAGAGTATTCGCCCAAGAGGCGTCGTTTTGTCCTGGGGGGGGGGGGGAGTATCTCCCGGGAACCCCAATACTAACCTTCACACTTCCCACACAACTTTTTGTGTGGGAAGTGTGAAGGTTACCGAAATCTCTTAGTTTCAGGCCTGACCCCACGGCCGATCCCATAACCGGGTCTCATCCTCCAATATGGCCGTTCCCTTGTTCCTAAAGCCGTTCGTTGTGTGAGGTGATTTGTCACAATATGTTTTTCTGGAGAGTTTTAAGAACATTACTTTGGGTAATTAAAGAAAATCAATGGGATTTGTTCTCAGGGTCGTTGTCTTTTCTTTGCTCCCTGTGAGACTTTAGGACGGCGCCGTCGGCTCGAAGAAGGCGGCATCCAGAGCTGGTAAACTCCATTGTGGGAGCACATGCTTCCAACGTGGTCAGGATTCCTTTGTTACAAAAGGTGAACTAAAAAAGAATGCATGGGTGTTGTCGCTGAAATTATCTGGCCGTGCTTGCAACGGGACAAAGCCACGATTTTGCGGTGCCTCTCTTGAATAAAGGCGCACTCGGACCTGTTGTTCGATCTGGTAGTGAGAATGAAAAGCACACATCATGCTCGCGGCGCTGACAGGAATCCACCTAAACAATTAGTAGTATTTTTCAAAGTTCCTTAATGTTAGAATGACAATGACGTTTGCAGCCAATGCGTACTCTTGCGGATCCAAATCGTCGGCATGGGTGGCCGCGAGGTTCATGAGCATCTTTTTGATGTCGATCTCCGTAGTTGGTGCGTTTTCCTTTTGGAGCGGACGAATATTGCTTTCTCCGAGGGACAACAGAGCTTCGGCCAGGCGAGCCAGGGCCTCCTGGTCGACATTTCTCGTTGGCGATCAGGGATTCGATCAGGGTTTTACCAGTGCCGAAAGGGGCTTGGATTGCTGCAACGAGGCTGTTCTCTACTCCTAGACGCACGGCTGCCAGCTGGTCGGATGTCAACCGGATGGGCTTGTCGTCAAAAGAACTGTTCCTAGTGGGTCTTCCGTCGGGGTGGTCTGATCTTTAGAGGCTTGCGGAAAGGGCGTAGGTAGCGCTTCAAGGTTCTTTCAAGGGAGGCGCAGCAATAGCGCATGTGTTGACCGTTGTTGTCTGACTAGAGTGGTCCATCTGATGCTGCCCGTGATGTTCCTTACACTATGTTGATGACGTGACCTGCCCGGTTTCCTGGGAGGATGTTCGTTAGTAGACGGTCTCTTGATACGATTTCGTAGACGGGGTCTGCAGACTGGTGGCTCATGCAGAGGCAAACAGTGATGCCTAGGGTATACTCTCCTGGTCTACCCAGATAGCGTAGGTGTCGAATTATCTGCAGATGCGTTCGTAGCGGGTACCTCTGAAGACGACGGCCACCGTAAGGCTCTTCTTGTTGACGTCAATCCTCACTTCTTCGATTGTGGCGTAGATGGCTTGGTTTCCTTCTGCGACAAAGATTGTCGCTGTCCTTGACGTGGTCCATCCTGCTTCTTTCGGCAATGATCCAAGCACAAGCGTAGCTCTGATTGGATATCTTTGGTGATCGAAGCCGGTGAGTTTGGTTTTGTGGTTCTTCTTGTCTTCCTTCTGACCTTCTTGGGCTGCAAAGGCACTGCATGCCATTTTGAATGCCTTAAATCTTGCATTCAGTCTTAAACAAGGAAAAGTCGTTGAGCCTGTCGTCGATCCATTTCTTAACGTCCGTGGGTACTAAGTCAACCTTGATCTGCAGAAGCCCTCCTCTGGGTGGCCAGGGTAAATCCATCAATGATCTTGGCAAGTTCTTCGAGGGCTTGAACTGACGCGGGGTTTCGAAAATCTGGTGGCTGCGCTCATGTTGCACCTCATGTCGGCTAACAGAAGGGTGATCGGCTTGGCTTGGTCCATGGGGAAGCTGCAGAGTCCCTTGGTCAGAGTGACGCATTCCTGTCTGGGAACGGGTGACTACAATGTAGCTGCTACCAGTAAACGTTGGTAAGTAGGTTCAGACACACATAAGGATAAGGAATAGATACGAGATTATTGGACTCGGGCCTATATATAGAGATTATTGGACATTGGATCACTGGTGGAGGGGTTTATGCTCCTTCTGGGGACGTTGTGTTTGGAGGGCAGCATGGGAACGGCCATATTGGAGGGTGAGACGCCGTTCATGGGCCGCAGGGTCAGGCCTGAAACTAAGAGATTACGGTAAAGCGGTAATCTTCACAAACCTTAGACAAATATTACCATTAATTAAGTTAATAGATCCAAGAATCCACCTAGTAAGTGTCGAAATTCGTCGGGCAATTCATAGTTTTGTAAATTTTGGGATGTAGTGTTTATCGTAATGAAGACAAATGTGATTTATATATAAAATAAATATAAAACATTGGGATTGTTCTTTTTTCGAACTTCTTTTAAGCGCTGTCGTATGGTTTTCATTAAAGAAGATACTATTTATCCGTTGTGTCAAAAGTGTTACTTTTCATAACAATTGAAGAAAAATTAAACAGAGTTTGAAAAATATTGTAATACTTACTTTATGCTTACTAGGAAGAGCTACTGAAACCACAGCGTTTCCCTGATTTCTCGAAAGCCAGGTCCAGGTCCATTTCACCTCAAATTGCCGTGTACATTTGCCCAGTCAATATTTTTACGATTGTAATATGTGTCATTTCAAAACTAAACAGTGGTTTCAGGAGCTCTCCCGAGTAAGCATAAAATAAGTTTTACTATATTTTTAAACCTCTGTTATTTTTCTTCAATTAATTTAAAAGAACACTTCTGACATAAGTGATAAACAAACTATTGAGGTATATGTTTTTTTATGAAAAACATGCGACCGCGTTTAAAAAAGAAGTTCGAAAAAAGAACAATCCCAGTGGCAAAGTAGCTTCAATTTGTTGAAACTACTTTGCCTCAAAAAAACTGAATGAATAGAAAAGACCGAAACATGCGAAATAGCACTTTAATCTGATTACAATCGCATAGAATATACCCATAAAAGACAATCAAGTAGTTGAAATGAATTGGCTATTGGTCATTTTGACAAGTAAGGGGATGAGAGGAGACATGTGGTAGGAAAGATCAAAGGGGGACGGTCATCGGCTTCTGCTTGTCCAGGAGGTACTTGCGCAACTCCTTCCACTGGGTAGCCAGGGAGGAAGACTTGGGACGGAGACGGTCATCGGGGGTGAGATGCTTCATGATCAGAGAGACGTAGTGGTGGTGTTCAATCTTGACCGGGATGTTCTTTCGGATGTTCTAAAAAGAAATAATTATGCTGCGTTAAGCCTTTTTAATTTAAAAAAAATGGAATCATTCTTGTCTCTTTCTACTTATATTGTTTCACTTATCTCTAACTGTATGAGTTTTAATGTTACACATTGGAAATAACTTTTTTGAAGCTATTAACCTCAAATGCTGTTCCTATAAGAGAATAAAATCCATATCACTGTTTTCCCCCAAAACAGGAGAAGTAACGACCGTTGGCAAAATGCATGGCCATTGCCTGTTATCCGTTGAACTAAAAACTTAGGTTTTTAAAACATTTTTTAAAAACAATTTTCTTTTTACTACTTAAAAAAAATCTATGGCTATATTTTTTATGGGAAAAATTCATTAGATTTTCAAAACAATCAGTTTTAAATAAATTAAATAAACAATTGTTCTATTTTTTTATTAGTCCATTGTCATTTAAAAGGTAAAGATGATTTTTACTAGTTTTGAAAAAAAATGTTTAGTATGTTCATGGGCGTTTCATTTTCAGTTGTGAACTAACCATGATCGCCTGCGACAAGGTCATGCGGTTTTCCCTAGGTTCGGCCAGCGTGTAGTCCATGATCGTCTTGTACCATTTGTAGTTGGGATCGGACTTGTTGGTAGCAATCGGCGGAGTGAGATATCGGCTGTGCATGATTCTGAAAATTCTCAAAGTTAGAGTTTCGAATGGCAAACAAACCTGAAGAGATCCTTCATCAGGGAACCTTTGTAGAAATATTTTCCTGTGAAGCACTCGTAGGCGATAATCCCACACGCCCATGTGTCGACGGGAAACCCAACTGGCTTCAAAAGGACATGCTCCGGTGCACTAAAAGTAAGACATGCAAAAAGGAGAGTTAACAAACTTACAAGTACCACAACGTCCCGCCGTTCTTCTTCAGAGGGACATCACCACCCATCCGAGAAATTCCGAAGTCGATGATCTGAATGTGATCCTAAAGTTATTTAGGTAGGGATTATTTACCTTCCAGGTGTAGCTATCGGCCGCCTCGACGATGTTCGCCGGCTTCAGGTCGTAGTGACACACTCCTTGTCTATGCATGTAGGCGACACCATTAGTAATCTAAATAAGTAAGGTGTTTTTACATCACTGGAAAGTTACATCGGCCATGATCTTCACGCTCATCAGCGTTTTCATGATGGTGTCCTGCGCAGACAGCATCCGCCGAGGGCCATGCGCATGAGGTAAGAGTCCTTCAGGTAGATCCGCTCGTAGAAGTGGATAATGTTCGGATGACCGGTCACTGTCTCCAAGATGGCAGCCTAAACTGAACTATTAACAAATAAGAAAAATGACATATTCATTTTTGCAACCTTTTTCTAACAGTAATTTTTGATTTTCGTCACGTTTCTGCAAACCGTAATGCCAACCCAAAAATTGCTTTTACACTTCATTTTCATTGCTTATGTTCCATTTATGAAAAGTTTCAAGGAAACATTTGCAAAAACTTGTACAAGTTTTGCTTTTTTGTGTAGATATCATTTTTAAACAGCAAAAATCTTACTGACCTCACGGCGAGCAGCTTCAAACATGGGGTCTTTGTTGTCTTTCATAACGACCTTTAGGGCGTATTGCACTTTGTGTAACTTGACGGCATACACCTAAAAACACAAATGAATGGATGGGCAAAAATTATGATTACAGATCCAAAGGCTCCGCTTCCTAATTCGTGGTAGATCTTCATCTTCGCACCATCTCCGCTGTAGACGAATCCGACGTTCTCGGCCTGTGCCCAAGTTACGTCCTGAAAATATGGCACATGCATCATTTCAAAGGAGAGTAAATTGTGAGTTCAAAATAAGAGTCACTATTTCATTACTCACATGCAAATGATCCGAGTCTTCGCTGTTCCCTGCGGTCGTCTCCGTGGCCAGGGTCTTGGTCACCTGCAAAATATATCTTGTCAATGAAAAGAAATATTTCAGCGTTTGATCTCGTTTTGACGTTATCTCATTTTCATGAGCTTATAGAGCCAACAGTTTGCGGTTTAAATGCGTGGTTTTCAAGAATTCCACAGACGAAATCCCATTGTTTGTCATTCCAGGCGTCAGGCACCTGTGGATAACATTTTTTTTAAAACAACTAAGTGCACGGCCCGTTCGATCCTATTGTTTATCGATTTCTTGGTCATAACTGTCGAATTTTCAATGTTCCCGGTTAAACTCTGGTTGACTGGCATGGTAGCGCCGAAAGTTTCACACCCGTAAGAGATCGGTGGCCGCGGCAAGTATAGTCCCACCGCAGTAAAAAAGCACAGTTGCCAAATACATCAAAAATAGGACCCTGACGAATACTTTAGTATTCTTTTTAGCGAATTGTCAACTACAATAAATTTCTTGGGGTCAATTTCTTTTATGTGCAAAAGTAGTGTTCGTTCTATATAATACCGATGAAAACAATAAATGTTACTCTTGATATGTTAAGGTGTTTCTTCTCAAAAATCATCCAGTTCCTTACCTCCTTCGAAGGTTTCGGCGGCTGCAGAGCGGGAGTACACTTGGGAGGAAGAATATTAGAGCACGGCGCCTGCGCTGGGGAAGGCAGAGGAGGAGGATTCTTGATGAGAGGGGTCGGATTCTGCTTGGTCGGCTGAGTCGGGGCCTTCACTTGTTTGGCCGTCTGTAAAAACAGGGAGTTCCTACTTTAGACTATTAGAAGGTTGGCAAATGTGCTCTTTTCTCACTCCAGCAATTACCTCTTTCGTTGCGGCAGAAGGCTTCTGGACCACGGATGCGACTTCTTCGGTCTGAAACTTACAAGTGAAAATTGATTCCTCCTTGTTTAGAGTTTTGATATACTAAAATAAAAAATAACTTACTTGTACAGTCTCCATCACACGAAGAGCACTCTTCTCGCACTGGGGAGTCTGCAATGATCGTTAAGTATTTGTTTTGAGATCGGCATTGAAAACACAAAGAAACAAACCTTCGTCGGATTTTGAGAACTGCTGGTGGCAACAGGATTATGACTGGACTTTGAACGGACTATTTTCTTCTTCTTTCTGAAAATGAATATATATATATATATATATATATATATATATATATATATATATATATATATATATATATATATATATATATATATATATATATATATATTGCCATGTTTATGCAATGGATTGTATGTCGTTTTTGTTTGTACAATAAAAGGAGGAAACCAGAGACTGTTTTGAATAAATAAATTTTTTTAAAAAACACCACTAACCCTTCGGGATCACCTTCAGTGGAGCCATGGCGTTTGCGACTACGTTTGCCCGCCATCTCCTGAAATTATCAATTGACTCGTTGCTCTTCTGAAACAAAATAGTTCAAGAGTGGGCACAACAAGAAAAAGATGAAGAAAAACAATTGTGTGAAAAAGCGCATCGCCAAGATATGGGTGGTTTAGATTAGAATTTGACAAAAAACTAAACAAAAAGATGTTTGAGTTGGAGTGAAATGACTGAGCAAGAAGAAGTTGATTGCAAATTGTTGAGCAAAAATTGGTTAAAAAATCAGTATACATTCCGAAACAATATCAGAAAAGGCTAAGGTGTTTGTTAATCCGTTTTTTAATCTGTTATCCACACTACCCACAACTTGGCAATTCGCTTTTTCACACAACAGTGGCAACAAAAGTTTGAACATATGATAAATAAATAAATATATGTGAAAAGACTAACGTATAAAAGTAAGAGTTTTGTTCGGTTTTGTTTTGTTTGAAAAGTATTTCAATAAAAAAACACATTTTTCGAATAAGAAAACCAGTTTAAGAAAACCGTCCGGAAACTAGTCGAAAACCTGAAACATATACGAAAAAATGCAGTAAAAAGGCGCCGTTCTTTGTCCACTGCGAAGTCGATACAGTTGATGAAGACGAGAAGCTGTAGAAATCACAGTATATCCCGAAGTCCTCGGGAATTTCAGGGTAACTCTCGAAAAATATAGGTATTTAAACGTAAGTTTTCCTTCCCCACAAAATTTCCAAGGGGATTAATTCTGGTTACTAAGATCGACATATAACACACCTCAACCTATAGTCGTCTTGCAATACACGCCTCTGGGTCTTCAGGTCGATAACTCGTCCTCCATCGTTCCTTTGAAACCTGAAATTCTTCGTAAATCAGCTAAGGTTAAAAAACTCACACGACCGTCCTCTCGAGAAAACCAGCTTTCCAATCAGCACTGGTCTTCATTCTGCGGTGGCCGCCGAGACGCCTTCGTTAAAACCATGAAGCCCTGAAACGAAACCGTAGAAACAAATTGACATTCGACAAAAGTAACCCAAAAAGAAGGAAATCTTCTGAAATAACGCAGTGCCTACCTATTTGTGGGGAGAGACGTCGTATTCAATGCAGAGTTCCTTCTCTGGAGAAGAGGTGCATCTCTGAAAAATGCAATATAATGTTTGTATTCCGTCGGATTTCAGTATTCGAATGATTTTTATGGGCGATAGACAGCTGAGTGGCTTGATTGAGCGGCCAAATTTCAAAAATTCTGGTAATTGGGTAATCCCAACCGCTATTTTTTCCTCGCTAGTTTCTGATCATTATTCCCTCGGTGATCAGTTTAGAAGCAGTAGAATAATAAAAAACTGGTCATGTGCGGCTCAATGATCAATTTACCAGCTTTTAATACGGCAAAAACCTGAATGCAGTTAAAAACTTACCTCATTTGGAGCGAATTCCGTATATTTCTTCTAGTCCAGCCGGCGACCGCCGCTGATTACTGAAAATTGAGAATTATATTACATATTCGCATTCAATTAATAGAAAAAAGCATTTTACAAATAAAAACATGTAATTACAACGCCACCTATCTCAGAAATCTCGGAATCTCGGATTTCTGTGGAACGCTCATAACTCAGCAAACTGACGGGTGTGGAAATTCTCCAAATGGGCACAGACCCAATAAATTAACATTTTAAACACTTCTATAATTTATTTTTGATAATAAATAAAAATAAAAATAAGAGTTGATGTGGAACAAAAGGTGGTTCTGATTTTAAAAACCGGCCAGATTATAATCGGTGTCAAACATATTCCACAGCAATCTTCACGATGTTCGGGCCCGTTATTTTAAAAATTTAGTTTTTTAAAAGTAGAATTAAACAAAAAATAAAGCAAAACGGTTAAAAATAAAGAAAATTGGAATTAAAGGAAATAAATTAATTAAATAGCTGGCTGGATGCCATTTCTATAACCAGATGGCTGACAGCAGTTAGATAGGGCGCGATAATCATCCGCGGTTCGCATACGTCGAATCTCGTCGGGCTAATAATGCATATTTTTTGACATTTTGCGATGCAATTTTTATACAGTTAATAAAAAATATATTTAAAATGAATATAACACATATCATCGGGGGTTTCTTGTTTAAATAGAGTTTTCACCCAAGACTATACCGTAAATGCTGATTATTAGCAGTTTTCATTAAGTGAAAATAAAAATACTTCATCATTAGATGTGCTGCAGACGCCACTTTCCATTACGGATTTACAGGTAGATCTTTAAAACAGTTATTAGTTAAATTAAAGAGTCAACTATTAAAACAAGAACAACTATTTTTACAATAGAACGAGTAGGGGAACAAATGGTCAGATTCCGAAAAAAAAACTATCAAGTAAAAGCGTAGATTTATTTAGGCACAGGTAGTCGCGTAATCACATACGGCAAATAAATTACGACAGATGTTACAACACATGGTATCAGAAGGTAGATACATCCTCGGATTTAGAAATTATTTTGTACAAACATGTTAAAGGTATTCCGTCTTAAAAATGACTTCATGCAATTGCTCATGTGGGTTTGAATTTCTCAACAAGCCTTAAATTAACTTCTTTTTATGAATTCTGGGTCGATTAACTTGCGTGAGCGGTACCAGCGATATGCGATATGATTTTCTTTTCGATGAAAACCTGAGCATAAACCGACTATTTCAATACCAGCTGCATGTGAAATAATTACTCAAGGTAATTTGCAAGATAATTATGTGGGGTTGACTGTGAATCCTAAAAAAACCGCTTAAAAAATTCATCTTCACTTACTTTATAAGTTAAGGTCAAGTTCATCCGTTGCACATCTGCGTCATCCTTTCCATCCCAACTTTCTTAAAACCTCTTTCAACTCGAATGCAAAATAGGCTTTCCAACTTGTCCAGAAGCGTTTGTGTCTTTCAAATCCCTTTTTCATTCTATATTTCAGGGAATATTCATTGTTTTCATCTTCTGTAACCTTTCTGGCTTTCATTTGGGTTTGACCATCTGCCCTGATATATGAGCGCAAATAAAGCTTGTGTAGGTACTCTGAAACTATAGTTATCAGCATCAAGTTAAGGAACAAGAAGAGCTCATTCAACCGGGCTGAATTTCTGCAAAACGATGTTTTCTGCCATCTTGGCGATGTTGCTCATCTGAACAGATTTAAGAAACAAAAACAGGTGCTGATTAAGATTGGCGTTTTTATTTACATTTACTGTTTTAGGAAACAATGACGTGATTTCTATGAACATCCTTGAACCCTCATTCGTACCACCTGATGAACAAATCGAAGATACGCTCTGGAAAATTACTGATTGGCCTGTTCTCTCCAATTCTGTCATCAAATTCTGTAGTCAACATGTAAAAGTCTAGTCTTTTTCATAAGTCCTTATATTCTTCTTAGAATCCTCCTCCAACAAACCTTTTTACAGAACTTTTTTTTCTGGAATCACATGGAACTTCTTAACGAGGAATGTTTAATTGGAAAACTTGATCCTTATGCAACCATGAGTTCAAACAATGTGGGTTTCATGATAAACCTTAGGTTATCACCGTTTTCATGAAATCAGACTCAAAAAACTTGTGTGGCCCTGTAACCGGTGTGTTTCACGAGGGATTCTCTAAAACTATTTCCAAAACCAAAGAAGCATTTATTCCAACACCTTATAAACCTGCGTAGGTACTCTCCTAGTTCAACTTCAACTTAACATTCAGGTAGATCTCCTCCATCTGGAAACGCCGACGTCATCAAGAGTGCAAAAAGAAAATGGTCTTGCCCGGAATGCCTTTCACAGCGCAGTGTCCAATAGGCAGGCCCATTTTGTTGATGCTCCAAGTCTCCTTCTCACCCTTCTTCACCAGGTTTCCAAGAGGCCAAAACCAATTATCTAATGGATATTCAACTCACATCACAGTCGGTTTCTTTGACCCAGTTGCTACAGTATCTCCCAATACTGTATGTAGCCTTCTGGATCCCAGTGGCTTCCTTTGGCTGCTTTTGGTTTTTGCTGTACATTTTTTTTGTATGTCGCTTTTTTCATCTGCGATTTTGTTTGTTTTGGGAAGATGTCGAAAAATCAAAAGCATAGTAAATTCAACTGTTATTTTCAGAAAGCTCAATTACCTTAATGGATCAATGTGTAGCTAAACAGGAAATAATGCAAATACGACGTAACAAAGAAGCATTTGTTCAAAGGTAACATTTTCATATTTTCGAACTTAATTATCTTTCAGGTTCCCCAAAAGAAATTGACGTTACAACGTGCACTCCAACTTTCTCTTTCTCAAAGGCGTCTCTTCGAATTCTCTTGTCAATTTGAGCATGATGAGTGCATTTTCTGCCAAATCTACGTGGTTTCAATTTAGTTCAGCAGCATTTCCCACCTCTACACTGTTTATTTCACTAAGGATTACGCTGTTCTTCTACAGATATGCCCATCCAGTCCTAGAGTGAGGTAACATAGGTTCCCTGTTGGACTGATCGTGTAATTTTTAGATGTTTCATTTAAAACTGCCTTTGTACCAAAACGAAGCTATACGATGTTTTGGCGATGCGACGTCTGCCTTAATGAATTATTAACAACTGATAAGGTACATAGTCCTTCCTTGGTGAAAACTGTGTTTCAGTTCAAGTTGAGTTCCTTCCCGATGTCTCATTTGTCTACCGACGGTTTTATCTCCCAAGTTTCGGATCATCATTGAAAGTTTCGTGTTTTTACATTGAACAGTAGTTGGAACTCACCTGCTTGGAATGACGTCAACACTTTTACATAAAGTCCTCTTTGACCATGTTTCCAGTGCGCACTGGAGCCGCCGACACTCCAAAGGACTTACGAAACACTTATGATCTTCACAACAATATATCAACTTTATGGTGCGCATGAACATTTCGCCGCTTCATTTAAAAACATTTAGGGTTTTAACTCCATCATTGCCATATCCGAATTGTTATGTCTGGAGGGCGTTCCGACACCGCTGCCGTTCGAAAGTTTTCTATTGTAAAGAAACTGTCAGGTACCTCTTCACGACTTGTATTTCCTATGGTGCAGTTTTCAGTATGCGGCCGAATTACCCATCCCGCGGCCGCCGATATCTTACGGGTGTGAAGCTCAGGACTACCTTGTCAGGAAAAAAATATATGTCTATTTTTTCAGATATTGGAAATGAAAGCAATGGCTGATAACATTTTCGATAGCTTCTATAATGAAGTAACCACCGAAAAAGTTTTTGCTTGGAACAAATCAAATCTCAAATAGTGTTTTCAGTTTACATCTGTCAAATACAAAACAATTGTCATGGAGACTACTCTGACCATTTTCCCAATGCGGCGGAGCGGCCGACAATGCAAGGGAATTTCGATGTACCAATGCTCCTGAAAACTATGCATCTATTGCATGGTGTGCATGAACCATTTGCCACTTTGTTTTAAAAGATTTAGGGTATCTTATGTATTCTTGCTATATTGGATCAGGAAAATGTACCAAAGCCGCGGACCGCTTAAAAATTTCCCAACTGAAAGGAACCGTCAGGGACCTCTTTCCACTTGTATATGTTTGTTTTCTTTTCTCTATATTTCTCCTAAATATCCTCCATCTTATCTCATTTCAGATTTTCG
The DNA here is from genome assembly GCA_022343465.1 of Oscheius sp. G VE-2021. NCBI lineage: Eukaryota > Metazoa > Nematoda > Chromadorea > Rhabditida > Rhabditidae > Oscheius > Oscheius sp. G VE-2021. The sequence continues at coordinate 4,678,006 of JAJQXH010000029.1, read as the reverse complement.
TTTTTCGTGCAATCTTTGGAATCACATGGAATGTCTAAACAAAGAATTTGAGAGAGAGAAAACAATTGTGTACGCGATGTGCTCAATGTGCAATCATGGAATCAGGCAATATTGGTTTGCTGATCAACCCCGTTTCATCACTTTTTTCATGACATCTGACTTAAATACCTTGCGTGGACCTTCGACTTTTCCATTGTACAAAGTATAACTGTCTTTTTCTCCAGAAGCACCTATGGATGAACATACCAACTCTAAAGTCAGTTTGAAAAATGTATTGAACCAGTAGTGTAATCTGGAGATTTTAGAAAGAAAAACACAACGGTTTTGACGATATGAAGTCTACGTGACATAATTTTGCATCATATTAACTGAATAGGTATGTGGTCGTTTCTTTGCGAATACTTTGCTTCAGATAAACATGACCTTCCCGATGACACATTTGTCTACCAACGGTTTCCGTCGGGTCTTCATTGCCAGAATCGTGTTCCCAATCTTGGTCATCACTCCTGACGAACGTATGCATGTCGCTTATTGAGCTTACACAGGTACTCCCAGGCACTAATTACCAACATACAGTTAAGGTTTAGCAACATCACCACATGAATCGACACATGTTTCTCAAAGGACAGCACAAATTTTCCAATTGATGATAATTGTACAATGTGCACAAACCGATGAGCCTGCTAGTCCGTTGGTTTTGTTGATGCATGTAGGACGAGTTACAGTATCGCCCAATACTGAAGCGTTCTTGCTCGCACTATTGCACGCTGTGTTTTGTGATTTGTTTGCAGAGCGTGTTTTCGATGTGCGTATCTGGGTTAACGTTTGCTTGCGTGATTATATTCTAAAGTTACGAACGTTATTCCAAACGAATCGTTACTCTAGAACGGCTATTGATTAGCCGAAAGGGTTTAATCCGTGCCCAAACTCCCTTAGTGTGAAAGTTAACAAACGTATTCTGAAAACTGCTTCGATGGCACCTTGTGGTTACCAGCAGCGAAAAGTCATCACTTGCTTGCTTCAGTCGATTTAATCCTGCTACGTGAAAGCATAGTGCGCTCCCACGCTATGCTTCAAGCGGGTTCCGGTTCAAAATTGCGTGCGTATTATTTTTATGTTTCATATATCTGTATTGCATGTTATATATTGTCTCTTTTGTCATAAACTGTGTAAAGACCGTCTCTCTACCAGCCTGCTGCTCCCAGCCTCTAAGCCGCTGCCGTGCTGCTTCTCCATACGACTACAACCACGATGGCTGGCTTCATACTTTTAACAAAAGAGCTCAAACTCAAGATCTCCTTCGTCGTGACCAAACTGAGCTAAGCCCGTTTAACCCTTTTTTCGTGTTTCTGATCCCATTATGGGATAACTCCCGAATGTAATGACGAAAAATGAAGAACGATGTCATTTCAGTGAAGCAAACAAAGGTTAGTTCCAGTCATGCATTTGTTTTTTTAAAGTTTCTGAGGCTATAGCCGAATACGGTCGGATTGACAGCCAAATGACCACATGCGGGTAGGGATTTTGTTTGTTTATTCCTCGCTATTCTTTGTTTAGGAATTCTTAAGGTTTAGATTTTGTAATTACTCTTCCCTTAAGAAGTTGCAAGGGGTTCTGTGCTCTTCCATCACCATAAGCCCTTAAGAAGTTGCAAAGCTGCTTTATCTGACTGAAAGAAGTTGGTTTTTCAATTTGGTCACACGCAGTGATTGTATTCCCAGCTAAGCTAAGTCCAATTTAATTAATTTTACCAGGTTTCATAAAAAAAAGTTCCTGTGAATCGCACAATTTGCGTGAATTTTTCCGATCGTATCGAATGCCAAACAAAAACGGTTCTTTAGGGAAGGAGCCTGAGAACGCGCCCACCTTCGTCCACGATTCGTCCTTGGATAACTTACTCTTACGTAGTATCAAACGAGGATAGCTGGTTGATACATAAGGAAGCCGTCCCAGTTTTGGTTAAACCATATCTTGAAGAAGCGATAGATATCCTGAGGCATCTAAAACATACCTATTTTTTTAGGTGTTTGTTTAGATCTCTTTTTTTAAGCAACTTCCCTGATTTGACAGAAGAAAATCGGTTCCGTCTTCAAAATGAACGGAATGTTGGTTTCCCTAGTTGACTAGTTAAACCACCTTGAGACGTGAAGACGCTCATGTTTTGAATCGAGGAATCTTCGCCTGTATGTTTGAGTTTTACTTCCCCCCTATTGTTTTCATCAGCACTTTCTCACTCACTACCAAAATCATAAAACTTTTTTATTTGGAACTATTACGTTGTTGGAATAGCCAGCATAGTCTTCGTAAAATAATTTTTCTTTGAATTATCGAATACATTCAATACGAAAACAACAACTTTTTGACATTGTAATTGGCGAAGACTATATTGGCACAATTCCTATTGTAAATGGATAGTGACAGTTTTTAATTACATTATTTAAAATTGCTACTATCTTTTTATATTGTGTACTCCTCCTCATATTTGCTCTTTTTGTCTCCAAAAAGCAATCAGCGATTTCTGTTTTTCAGTTCTTCTTTCCCCTCCAACAATACAATGGATCATCCGACGCGCAGGTGAGAATGTTTTCTTTAGAAAATGTAAAAGAGAATTCTTTTTTGTTACAAAAAATGACCTTTTGTTTCAGCAAGGAAAAGAAGAGCGCCGACTCGAAGGTCAAGATGAAAGACGCCGACATCAAGAGGAAGGTGACGACGAAGGAGCCCGGAGATGTGATCAAGCTCAAGGTATCTGCTTCAGTTTCACAAAAGACTAAACAAACTTACCGGAATTCCTACTTTTATGTTTTTGGAAAATTTCTTTAGTTGCTACGAAAGGATAAAGTTTAACATTTTGATCATTTTTCAAAAAGCGTCAAAGAACTGAGAAATTACTTTAGTTAAGACTAAAGTTTGTTCTAATTGAGCTGGAGAATACCCACGCATTACAGATCCCTGTGAACGAGAAGAAGGACAAGAAGGACAACCTCCAGGCGCAGGCTGTTTCGGCTGAACAGAAGAAGGGCCTCATGCAGACCGTGGTTCGTGTGCCTCCCGGAATGAAGGACGGCCCTCCTCAGAAGAAGGCGAAACAGGAAAAGGCTGCATTGGTGAGCATTTATTTTACGAAAGGATTGCGTAAAGAAACATTCACTTCGTTCTGAAAGAGCTTCTGTAAATAGTATTATTTTAGGTGATCGATTTTAAAGAAGTGCTCGATAGGAAGTGGTACGTCAGCGAGAAAGGAGAGACCGTTCGCCTGGGAGAGCTGTTGGGACGCGGATCCTTTGGAAAAGTAACAAACATTTTCTATCGATGATATGTTCCAAGTATAGGTCTTTTCGGCGAAGTCCGCGGATGGCAGTCTCTCGGCGGTCAAGACCATGTTCTCCAACGAAGACGACATCGACGTCTTCAGGAAAGAGGTCAGTGTCTTTTTTCTCAAACTGACGTCACTAGATTTTCTCTCGTAGCCAGCACAAAATCAACGCTGCCTTTCATACAAATAGATCACAACGCAAAAATCTAAAAGAACTCACTCTTTTGACATTTAACTCGGGCACTGAGAAAGTTTTCGGCTTTACGTAAGTGTTACCAAATTCTTTATTGGTACCCGATTTATGGTCAGTTTACATCATTGAGATTTCATTAACATCATAAAGTGAATTAAAACTGTTGTAAAAACATTTATCCAACAGGTGTATTTTTTAACTTTAGGCCGATATCCTCATGCTGCTCTCTGGAGGCCCCTGTATGCCTAAGATGTATGGTTTCACCGAACTGCAGGGCGGGGTATGTCTCCGGATGAGCGTCGAGGGCCCGTCGCTGGCTGCTCGCATCAAGAATCTCAAGGGAAAGCTGTACAACATGAAGATGGCTTCAACCCTGATGTTGCAGGTGTGTTTCCGGTTATTGCGATATGATGGCTTTTGTCTCAGGTGACCAGTGGGCTGTGTTTTATGCACAGTCGTGGCGTAGCCCACTTCGACTTGAAGTCCGAAAATCTTTGCGTGAATGATGACTGCCGCGTCTGTGTGGGTCGATCAAATCTTACTTTTTAAACCTTAATTTAAGATCGTGGATTTTGGCCATTCCAAAACTCAGCTGCCGGTGTTGAACCGTCGCTTCGGTACCGTGAGATATTTGTAAGCCAGTTTCAACAAACTTTTCCAAGTTATTTTCAGCCCTCCGGAGATGATATTGATGTTGCCGGTTAGCACGTGGTCCGACATCTGGTCGTTTGGAATGATTTGTGTGGAGGTCTTTACCGGCGGATCCACCCTCTTCCCTGTCTCGGATTCGGCGGAACTGTATTGGTATTTATTTTCAAAGATTCAAAATTAATGTTTGCAGTTGGTTGTACAGCTACCGCCTGCTCCCCAAGGACGCGTTCCCTCACTGCAACCAGGTGGTCATGGAAACTCTGGAAAATAAGAGGAAGAATTACCGGGCTCTCACTGGATCCATCGCTTCCCGAATGGTGGAGGTTCGTTTTAAAGTTTAAATGTTTTTTAACCAGTTGTTGAATTGTTTAAAGCAACGCGTTAAACCTAAAGCGTTACACACCGAAAAGACTAATTTCATTTAAACTTCAATTTTTTGAACCTCAAAGATACCTGAGTCCCAAAAGAAGAATAAAATACCAAAATGGGATAAAACGTTTAGTAACTTTTTTGAATAGATTAGGCAAACAATGATACAGCGAAAATGGAAAAGTTTCGTCGAAGATCAACCTCCATTTTTAGCTCCGCAAGAAATCTGATCAGAAGATGGACGAGGTGAAGAAGGAGTTCATCCGCATCGTGGAGAAGCTGATGGACCCCTATGTGGAGACGCGCCCCAACGCTGATACCTCCTATGCACTGTGGGGCACCTTCTGCGAGAAGCATGGTTGGCATAAGTGATGTCCATGTCTAGAAACTGTCAAAGAGTCGTCATAAACCTGTTTCTTTCTTTCTTTTATACTTACCAATAACATTCCCATTTAATGACAATCGAGAAAAGCGGTTGATTTTTGGAGTGTTTTATTTTCGATTTAAACACCGATTAGGGTGGTCATCTGTGTTTTTGACATGTGGTTAATTTTCTTCATATTCTTCCTTGAAATTTTTTTCAGAGTTGTTTTATACGCATAACTTTGCAAAAAAGTTGCAAACTTCATTTCATATAATTTAGATTTTTCTATAAGTGAAGTTAGAATAGATGGGAATCCTTAGAGTTATACTTTTAAAAAACAATAAAAAAGCTAGATATTTTTGAAAGACATTATAAAATATAATTTCTCTAGTGGTTTACTAAGCTAACCTTTATTCTAATTTTATTTAAAGAAGAAGCCAAATAACGTCAAAGGAAGTTTGCGATTTTTGCATCTTATATGATTTCATTAGCCCAATAAGTCAGCAATCGGGAAATGGAATCAGCAATAAAAATGTTTGAATTGGAGCAAACATGTTTTGTTTGTTTGGTGGAACATGTTTGAAGGCACCGTCCAGGGTCCCCTATTCGCGGCTTAAAATTGTCTTAGGTGTTCATACCCTTTTCGCGGCCGGCTATATCGTACGGGTTTGAAAATTGCGGCACTACCATGTCAGACAACAAAACGTCGTGTACGTAGTTCGTTAAAATTCCGATTATCCACAGGTGACTTTCGCCTGGATTTCAAGTGCAGATGTTTCCCTAAACGACGCTTCTTCCAAGTTTTTTTAAAAATAGTTCGGGGAGACAATTCCAATTTTTTAGTTTCAAAGTTAATTTTTGAAAACTACAAAAAATTACAATAGGGGACATCACCACATGGGTCGCCGGGGAACCCTCACGAGGCGATTTCTGATGCTCACCCCCGATTTCACTTAACTTGGTTGGGCTACTAGCCCGTCACAATGATTTTCACCATTGTACGGAAATATGTGTTTTGAAATCGATTATATAACCCCATACTTCTTTTTCCGCCGCATACTCTCTAACGTAGAGGGCGCAAACTGTTTGGCTGCAAGTAGTGTTTGCATTCGCCCGTCAAAAGATAACATCTAGGTGATTGTTGACTGCGTTTAATTCTAAAATGTAGAAAACAGACAAAAAAGAGTAATGTAGACAGAGCAACATTAACTCATATGGAAAAAATGCCTCATCAAAGCAGTGTTGTTTAATTTTTTAATGAAATCTAAACGTTTCGCTTGCTTCGGTTTGTGACAGTCAACAGAGCTCATAAACGTTTTGTCCCAAGTTTAGTCCACGTATAGTTTTAACATTGATTCAATTAAACATCTGTTTTCATTAGGGACGGCCCTGCAAACACTCAAAGTTTGCCTTTCATATCAGCTGTTATCTAAGGCTAAAATGTGCTCCTCCATTTTTCTACTTCTACTGTTCGTTTTCGTTCAACCGTCGCGTTGTTTAAGGTAAGTAAGTAGCATTGCAGAAAAGAAAACGTTCAGACAATCTCCGAAAATATCTCTCCAGCCCCAAGGAAAATTTGTTTATAACAATGTTAACTACTACAGCAGGTACTACCAAACGACTGTAACGTGTTTCCAAGAAGAAAGTGTTGATTTGAAACTGTTTTTGTATAAGTGAGTCCGAAATTCCTAATCTGAACCATATGGGAATAAGTGATGATCAACAACTTGAACTGTTGGCGGCTGGAAATGGATCACATCCTTTAAGGTGGACAACTCCGAAAATTCGTAAAGCGTTTTCCTTTCGGTGTTGTCGAAACGTAAGTTTTTTTTTGATAAACTATGCCAAAACTTTAAGGAATTGTTTGATGAAATCTGTTCTGAACAAAAAATTGCCAATGCTCCTACTCTGTTTATTGAGCGCCCAACTGCTCCAGGAATTCCAATTGACATGGAAAATGTGACAGAAAACGAGCCTCTGCGATTTCGATGTTGGGCACCTCCACACCCAAAAATGTATCAAAGTTAGAAAACATATAAAATCATTTCAGAAAACTTTCATTTCCAATTCGGTTAGTCCAAAGAGATATCACACAATGGACAAATGAATCTGGACATTGGCTTATAATGTAATTTTTTTTGTTAAATGTAAAAAATTTTCCAGTGACAATTATGTTACGGGCAGATGGAAGAACAAGTTCAACTGTGTGTTGAACTTTCAAGGGGAATGGGCAATGGAGAAATATGAAGAAATAGTAAGTGAAAAAAATAATAAAAATTAAAACCTCTTTTTTTAGAAGGCCGCCAGACTAGATACACCTCTTACACGTCAAAAACCAATAATGCAACCACCTCAAAGAAAGAATTGGGATAAAACTTTAGTATGGAAATTTGGCATCGCTGGGATTTTTCTCCTTGGCTTTGCAATTTCAATTCCAGTAAAACTTTGGTGGAGGAAAAATTATCTCAAAAAGTAAGGAAACATTAGCTGTCAAGTTAAAAAATGTTTTAAGGAAATATTTCACAAACTTTATGAGTAAGCCGTTGCATTATATGTACGTACCACCTGATGAACTTAATTGTGGAACAAGGGTATGCTTTCTTTTTATTACATTGAAAAACTTCTATTTTTACTTCTGATTTCTTAATAAAAAGTACTTTACAGATTGGCGGAGGGCATTTTGGACAAGTAATGCAAACAAAATTTTACAAGTTTGATTGTGCTGTGAAAGGTGAGTCAGTGTTCAATTTTTTAAGAATCTAAGTTTTTTAAGTATTTAAGTAATTTTTTAAAGTAAATTTTTTTAGAAAATAAAGATGCACAAGATATGACCCAAGAATTTGACATATTTAAGAGGATCCCTGTTCACCCCCACATTGTAACCCTGTTTGGTGCTGTTAAGGAGAAGTAGGTTTAAAAAACTTTTTTGTGTATAAAACAAATTTAGTGAGGTTGTGATAAAGATTGTGACTGAATTGTGTCAGACGTCACTGGACATAAAGCTGAAAACAAAATTAGACAAAAACAAAGAGGTATGTTTACATTTATTTAATTTAAATGAGCAAAACTAAGAAAAACTGATTTTTAAAAAACTTTCTTGTATAACTGGCTTAAAAATAAATTGTATCAAATAACCAGTTTTAACCGTTTTATGCTTAAGACCAATTTTTAAAAGTATTCAACTAAAATAAAACACGAAAAACGAACATGTCTGTTTTAAACTGGTAATCTGAATACTTTTAATTTTAGCTTACAAATGCCGAGCGTCTCCCAGCAGACTTGGGATCTTTTTTCTGCTATGCCATGCAAATATGCAATGGAATGGCTCACTTGCATTCCTTCAACTGTGTTCATCGCGATCTTGCGGCTAGAAACATTTTATTAACAAAATCCGACATAATTCGCATAGGAGATTTTGGCCTCTCTCGCCCCTTTCCAGAAGAACGATCAGAAAACAAGTTTTTTGTGTTTATTACCAAAATGTTTTGTTTCTTTAGAATGAAAACTATGCACATACCAAATGTAATTTATGCCCCCGAGTGTCTTCAATCTTCTCGTGGAGGAGAGAGTGTGGTACTTGTTAGTTAGTACTCTTCTCAAACTCCAATTTTAGTTTACAAAGAAGAGTGACATCTGGTCATTCGGCGTACTTCTTTTCGAAATGTTCTCTTATGGTGGAAAACCAGGAGAATTCTACAGAAGTCTTGGAGTTGAACACTCTTTTGGAGGTCTAAGTTCCAAGAGCTTGCTTGAGTTTTTCGATAGACCTGAATTACCAAATCGATTGCCGTGCCTTCCAGAATTTTCAATTTGCGACATGTCAAGTGTCCCTATATCATTAAATACCCTATTTGTTTAGATACAGCATAATGTCAACATGTTGGAAATATGACCAAAGTGAACGACCAGATTTCAAACAACTTGAAGTTGATTTTAGAAATAAATTAAAGGATTATTCCAAGGTAAAACCGCTTACGAATAACTAAACGTTTTGAATTTAGATTTGTAAAAAGTACACCAATGAGTGTGTGAAATCGCAAGCACAACAGATGCATTGGACGAGACAAATTGGAATAGCCAAAAACAAAATCCAACTAAAAAACGCACAAAATTATTCAGTGACTGAAGGAATTCTGACAGTGCCTTCTGAAGTAAACTGTTTCAATTGACCTTAATATTGATTTCTTCAGGAAAGTGCCGAGGACTCTGGATTAAACTTCTTAAACAACACAGTATAAAACTCATTTTGTGTAATTAACTAAATGCCCCTCTCAATTTCTGACAAGGAATGAACCTGTGTGATCTGCTTGGTGAATTTGGTAATTTTCTCAACGTTTGCAAAGTTAAGTGGTGGTTTTTGATGGTCGGATTCCCCTGCTTCTTGAATTATTTATAGAAAACTGGATTCCAGATTCTTGGAATTCTCCAAAACATGTACCAAATTAGCTCATTGATTTGAAGTAGTTTACAATAAATATGGGCAGATTTCACGATGCTCTTCTGCAAAAAAAAATGATTTTGGGATGTTGAATGTAGGTTAGCGTAGCAGGGAGATAAGATGACATTACATGTAGACAATTTTGTTGAACTGTCAGTATGGTTACTGACTCAAGATAAACATAAGGTCGAATCGCATCATTTTTTGAATCTGCAATAACACTTGGAAGAATTGAAAGCTTGTGATACTCGGGTACAGTCCCCTCATTCTCAGAGATGTGACGAGTTTCTTCGCGAGGTACGATTATTTTTTATAGCAGTACACAGGAATTTAGAAATTTACAGAGGAAATAGCAGATCTGCATTCTATATGGTCTGCTCCTGGGCTGATTAATCGCTTTCACATTTAGGCGTCACCAACAGGGGGTTCCATCCTCCATTTGGCTCCCCTCACGGTCTGTTCACGCGCCAACTCGAGGAAGGACAGGCAAATACAACATTTGTTCAAATTTACCTTAGTTTATGGTGTCCGCGTACGCAGATCCAAGCGTCAGCCTTCCCTCCAGAGACACCTTTGTGTACTTTTTTCAAATTTCGAAACCCTTAACTTTTCCAAAGCCCCTGAATTTTTGTCTCATCTGAACCGTACATTTTGAACTATCTGCCAAAATGCATTTTTTTCTGCAAAAATTGGCAAATTCTACTGGTCTGATCGTGCGTAGCGCGAAGCGCAACGTGTGATCAAACATAAAATCGCCATATACACTTTAAAAATGTAATCTAAACCGTAAATCTCGTGGCGAACTTTCTATAGTTGGTAATTACAAAAAAAAAGATGTTTTCATGACTCCATTAGTTGATAAAAAATCATTTCTCTCTCAAATACATTTATTTTTCAGAGTGGCCGCCCTCTCTCTCTCTCTCTCTCTCTCTCTCTCTCTCTCTCTCTCTCTCTCTCTCTCTCTCTTCCCTGGACGTGCAGAAGCAGAATCTGGTCATCTACGTTCTGCCAAGGCCTATGTTCGATTATGCCCACCGCCCTAGCGCCACCGAATTGTTGGTGACGTAACTCATCTTTCGTGTTAAAACTCAGAAGATCGTTTGTAATTAAAGAAACCAGAAGTTTCAGTGGTTTCGTGAAAAAGCAAAATTGCGGATAAAGGGCAAACAACTTATTAAAAAACGATTTTATGTTGAACACCTAATTAATACGGGATAAAGTGAAAAGGCTTAGGCAGGATCGGCGAGGGGGTTGGCTTCGGGGTAGTCCTCCAGGAGGTCGTCGATGTCCTCCTGCACCTCTCGCTTCTGGGCACGGACCCTGGCCAGCTCGATGTGGTAGCATCTGAAATTTGTCATTTACACATAAAATTGAGTTTTGATCGAACCTGAGGGCGGTGGTGGCCTGCTTGGGGTCCTTCTTGAGCAGGGCCTGCCAGTTCTCCAGGATGCGCTCGGCGTCCTTCTCCTTGCCCTCCAGTTTCCTGTGATTTTAATAGTTTTGCTAACGTTACAATCTAACCTTAGCTTCTCCTGGAGGAAGCTCAGCTTCTCCGGAGGAGACAGGACGGCGCCGGACAGAAGGAAAGCCATCTGATTTGAATAAACTTATTTACCAATGAGCAACATGAACAAGTATGTCTCGAAATCGAGTCCGAAAGTATACAAAGAACGTGTATTTTTCATTTTTATTCTAACAACAAAAATAACTGGGAAGGCCGGCGCAGAGGGAGGGGGGCCACAACTAGGCTGCCGGGAGAGGGGGCAGGGCGAGCCGCAGGATCCTCAGCTCCTCCTCGATGGGCTGGCGAAGACGCTGGAACTCGGCCATGTCGAAGTGGTAAAAACTTAATGTCGCCATTATTCGAGATGTTGAATTAAAATCAAACCCCAGCTTCGAAGTGGCCGCGTGGTGGCACCGCTTGTACACCGCGAGCCAATTGCAGTCGAGCCGCTGCTCGGCCTCCTTCTCCAACCGCTCGAAAATTAATAGTTTTTTTTAGATAAATTGATAGCGAAAATTTATAGATAAAATTAATAGGTTTAGAAACAAACCTCAGCTGCTCCTCCAACTTCTCGATCCTAGCAGCGATCATGACTTAATAAAACAATGTAGTACTCCAATTATGAAAATGAACAAACATTTCTCGTAATCGAGTCGCAAATTATGTATATAACACCACATCAACTAGACTTTATTAGTTGCACACATGTAGAAACCTCGATTAACAACAAAATATCTTGAAATGTTGTCTTTGACCAAGCATCATCAACAACCCTGGCTTTTCAGGAAAGTTCCAGAAAGAATAAAACATGCGTGCACCTTTCTAGATTGGTTAAAGAGTCGCCTTCCCTTGTTTACACATCTACAGGAATCGAACATTGTGCTATTTCGGTTAAACGGTTGGTCACGGCAATTTCCGGATGCAGCTTTGTCCGTTTTGGGACATTGACGTATCAGCGGTAACCAATTACATAGCAGTTTTAAGGGGTTTGCCAGTCAGGGTTACTGTAGAGCAGGAGAGCCGGATGACGTGTCCAGATTCCAAGAACCGAAGAACTTACATGCAGTTTCGTTTAAGTCACACCCTTAGCTCATCCAAAGAAACAAACCCTGATCAATGATCCTGCTTTATCACTTGAATTCACACAGAACGTGGAACAAAAATACAGTAGTTTCTACGAAGGTAATCCTATGTGGCACGGAACTTATTCCCTCAGAAGCTACTGCCTAATGCTAGACTAAAAAGGTCTCAGAAAGAAACATCGATTGTGGAAAATCACAACAATCAAGTTTGGCCAACTATATCCGCCCTAAGGTAAGGCACTAACAATCGTCTGGGTTAATTAAATAGCAAAAGCGGTGACTACAAAACAAATGTGAATTACTAAAGTATTTTGAGACGGACGCTGTTTCGCTAAGCAGGCCAAAAAGTGAGAATTAGATAATGACATTATTGGAGTAGGACAAGCGGGCAGTAAACATCCGCATGCAGCAGCACGTTGTAGTCACACATGTGACTCGTCATCTGTGTGTCAGCACCGAATCTATTCCATCCACCATCGAATAGGTGACTTCCAGGAACTGCATCAGATCATCCTAAAAAAAGTGATTAGATTTGAACAACAACAAAATTGCACCAGTGTGACCCATTCCTACAGACATCGTTGAGCTCATTGGTGATGCAGAGTAGGAGACGATGAATACGATTCCTCCGTAGCTGGCAGCCTTCCTGATGGCGTCGTGGGCGGCGAACTTGGTCCGATTGCTCCTGGCGAAGCACTTGGAGCCGCACTCTGCAAAAACACCGTTTTGTTGAGAAATTGAATGATCCACTAAAGTAAAGACAATAATTCTCACTTTGAAGAACGCAATCCACGTTGGGCGTCAGACAAGGCTCGACCTCTTTTAACAGGGCGGCCTGGATGGCAGACACAGCAATGACGAAAAGGACTGGCAGCATTGGCAAAGACACCCTGCAGGTCACAGAATTGATTCTTCTTGAGACATAAGACAGCTTCATCGTGAGACCTGAAATTGGCAAATATATAAAACAAACGACAAGTTTAAAACGTTGAAAAAATTAAATACCTGCAGATCTTCTGAGTGTCGTTTGCCAGATCGCGCATGTTCCAGATTGTGGAGAGATTTCCCATGGAGGGGTCGATTGGGCGTCAGACAGGACTCGACCTCCTTTTTTCTTGAGATGAAAGATACCTTCATCGTGAAACCTGAAATTGGCAAATATATAAGACAAATGACAAGTTTAACACGTTGAAAAAAAGTAAATACCTGCAGATCTTCTGAGTGTCGTTTGCCAGATCGCGCATGTTCCAGATTGTGGAGAGATTTCCCATGGAGGGGTCGATTGGGCGTCAGACAGAGCTCGACCTCCTAGATCAGGACGGCCTGGGTGGCACAGCGATGACGAAGAGGACTGGCAGCATTAGCGAAGACACCCTGCAGGTCACAAAACTTATTCTTCTTGAGACGAAAAATACCTCCATCGTGAGACCTGAAAAAGAGAAATAAAAAAACTAAATCACAAGATTTGCTAATAAAAAAAGGAAAATACCTGCAGATCTAGCAGGCTTAAATGGGAACCAGACTTCAAATCAGATCCTAGTTCAACGAATGCCCATCTTGTCAACAATGATGTTCTTCAGTTCATCACATCCACCATCAAGGAGACGGCCTCCAGAGACTGCATCAGGACAACCTGAACAATACGATTTAGATTCGAACGATGAATTAACCCCACCAGGGTGGCCCATCCACTCATCCTGCAGACAGCGTTGAGTTCATTGGTGATGCAGGGCAGGAGACACTTCAGCGATCTGAAACGACGTGATTCACAAATCGGAACACTAACAACAACTAATTGATTCCATACTAGCGGCTAAATTCTGGGGAGAATCAAGTGTTACCAATAACTGCAGAGAGTAATGACGGATCGACGGAATGTAAACAACTAAAACGAGTAGAGCCGACGAATGGGGATTTAGTAAGGAAATATAGATAGGCGCTACACGGAAGAAGACCGTTCTAACCGACAAAAACATCGGAGCAACACGGCTGTTTCGAAGTGAAACACAACATCATATGTTGGTCAAATCGTGAGCCATTTTGTTCGACATCACCAATGAAACGAAACCAGGCTGCGTGGACTACTTACCCGCAGAGATCACCGATGTGTTCCTTGACGATGATGATGTTTCCTCCTAGCTGGCAGCCTTTTATATGGCGTCGTGGGCGGCAAACTTGGTCAGACTGCTCCTGGCGAAGCACTTGGAGTCTGGACTTAGACGGTTATGTCGAGAAATTGGATGTTAGAATAAATAGAAACATAATATGCTCACTTTGAAGAACGCAATCCACGTTGGGCGTCAGACAGGGCTCGACCTCCTTGAACAGGGCAGCTTGGGTGGCACAGCGATGACGAAGGGGGCTGGCAGCCTTGGCGAAGACACCCTGCAGGTCACAGAACTGATTCTTCTTGAGGCAGGAGATAGCTTCATCGTGAGACCTGAAATTGGCAAATATATAAGAGAAAGTACAAGTTTAACAAATTGAAAAAAGTAAATAAATACCTGCAGATCTTCTGAGTGTCGTTTACCAGATTGCGCATGTTCCAGATGAAGGAGAGATTTCCCATCAAGGGGTCGATGCACTCGCGCATACACGGGTGAGCTTCAACGGCACGAAGAATCGTATTCAAGTCAGCTGAAAAAGAAACAATATTAATAATTAATTAAACATCAGTCAAAATAAAAAAGCGTCTAAATTGTACCTGGTTCAATTTAATTAGGGTGTGTGGGGATGTCAGCCGCATCGCCAAGGCGACTGCTCCATTCAAGAAGAAATACCCTTCTGGAAAAAATCAAATAATACAATAAATGAAAGGAAAATGGAAAAAAGGATACGAATACGAAGTATTACTATCAACTGCAAGTAAATCAGCTGGGCATGGATATTACAAATGGTACTGAACACTTCTACATCAACCCAAACACGATAAAGTTACTTTTAAAAAGTTTTTATTTTCATTTAAACCGAAAAACATGAATAGAACGGGGAAAAACCTAAGAGATAAGCGAATTTCTCAAGTTGAAGAGCGTCCAGATCTCAATCGCTGTGGAAACGCATCCAAAAACATATTCATGATTTTCGAGCGATTTATTTCAAAACTATAATTTTTTTAAACTTTAAATTAATAGAAATTAAAGCGAAACGAATAAAAATAAAGAAATTCAAAAGCGAAATTTAAAAAAAAGTAGTGGTTGCAATTGGATTGTCAGCCGGACAGTCCTTGAATGGAATGTGGCAATGGAGGGCGTTGGCACTACCGCGGATCGTGATGGGAGAACCGCTCCAAATGAGCGCAAATAGAATTGTTGGAATTATAAACACTTTTATATTGAATTTAAATTAATATACAAAAATAAAAAACTCGGGTTCTGATTTTTAAAATCGCCCAAATTTCAGTCGGTGTGAAACGCTTGCAGAGATTTTTACGTCTTTCGGGGATGCTATTCGGAAGTTTTAAATTGTTTTAAGTAAACAAACTGAAAATACAGTATATTATAGGATTTGGAAATCTCCCGCCGGAAGCTGAATCAGTTATTACAATATCCACCAGCTGATCCCATCGCCCACACCGCAGGTCTGTATAAAAGAAGAACATCAGTTGAATCAAGGCCGACTCCGGAATTTACAATCGATCCATGCAATAAACATTCTATATATTTAATATATAGCAAAATGCTCTGAATTGTTTCTGTTTATATGTGAAAGTTTGAGAAAAATATTGAATGATTCGGAAAACTACTAATTCTACATAACCAAATTAAATAAATCAAAGAAAGTGACGCTGAAGAAATGTTGTTTCTGTCACATCTTACGGATGGGGTTCAATAGTTATAATCCGGATTGATAGGAACGACACAAAGCTTTTGCCAAACTACTCAAACTTGAATTATGGATATATCCAACACAGTTCCCTCCACTCAGTGAACGGTGTTTAGACATAAATTAGAGTAATCCACTGCTTTTCGCCTTTTGTTATTTGCTTTAAGTTAACTTTGTCAATATATTTTTCTTGGTTAGTTTTAAAATAACAACAATTAAATAAACAAGTAACAGGCCCTTTCAATTTTGTTGATTTTCTTCAATCTTCACGATCAATATGTTTTCAACGATGGTTTACCTTGCTAACAATCTTCAAAAACATTCTGCCTTATGCTGAATGGTGGTTCACAAACCATCAAAATAAAAGGGTTTCACCTCAACTAAACATCTCAGATTGTCTTTAAGATTCTTTTTTATTGTTTCTTTTCTTTAGTGAAATATTAATCTTACGGTTGCTTTCTATTACGTTGTTTTTGCTATTTAGTTTAAGCTGACTTAATTGTCAATTGTCAGCGCGGGGGAAAAGCTGCCAACGGCATGTAAGGGTGACCCCGCGTTAATTACGCAGACGTAAGTTGCCAATGGCAGGGGAGGGGAGGAGTTTAAATGTATATATAGCTGAGTCTTGACATTCTGAATCATTCTTCTCTGCTCTGAGCAAGCTGAATACTCTACTGTCAACCGACTACATCTACAAGACGTTCCCTACCATGGACCAAAGTGAGTAACCTGTGAACGTGAGACAGTTTACGTGTGAAAGAGCGACAACCAAATTCAAAAAAATTCAGCAAAATTTAAGTAACATGCAATTAAGATAAGTTTTCTTCATAGTTTGTTATGCTGGGAAATTGTTGAGCGCATTTTCTTTTGAGCAGACCATTTGGCCGTAATCATACTTAAACGTTTCCAAAACCCTAAACGTTTCACATATCGCATATCAAAAAGAGTGCTTTAATTTTTGAGAGAATCGAACCAAAATACTTGAAAATGCAAAATGAACTTTTACTTCAGATGTTGATTTCGCTGCCCTCGGAGAAGGCTCCGTTCTGAAGACAGCTGAAGGAGGAGCCGTTCTTCTCGGCAGATGCCTCGGCGGAGGAACCTTCGGCAAGGTACACACAAGCCTCAACATCACCCTTTCATGGAAATGTTTAGGTTTACGAAGCAACCCAAAACGGGGTCTCACTGGCTGTGAAGGTAGTGAAACTGCAAGACGAGGACCATGGAAAGAAAATCAAGCGAGAGGTGTGTTTTCCTTCTTTTTTTTTCTATGAAAAATCACTCTAAGAAAGATCAGATCCTTTAAAATAACAACACACTTTCACACTTAAACAAGTTTTACAGATTGAGGCGCTTGGAGTCTTCACCAAGTCCGGGTACACCTCCGACATGTACGGGCACATGGATCTGGCCAATGGTACAATTTTCTTCCTGGAGCTGCTCGGCCCTTCCCTCGAGGATTTCCTCATAAAGTACAAAACCACGAATTCCGGATTCGACGCCAAAGCGGTGCATAGGCTGGGACATCAGGTAGAATTCTTTCTATGTACTTGAAGCAACTGTTCTTCAGCTGCTCAAAGGGCTGGACTTTATTCACAAGAAGGGATTCATCCACGGAGACATTAAGCCGCTGAATATCTGCGTTACCCGCGAAGACCCACTGCAAGTAAAGGTAAGAAACTTCCTTATCTTTGCCTTTGATCCTCTCTCTCTCTCTCTCTCTCTCTCTCTCTCTCTCTCTTTTTCTTTCTCTTTCTCTTTCTGTTTCTGACCCTCTATCTCTCAATTTTAAAAAAACATCCGAAAACCAGAAACATAAATTTGATTTCAGATTGTCGACATGGGCGAATCGTGGCGTACGGACCAGCTGACCACGGATCAGCAACCGGGCACCCTTCAGTACAAGTAACCCTTTTTAAAAACTATCAGACTAATTCGTTGATTTCAGTGCTCCCGAAGCACTCGTCGGTCTTCCCATGGACGAAAAACTGGACATCTGGTCTCTCGGGTGTACCCTTTTGGAGCTTCTTCGCTTAGAAGTCATCTTCAAGGTTGATCACGTCACCGGACTCTTCAGGTATTATTTCAATAAGCGTTTCTTCTTTTTTGTTTCAACAAACATTTCTTTTTTTAGTTAGCATTTCTTTTTTTAAACTGGAATTTTACATTTTAATTTCAGCCTGATGATGATGTGGGATCTTCTTCCCGATAACGCTAAGGATGGCGTCAGCTACGATGAGCTTCTGGAGAAATATGTACGTGATTATCAAAAAATAATTAAAATCTTCTTTTTTAGAAAAGAATCCCTACTGGACAGCAACCAGTGAAGCACTTCCCGATGACCCTTCGAACACACTTTTATGTAAGTCTCACATTTTGTTAATTACAACCATTCAAAAAACCACCCATTTTTGTAAACATTTAAAAAATAACGATAAAAAGTTTTGAAACTAACTTTTTTCTCATTTGTTTTCTTCATGGAAGACAAAAATGTAACTTAAAGGCTTTAAAAATTACACCAACTCAAAGCCAACATTTCCATTTCACGCAAACATTTTCATTTTCATTCTTAAAACGTTTTTCAAACGAGTAGTCTCATACAATTGTAAACTATCACTTAAAAAACTCAAACTTTTAAACTTATGTACAAAGTTTTAAACTTTTATTCTTCAAAACTAATGATGACTCACACTGGAAAGCTTGACGAGCAAAAGTTTTGTAGTTTTTTCTAAAGCAAAATGTTATTTGTTTCAGGTTGGAAAGACTGAAGCCGACTACACTCCCGAGGAAAACGAACTGGCCACTTTCATCTTCCGGATGCTAGAGAAAGAAAGAGCCGCCCGTCCCTCCGCCGAAGAGCTCCTCAAAAGATACCAATAATTGTGAACCAGTCATTGTATTACACTGTCATAATAAACTTCAATTAATCAAATTACAATTGTTTTCTTGGGGTTACGGGAATACAAAGTTTTTGCACGTTGTCTAAGGTTAGGTGAAACCTTTGAAATTGTTCATTTAAAACTTGCATCTACATGCTCATCCTGCGTGTACATGAAAATGTTCGCAAATGAGACTACCGTACGTTCTGGAAGGTTAACTTTTCCGCACCGGCCGCATGATATCAATATCCATCGGATTTTCGGTATGGGTCCTGATGTAATGAGCGCCAAATTCCAGAAATATAGCAAAAACCCTAAAAAGTGCCTTCCAAATTCAAGAGAAAATGCTTCAAGTGAGCAAAAACCATTATTTTCATTTTGCTCCTGCTGTAATCAAATGATTGAGATATAAAGGAAAAAAACATCAAGAGAATTTTCATTAGAGTAATTGCTAGAACAAAACATGGTTTGCAAATAACAACAAACTGGAAACTTAGCCATTATAAATCACAAGAGACAATGAGACCAATAAAACATCGTAATGCACTTAGAACCTTAGAACTTCACTCTTTCCGGGAGACCATAATGTAAAGTTAAGATTAAGAAGACAACTGAGCAAAGAACAGGAGGAATTCAATGATTTCTATGGGCTTACATTCATGTCTTCGACATCTCCGACGGCAATCTCCTCTGCTTCCGGAGATTTGCTTCTCTGGTAGATTTGGTACTGCCTCCTCCACTTTTTCTGAAAACAGGAGCTCGTTTTTTTATTAATAAATTATTTATTTAACAGAATCCCCTAATTACAATCGTATTTTGCTTTGTCTTTTTGGAATTTATCCATCGATCACTGCTTTAAAATGGAAATTTTCGTGTTTATGCTAGTATAAACGATGTGTTGGGGTATTCGCCGTGAGACATTTTCGGTACGACGCGTTTGATTAATGCAACGGTTAAGGACGCCGTCTGTGGTCAACTTAGCTTTTGCAAACAGGCGCGTTCGACTTTGCATTGTTTTTGATTTAGTTTGCTTTTCCATTTTACACTATACGTTAACTGTAACTGATAGTTTAGTCTGTCGCAAAACATTGTCCTTCTGCTCTATTACTTACCTTTGTGTTTATTCTATCGAGGACTCTCTTAGTCCAGCTCAAGTCCTCGAACACCTCCGCCACATCGAGAATGGTGTTGTTCACAGCGTGGTAGACCATCCGTGTGGCTTCGACACTCAATTGGCCATCCAAGGGGCTGCAGAATATGTTCACAACTTTTTCATAAATGATCTGACTTGGGAAGAAACGGATGGCCTTTGCCAGCCTCTCGATGGATTTTCTAATGTCCACCTGAACAAAAAACATTAAAAAGGGCAGTACTAAAAAAGAGAAATAGTAAAAAGAAAATTCGTAAATCGATAGAGAAAAAATTTAAAAAAAAAATCTAACCTCAACATCATCCCTCAAGGTGTCCCTCCACAGCGCCATGTCAATGCGAAGACTCTCCATCTTCTCCTTCAAACTCTCCCTCAACCGTCGGTACTGCTTGGCCATTTCTTCGTAGCGTTTCCATTTGTGGAACAGATTGTCTTCTCCTCCTTTCGAGAAAGGCCAGCGCCATCCCATTGAGTCCTTTTTCCTGCAGAACTCGTCGAACACATTGGAGCACAAGGCGTCTGAACAAAAGTTTTAGACGGAGAAACGGAAATTTTAAACCTGTGTGGAAGTTGTTCTCCTCGATTGAGCTGCAGAAATGACGAACAAGCGTCTTCTGAAAATGTCGAGTGAGTGAGTGAGTGAGTGAGTGAGTGAGTGAGTGAGTGAATGATAAGAAAGGGAGAATATAAGGGATAGATTAAAATACCTGTTATTGTTAAATAAAGAGGTGATAAAGGGAAGTAAGTTTAAATAAAACTACCGTTTCGCCCCTAAGCTACTGACGGTAGAATTATCATTAAAAAGAGTGAGCGGGGCAGAGTTAAACAAGCAAATTTGACTTAGTTAGTTAAATGCTTCATCAGAGAAGCCTCACTCTAGTTATATAGGAGAAAACACGAATAACAAAAAAGAAAGGGAAATGATACCAAAATTAGAAAATAAAGGAAGAAAGACGGAATACGGACGTCGAAAGGCATAAGTGACCTAATTACACGTGGCATGGGGGAATTTCGTGCCCAAAAGGCGGACTTTCGCGCAAAATGGCGACCTCAGACACTAATTACCGGCCTTCCGCACCTGTAGTTTGAGTGAGTGTTTCTGTGTCAACTTACTATGTCCTCGAAGGCAGAGTTGTCTATCGCAGCAGGCTTCCAACTCTGCTGCAAGCAAACGGAGCAGTCAGGGCAGGCAATGACAAAATTGGAGCTCGTCACCATATTGTTTCCGGTCTCCATTTTCTTACAAAAATCACACCTCATCTCCTGAAGACAACTGTTGGTTACCCAAAAGTTTAGAATGCTACCTTTGCCTTGATGTCGCTGTACATCGACATGATGTCGTAGGCCTCCTCCAGTAGCGAGGAGATAGAGGAGATGGAGGTGGAAACAATCCTTTTGAGAATCTTCCGCTCCCGGTGCGATCCCTCCTCACGGCACCTGTCCAGAATGATGGTGATGGGAGTCAGATGAAAGCTTTGACCAAG
The DNA here is from genome assembly GCA_022343465.1 of Oscheius sp. G VE-2021. NCBI lineage: Eukaryota > Metazoa > Nematoda > Chromadorea > Rhabditida > Rhabditidae > Oscheius > Oscheius sp. G VE-2021. The sequence goes on along the minus strand of JAJQXH010000029.1, from coordinate 4,656,754 downwards.
CTGTTCAAAGGCCTCGTCCATTCTACGAGTTTCAGAACGAGACGGCATCTGCAACTAGAGGTTTCAAGGCAAGAATTACTACGAGTAAATGGTAAACCAGAACAAGTAATGATTAAATCAATTGAAAACTATTGACACTTACTACAGTGTCAACCTTAGGAATCAACCTTAGACTAGGACTTTAGCGGGGTCAACTAAAGCGGGTGATTTGTACTGGTAGGAATGTAAAGAAGACTGACAGAATGTGACTGACAAAATAGAACAAAGACAACATCAGAGGGTACAAGAATGCCATAGCCAACACGGAGCAGCCGCTACTTACAGTAAAAAGCGGACAGAATAGAGAAAACAACGCGCGAAAAGTGTCTAGTGGTTTCTTCAAAATACGCTTTTCTCCGACCTCATCGTCAGAGGCAGAGTTACCACAGGGGTGCGAACATGCATTAATTATGATTGGACCGCAAGAAAAAGCGATAAAATATAACATCGATTCATAGGGCAATTCAATTGAGCTGACTAAAAAAATTAACCAAAACATTTTTTTAATAAAATACTGCACAAACATTGTATACTAAAAATCGTTAGTTTTGATTGAAATAATAATGAAAAAGATTGACAGAAAAGGCTGTAGGATTGTTTGAGCTCAGAAATAGGGCTAGTGGAGGTTGTGCGGCGCACGAAACCAAATCAAGCATTGTCTTGTATTTTGGCCAGTGAATGAATAGTTGTCGGCCAAATATTTCTTATCCTAGCCGATTTGTAGGTTCCATCGTTGGCGCGAAAGGTCATGTGAGGTCTCTTCGCACCTCGCGCGGGTCGCAGTGCATCTGGTCGGTCAGCTTTGTCGGCTCCGTTTCACACCAGTTAGGGCACGGAGGGAGAATTGGAATATACAGTATGCCAGTCGTTTTCGCTTGCTTATTTATGTGGAAATCAGTCTAGATGGGATTTCAATTGACTTTATCTTTCAATCGATTGAGACAAATACCAAACTTAAAAGTTCATAACGACTTTTTTAAAGTTAGAAAATCCCTATTCCCACTTGCTATTTCTCTGGTTCCCACCACACATGGTTTAGGAACAAGTCGGAACATCTGCTATTGTGACGCCATTCTCGCCGTTAAAAAGAAAACGCGCAATCAGTTTTTCATCCCCAAGGCTTTTTTGCGCGAACTTTTGCGCAACGGCTCTGCCAGCGCGCTGGCGACCAAGCCGGGTAATCGGGGTATTCCATGATAATTAAAAGTTCAACTTTTTAGCAGTGGTTTACTATAATGAATTTTAAAGACCAGGTGAGTTCCGTGTCCAAACCTCATTGGTTTTTGCTTTAAAGCGATAAATACATTAAAACACCTTACATACAGTGAAAACCGGAAATATTAACGTTCAATAACCAAACTAAAAGGAAAACTTTTGGTTTTTCACAAAAAGAATACAAGGGGAGAATAGAGAACGGAGAAAAGGCGGAAAACGAGAGCTATTTTCCACAATTAAGGTATTTAAAAATTGTAGCCTTAGGTAGCATAGTAGATCATGTACAGGGATTTCTGTTTTTCAGTTTTTGAATCCTGGTATTACGTAGTTTACAAAAACGCAAATGACGTCGTTTTCGTATTCTCTTTGCACTCAACTTGCACTCATGTCCCTTTGTCATCAGGCGGCTATGAGCTAATGCCGACGCCGCGACGCAACCGCTCCCATCAGGTCGCCTTGGTCAGCCACCTTCATTTCAAACGCTGAATACTCGTTTCTAACAAAATGTTATGAAATTCAGTTTGCGCAGTTTGAATCTAAAAATATTAATTCACTTTTGCTGCAAATTTGGGCTTCCGAGAAATTATATTCGTATTTTAAAAGAGAGAATACTTCTAAAGAGCGAACATTCGTTGATTGCGCAAATTATCTGAGTTGCATAACTTTGTACTCTCTTAATTAGGGCCAAGATACATTTTTTTGATATCTATACAGGTGAAAAAGGCAGGAATGACAAAATGAGCTCGTTGGAATGGAAAGTGCAAGTGGTCGCCGTCCGCTGACTCAAAATAAACTGACCGTCTGGCCTGACCGTCTGGATGCGCGGGAAACCCCACGTGGACTTGATCTAAAAATAGGGATGTGGTTATATCGTCGGAGAACAGCGAAATCTGTTTGGAATAGGAGCGTTATAATGTTTACATATCGGAAAAATGCATTAGCCGTCGTGTTTAGATTATCCAAGTGTACAGGCTTTCTGACGCAGATATATTTTTTAATTTTTTGCTCGTGTGGCATTTACTAGAGTCTCTGATACTGTTTACTATGTAAATTACCGTCGGAAAACGTAAAGCTAATAAAATGAATGAAGTATTATTGAAAAATTCAGAGAGTTTCAGAGTAGTGAAAAAACAAATTTCTTCAACAAAGTAGCAACAACAACTAAAACTGATACAAATCGTCATAAGTTGCTTCGGTGATTGAAAGTTACAGCAGGGTGCAGTCCTTAAACATACAGTTTCTAAAATTACATGGTACCCCATAAGACAACCGCTCTTGTTCAAATAATACAGATTGGGCCTGAGGCACAAGAATTCTCCGAAAGCGGCCTCATTGTGAGTTGTCGTGAGCGGCATGAAATCAACGGGATCTTGAAAAGCGGCATGAAAATCGGCAAATTGCTGTTTTATCACGTGGACAGTCCTTTAACTATTATACTAACCCGAAAAAGAATACCCGCTTTGCGGTACTTCTGGGGAGGCGGCCTTTGGAATTACATTGAGCTAAGCTTAGGCTTTTTTTTACTATATTGTTCATTTTCTATATGCAAAAAATGAAAATATCTTAATGGTAATATTTGGATCTCTCAGTTCCACTATCAACCCCGAGCATCGTTCCTTGCAACCAGCTGTAGGTTACGAGGATAACAACCGGAAGAGACTACTGCCCTGGCCACTCATTACGGTTTAGCCGACTACCCCGTGAACCGAAGCGGCTCATCTCTACGAGGGATGCAGATCCTCATTGGTTCTTCCCAAGAACAATCCGTAATTGGAACAAGATCAGCAAGGATATCAAGAATATAGGCACCCTAGACCAGTTTAAGGAGTTCGTTTCACAATTAGACAGTAGCGTTTTATTTGACCAATGACTCTCCATTCAGCCGACGTATCATGCATTGTACATTTCAACATTTCCCCCTCACTAAAAATATAGGGTAATTTACGCCCCTGTACCAAGTGATGTTATTCATGTAATTATCATTGACAATTTTTAAAAAAACCCATTATTTTTTTTAAAAACTAAGCTCCTTTCTTGAACAAGGCAAATAGTTTTTTGTTCTCTTGTGGAAAACAAGGCCTTCTTCGTTATTTATTAGTAATAAAACAACATAACTACGTTTGTTCCTGGTTTTTGTTACCATAATTGTGCAATTAATTGGATTGACTTTGATTGATTGGTTGGTAAAGGATTTTCGTTTTTACACTTTTCAGTCCAATCTAATTCAAAATCCATTTTCTGTCTAAACATAACATGATTGCCATGTTTAAAAACCAAAAAGCAAAAGGAATAGCGCAGTTGAGAACCGAACCCGGCACCTTCAGGTTGACAGTCGGGAGACTTGCCATTGCGCCATCTTGCGACTTTTGACCGGCCACGTTCAGCCCATTTGCAAAGACCGGCGGGCTGGCTAATTTCCCAGCGGCTGACGGAAAAATTCTACATTTTATGTTTGTTTCCAAATGATCTAATCTAGTAGGCAACGTTTTATAAAGTAGAGACAAAGAAGAATCACAAGACCTCACATCATTCCATGAAAAAACTAAATGCTTTTAATATGCATATTTATGTTTGAAAGAATATGAATTTACTTATTCTAGATTTAAAATAGAAAAGGCAAAAACAATTCTTAACGAGGGAATCGAACCGGTGTTCTTCATATTGATAGTCCGCAATCTTGCCATTGCGCTATACGATCAGTCCGAACAAGGGCGGTCATCGCCGTTATGGAATCTCCACTACTCCCTGATGGTTTTTTTCCACGCCAGATTGCGAGAATGTAATGCAGTGTTTTTACAGTTTTTTTACTCATTCTTTTCGAATTTCATTTTTCGCGCTTTCACTGTTGTCAACATTGGTACTGCTTTCGATTGACCACCTGCCCAGTTTTCAATAAAGGAATAACGATAAGTTGGGGAGTTCGTTCTGTGTTAAAATGAAGATTTGAAGGGCAATCATGTGATGTAAACTGTGCGTTTCCCGCGAGTTGGTCCCCCGAATGTTCAGCTTCATTTTCAAGCATTGGTGTAACCTATGCAATTGGGTACGCGTTCCTTCTTTATTAGAAAACTTGTTTGATTGCGATGTCTTGACAAAAAGCTGATCTCTTTGGCAATTTTCGTTCCATAAGCACTATCCATTTAGCCTGAAACGCATCTGCCCTTTGAAATGTCTGACCACAGTGTCAGTATTATACCTGGTTAATCAGTAGTTTCCAATCCATTTTTTTGAAATCAGAAACAGACAACCTTGAAATGAACAGCAGAAACTGTTGTAGTAGATACATATCCTGCATTTCCAGGCATTCCTCTTAGTTTTCCGCGCCGAGATGGCCAGACAATCTAAAAAAAGTAACTCCAGCTGGTCTCCTCCGCCGTCAAAAAAGTATGCAGGTGGTCTGTGAAAGTACAATGGAATATTATTAGAATAAACGCATTTCTGGATGTTCAGTTAAACGAAATGGAAAACGGATCGCTTGCACTAAAATACAAAGCAGCGGGGTAAGCACAACTTTTCTCCCCTTTGGTCTGCAGCAGCAAACTGTGCCCCAATTTGCAATAAAACCATTTGCCAAAATTCACAACTAATCTGTTTTTAAAACTTTCAAAAAATAATCTATTGCAAAGAGTTGGAGCCCATTGTGCCTTCATAACCTAGAGCGAAACAATAGTGTTCATTAGAGTACAGCGTTTTAATGTCAGTTTATCTCCCTATTTTTTGTTTGTTGGTCGCTTCAGGCTTTTTCCATTCCTAGAAATACCACGACTCTGTGAGCCTGTCCACGGCCGTTTCTTCTTTCAGTGTAAATCCAGGAAGGCAGGTCGTAAAAGGGGCGTGGCTTAAGAGGTCCATGATTCTTCTTTGTCTCTACTTTATAAAACGTTGCCTACTAGATTAGATCATTTGGAAACAAACATAAAATGTAGAATTTTTCCGTCAGCCGCTGGGAAATTAGCCAGCCCGCCGGTCTTTGCAAATGGGCTGAACGTGGCCGGTCAAAAGTCGCAAGACGGCGCAATGGCAAGTCTCCCGACTGTCAACCTGAAGGTGCCGGGTTCGGTTCTCAACTGCGCTATTCCTTTTGCTTTTTGGTTTTTAAACATGGCAATCATGTTATGTTTAGACAGAAAATGGATTTTGAATTAGATTGGACTGAAAAGTGTAAAAACGAAAATCCTTTACCAACCAATCAATCAAAGTCAATCCAATTAATTGCACAATTATGGTAACAAAAACCAGGAACAAACGTAGTTATGTTGTTTTATTACTAATAAATAACGAAGAAGGCCTTGTTTTCCACAAGAGAACAAAAAACTATTTGCCTTGTTCAAGAAAGGAGCTTAGTTTTTAAAAAAAATAATGGGTTTTTTTTTTAAATTGTCAATGATAATTACATGAATAACATCACTTGGTACAGGGGCGTAAATTACCCTATATTTTTAGTGAGGGGGAAATGTTGAAATGTACAATGCATGATACGTCGGCTGAATGGAGAGTCATTGGTCAAATAAAACGCTACTGTCTAATTGTCAAACGAACTCCTTAAACTGGTCTAGGGTGCCTATATTCTTGATATCCTTGCTGATCTTGTTCCAATTACGGATTGTTCTTGGGAAGAACCAATGAGGATCTGCATCCCTCGTAGAGATGAGCCGCTTCGGTTCACGGGGTAGTCGGCTAAACCGTAATGAGTGGCCAGGGCAGTAGTCTCTTCCGGTTGTTATCCTCGTAACCTACAGCTGGTTGCAAGGAACGATGCTCGGGGTTGATAGTGGAACTGAGAGATCCAAATATTACCATTAAGATATTTTCATTTTTTGCATATAGAAAATGAACAATATAGTAAAAAAAAGCCTAAGCTTAGCTCAATGTAATTCCAAAGGCCGCCTCCCCAGAAGTACCGCAAAGCGGGTATTCTTTTTCGGGTTAGTATAATAGTTAAAGGACTGTCCACGTGATATTTTGGGGATTTCATTTATGAAACGTCAACACGTTCTTTCGTAATAGCGGCCCTCCATTCGCGGTGTTTTGTGAATTGGAACAACACGGAACTGTCGCATAACTTTATTTGAATTGGCTTGAGATTTCTGAGCTTGACAGCAATTTCTTTCTAAGAAATCTCTTCCTATTGAAAAAATAGCATTCACTTTGCTTCCTTTGTTTAGTTTTATTATTTTGTTTAGGTACTAATTATAATTTTCTGTCTTCCTTTCGAGTCACGTTTCCTTTTTTCGCATTGATGATATCATTTTGCGCAAATTTCAAAACGAACAATAAGTCGTCCGTCGGCCCTTTCCCTGACTCATGCGCTACTTTTTGCGGTCGCCTTTGTTTGACCCAGACGAACGCCGCTCGATTCCACATAACAATTGACGAGCACTCGTTTTGTCATTTTCTTTCCTAATTTTCAAACTTTTTACCCCATTCTTCTATAGAGTTCATTATAATTTAGAAATTCATTTCGGATGCACAACTACCAGGTTTCACACACATGCCAATTTGTTGAAATTGGAGATGTTAACGTCTTCAGTTTCAACAAATCTCCAGTTTAAAGTTTTTAAACATGAAAAGATAGTATTAGCTTGGGCTTCAGATGACTGCCTCTTTCAAAACGGTTTGGCGATTGGCCGAAGCACGTGCAACTTTTTGCGGCGGTGCTCTTTGTCTGAGAACCTTCCCGAATACCATGTCTGAATAGCCCGGGTCAACCGCGCTGTTCATTCATTAGAATACGAATGGCTGCTGCTGAAGATCTCGTCTTCTTCACTTTCTCCTATTACGATTACATCAACACCGATTTGTTACTTTGAACACATCTAAATCGATTTTTTCTATCTCCTCCCCAGTGGACTAAGGAAATTCTTTTCGTTTCCTATCGTTGTGTTTCCTTGTTCTCCACAATTCATTCAAATTGACTTTCAGAATGCCCAAACACAAGATCAAGAACATTTTGTCAGAACTCGACGACGCCTTGAGTTCCCTGAACCAAAGGGTGTTCTTTCGGGGCAACGTGATGAGCATTGTGTCTCCCACCTACAATACCGCGCGAGACAAAAGCTCCGCGATAAAAGCAAGGAACGCGTTTTATACAGCGATCAGAAAGATCATCGATATTCTGGAGAAGACTGATAGGACACTTTACAGTCTGAACACATTCGCCAAGACAGTGAGTTTACTCTTTTTCCGCCTAAATCTGCTATTAAGAAATTCACCTGTGCATCTTGCGGAGTTGAGAAGGAGGGCGATTTGATGTCTAGTGGAACGAGAGGATTCCAGTGTTTGGACTGTCACCAACGCCTCCTCTATTACGAAGACGAAGATTTCGTCATGATCGGTCATGTGGAGGAGACCAAACGGGCCCTTGTTGGTTGGACGATGTTTCCCTTACTTACTTTGAGTTTCAGATCTCTAACATCCAGGAACTTATTTGGGAAGACCGCTCTCACAACAATTTGTACTTAGGTATTACCCTTTTATACACGTGTCTGAATGCGCGAGCGCGCGTGTGTTCGCGAATGTGTGTGTGTGTGTGTATGCGTGTAAAAACAGTTTCAGATGCTGTATGCGCTTTCGCCTTCCACGCGCTGCGAACGCGCAGAACACGAGGTTCGGACGATGCCTTCTGGCCCTTCGGTGGTGTGCGCAGGAGCTATGAAGAAGCTTTCTGCTTCTACAATTCCAAGTTCGAAAATCTTGAGAGGACTCTCAAAGAAGTTGACACTGACCTCGTAAGCTTATTTTGTAGGAGCCGAAATATTTGACGTTAAGGAAATGTTCTACAGAAATTGATCGTGGACACTCAATAGTCGGAATTCGAGAATTCTCTGTGATCTCTTGCAAGTAGCAGTGTGCCTTCTTCCACAGATTTATCTACTACTAGTTAAAGGAACAAAAAATTTGTATTTATTAAAGTTGTGGTTTGTTGTTTGTGCTCCCTCGATTCATGAATTTTTCTACTGAATGTTTCCTAATCAAAATTTGGCAAACCGGACCGGACAGCAGTTAGATCACTGGCACACTGATAACATATAAGAAGTTACCGATTATTTTAAATGTCATATGTGCCGGGAGTTAAATACCCTCTCCATGAACAATTTGGAGTAGGCCTTTTGGCCATTTGGTAGCGATTGAAAGGCAAAACCTTAATGTTTCTACATGGACATGCACGAAAACTTTCGTGGAACTCGGGGGATCTTTCTTTCATCTATCGTTTCTAACATAACTTTTAAGACAAAACTAAACTATCCTCAACAAGGCTCTCAAACAATCTCGGCCATTGGCAGCCTTAGGCCGCGTTCTGCGGTGTTGTTGAATTCATGCCGCTTTTCAAGATCCCGTTGTTTTTGTAGCAGCTTTCATGTTTTAACCACATTAAGAAAAAAATCTTCAAACAATATGTTGAAATCAATGAAGTAACTAGTTAAAATTATGCGATAGTTTTCCAAATGTACATATTGGCCTGTTGTAACATTACTCCGATCATCTGATCTTCCCGATTCCTTTTCCTGTCCCCAAGAATAATAAATTATCCTTCTTTTTCTAAGTTAAATTTGTTTTTCAAAACTTTTACGTTAATATGGTTTTCAGCATATTAACGTTCTCTCTTTCTCTCTGCTCTTGGCAATGCAGTCAGAAATCTTTACCGGTATGTTGAGTTATAAATGTTGTATAAAACGATTCACAATAACACCTAAAAATAGATGTTGGCTCTAGTTTCATGCTATTCTCATAACTTATTATATTACTTTAGCCCAGTTGTTTTACAAATATAAAACATTTAAAAACTAGCCATTCATCCCAATGAGAACATTTAAAAAGGCAAAAAAAATACAAAAAATTGACAGATTAAATTTATTCGTGTAATTTTAGTGAAAGCCGATAATTTCAATGCCCTGGAGGAGAATGCATACTACGTTGGCAAAGGGGGAAAAGAAGTCGATATCTGCAAATTTTTGGGAAAAGGCTTATCCGGAAAGGTTAGTTTTGAATTCCACAAAAAGTGGATTGTAGTGCAAAAATCCAGACTTTTGAATAATTTACGCAGAATGTTGCCTTGTACGATTAATTAAAAAAACTTAAAAATCAGAAACAGCAACAGAAGTTGTTTAGGTTCACGTGGGCTTTTCCAATGACCACGCCTTTGCGGCTAAGATTTTCAATATAACTGACGAATGGGATGAGCGTTGGCTTCAGGCGGAGGTGAGACCCTACTTTGATTATTTTCTGAAAACATTCCAAAACAATTGTGTTTAGTTGGCAGCCTTGAAAAAGATGGATGGCTCTGAATGGACCCCCAAATTCTTTGGCTCTGACAAGCTCAGTGATTGCTGTGTAATTAAAATGGAATTGTTGGGCGATTCTTTTGACAAAATTCTACGCAGAAATCGTCGGCCATTCAGCTATTCGCTAATCAAACTCTTCAGCGAACAGGTAAAAATCATTTGAAATAAATTTAAAAAAGAAAACAAACTGTTTAGCTTCTGTCGGCTGTGAATTTTGTTCATGCACATGGACTCGTCCACGGCGACATTAGTCCCCAGAATATATGCGCAGTCACGGGTGACAAACCGAGACTCAAGATAATTTTGTGTCTCTGTGTATCCTTTTCTCTTTTCTTTTTGCGGTGACTGACAAAAAAATTTAGTTGATCGACTTCAGCAGTGCTAACACGGTGGAGTACCTGCAGTTCTTTGGCAACAAAGGAATTGGAACTATTCCATACAGGTTGGTTTTGCAAGTTCCCTACAATGAGCAATTTCTAGGTCGCCGGAACTCATCCTCGGACTAGCTTGTGACACCAAACTTGACATTTGGGCCTGCGGCTGTGTTATGGCTGAATTTTTCCTGGGCTCAAAACTCTTCAACGCAGCTGGGAGAAATGAATACTTCTGGTGAGGGTAATACATAGTCACCTTAACCATGTTTGAAGGAAACTGATGACGGCTGGGTTGATCCAGCCTCCCTTCGTGAAGTCCTCGACTTTGATCAACGATAAGAAACTGGTATGAATGCTTATCAGCCATGACTTACTAATTTGCTTTAGAGAGAGCGGGCGAAGACACTGAAAACCTACTTCTGGTCCTACTTTAAAACTCCGGTATTTTTCCGTTTCTGGGCAACATTTTGTTTGTTAATTTTTTACAGTAGATGAAAAGACATATTGAATCCAAATAATTGTGAATCGTTTTCAGAATAGCTGCCTCCTCCAGAAACACTTTGAAGACGTGAAAATCTACTTGTCTAAGGTAAATATTTGTAATCAACTGTGGGAGAAGGTTTTTTGTAGAAAGGTGGGCATGGAGGCTGGATTGCTGAAAACAGAGATCTCTTCATCGAACAGATCTGCTCTCTCCTGAGTTCCGCCCCAGAGGATAGACCTTCCGCAGAAGAGGCCCTGGCTGCTATCACCTCTTGGTGTGCCCCCGTTGATGCCTAGCCTTCTACGTTCTCATTGTACTTAAATTGGAATATGGTTTCTTTCTTCGTTTGTTGAATTGTGGCTGCATAAATGCAAAATCAAAGTAAGGTTACCATGTATGCAAGTGCTTCTGATGACATGACGAATTGTAAATGTTCTTGTGTACTACTTCTATTGAAGGTTTTTCCTCAGCCTCGTTAGAGAATTGTGTTATTCTACTGCATTTGATGGTCACAACGAATTGTAAACGTTCTTGTGTCTTACTTCGATAAAAAGTTGCTTCCTTGTTTCTTTTATGATTCCTACTGTACCTCCAGGTTTTTTTGGGTTTGATATTCATGACGTCAACAAGATTTACTTTAAACACAGTGGTTTAGTAAGGTCGCTATCTTCACGCAGCCGCCACCGGAGGCAGAAGAGTGACAAGCTTTGAGATGATGTCTTCCGTCGTAGCTCTGTCTGTCAGAAGACTTTCCTTGACATTGTGGTACTGCCTAAACGTGCTTATTCTTGAAGAGTTAAACTTCAATTCAAACCTGAGGAGCCAGGTAGCCTTTTCGTGATCAACTTTAAACAGGAGGAGCCAATAGTCAGTCATCTGATTTTCCAAATGCTGTTCCTGTTCTTTGTTGGTCCTAAGTTAATTTTGTTGAAAATTAAATTTGAATGCCTTACTTGATTATCTGATGACATTTGCTGAGCACAGATCTCATTTCATTCTCTATTTCGAGGGGCAACATCTGACAGAGTTGTAATCATAATTTATAGTGGTAAATTACAAATAAAAAGAAAATAGAGTCGAAGAGAGCTCCTTTGGTGTAAAATATGGGCAATTTTTTTGGAAGGAAGGCAAACGAACATATTATTTTTATGAAAAAATGACTTAATCATCAAGAAATGACTTTAAAATCTTGAATGTCCGATGCTTTTCCCCGCATTTATTTCACATGTCAGAGAGAAAATGCGGCCGCCGCGACGCAACCGCTCGCGACCAGACAGTCTCCCCTTAAAATAACAACACTTGGCTAACACCTTAAGAAGTAATCAAGTACAAGGCAACGGGTGTTAAAACCCAAAAATTAGAAAAACCGCATGACTGTGGCAAATCCACAAGGAAAAGAATGGGATGACTCAAGAAAATGTTAAAAGGGGCAGGTTCAAGTTTAGTAGGGTATCCCGAAAGTTAATCATGTGTGGGTGGTGTTCAACCCAAGTTTTAGTAGCTAGACGGAATGGCTCGACGGTGCGTCTGACGTTTAAGAAGAAACAATATGTGTTTGACGCATTCGTCAGAGGGCAGGTAAAAGGTACGAAAGGGCAAGCGCGCACACGTCTTTCGGTTCTCACGAGACATTCAAGGGGCCTCTCGCCCTTTTTTCTTTTAAACTTGTTCAAAGGGCGCGGATGTGTCACAGAAATTAGTCACCCAAGGCATCAGCCGCCGTTGCGGCGAAAGAGAGAGAGAGAGAGAGAGAGAAAGAGAAATGGAGAGAGAAACACACGGACAAAAGGAAAAATGGGAGTAGGACTGAAAAATTATAATTTTATCTACGATTTCCATTCTCAAAAAGCGGGAAATCAACCATAGTATCTGAGATAATAGACAATGAAAACTGCAACAACTAATTGTCAAGTGATCATTGGTTTATGTTTTAAATTTATTTGCGGGATTTCTTTCTCACCCAGCGTATCAGATTACTCACACCCTATTTTGACAAATGCTTGCAAAATGTTATTCCAATAACAATGCCACAATGAAAAGGATTGGCAAAATACATTTCAAAGATGAATGCGCATTGTGAAGTCGGGAGTTTCGAGCTCCAGGTGCAGCAGGGAGCATGGCAAGAAGTTAGGGGAGCAGGGCTTCGCAGGCATCCAATTTAGCCACTATTTCGCTCTTCTTGTCGTGGTAGTCCCTGAACAGTCTTAATGTTAAGCAGATTGAATGCGGTTCGAACCTGAGCAGTTTCGTGGCTTCATTGTGGTCTTCTTTGTACACCAGAAGCAAACGAGCATCCAGCTCTTTGTCCATATCATTCAACATTTTCTTGAACATCCTAGAATTATATTATTTCTATGAAACAAAGAACCTACTTTTGTGCCTCCTCAGTTCTCTTGAGCAAATTCAAACTTGCTCCCTCGGCAATCATCTGAACAAAAAAGAATCACATGTAAATTGGTCAATAACAAAAGAAAGAAGACAACATCAGTTTTAAACTTCTTTGATCTGAACAAGGGCTCTTTTTCAAATGAAACACATGAGAAACAGAATGTATGGAGAATTGAACTAGCTGCAAGTGGCCAGAGGAGCCGTAAAAAGCGAGTGACCTTGACTTTGTCTGAGCTACTCGAGTGCACCATATGGTCCCCAACTTTTGGCCATCGGCGCATGGCGTGCTTTTACGATTGCCGCATAAAGCTGCGCAGCAACACAATAGGGACTGTTTTGCCCCAGACAGCTAATGGGTAGTGCGAAACCCACGACGTAACCCATTTTAAGTAAAAGGTCTAAACTAAGATTTAAAAGAGCGTGGTTTTAAAAACGACACAGTATTGTACCCAACGCGGAGCGCTGGGTGTTTTTGTTTTCAAATCGGCTGTTTGCAAACTATTTCCAAGTGTTTTCCGGCACAGCGTTTTCATAATCAATTTTCATTTGCGTTTATCAAAAGTTAATTTTGATGACTTTGAACCCTCGCCGTGTTCTAGCGCAGTTTAAAAAAAATGGGCGCCATTCCTGTCCGCCGCCGCCGTTGGCGTAAACAATTTTTCAAACGCATTTTTTGACGTAGATTCCGGAAATGCAATAATATTTGATACATTCAAATGTCGAATGCTTCTAACAGCAATCGATTAGCAAATTTGGGACCTCCGTTAGTTGTGAGCAAGCAAAATCATAACAAAAGGTCATATTATTGTTCAAATTCTCTTTTAGCATCTATTAGTAGCGTTACGATATGAATTCGGAAGCTGTGAACTCTCGTCATGTTTCGCTCGCACGTAAAATAGGCAGGCGCATTCTAATTGAGAGCGTGCGCCGCGGTGTTGACCACCCAATGGTGGTGTAGTGGTGGAGATGATAGACCTGGCCCTGAATGGGCGTTGGTTCGAATCCGCCTTAGCGCTTACGTTTTGCTTTTTGTTAAAACATTAAAAACTGGCTTACTATAATGTTCCGTACTTGAAAATAATTGTATTTTATTTTATGTATGCGGTGATTCGCTTTCAAGGATTTCAAATCAAGCAATTTCTTCTTATTTGAAAATAGCATATTTTTAATTGAATTTCATTTCTACATTCGGACAAATCTGTTACTTTTATACGTTAGTCTTTTCACGCATATATTGTCGGTGTCCGACTGACCATCGCTGTTTCAGCCGGTTAAAGGATATCTGGAAGGTACAAGCCTATTGAAAACCAGCAGAAAGTTTCTTTAAACATAATTTTAAGTTACACAACTTTATAGAATTTATATTTAAAGTTAAAGAATTTTATTTGAATTGCACTGAACTACATACAAAATATACGATAGTCTTTTTTGGCATAAAAATTGACTTTGGCTACCTCCTTTTTTTAAATGTTGACATGGCCTTTAAGACCTTACTGTTCATGCAAACGCATTTTTGCTCTAAGGCCTTATCCGCATATACGAGTCATTGAATAAACAACATTGTAAAGCTGAATATGGTATATTTTTCCTTAAGGAAATGTTGATTATACACAGTTTTGTGGGTTTATGCTAATTGAAAAAGTAATAAAGGTTTTTGTGAAACCATAAACATTCCTTCAAAATCACAAGTCGTAAGATTTATTCACAATCAAGTTTTGAAAAATGCAAAGCAGAGGCACACCAAAAACAAACAAAAACCATCGTAGAAAACATGATAGGAGTCCAATACTTTTCTAATATTCTTTCAAAAACAAAACCAAATTAACGCTCTAACCATCGTAAATTCGAGAGGTACAAAACAAAAAGGCCAACAAATCTTCGTTTTCATCCAGAATCTTCCTATTCATCGGGCCTAGCTTCATTTGCTTCTCGCGCCATTATAACAAGATCATCCTTAAACATTGGTTTTTTAAGCGTGCACCAATCTTACCATGTTAGTGTCCAAGTTGGTCAGAAGTTCAGAAAGATCGTAATAGTGTTGTCTATAATGAACCAAAGCCCTTTCGTAATACTGAGGGGGATCCATAAACGGCCAAGTGGCTTTGTCATTCGTGCGATTGCGTTTCTTCTTCATGTAGTAGTACCCAAACACACAGAATATATCTGGAATTAGATTAATTAACATAGAAGTGGTTCTCTTACCAGTTTTAAAAACCTGGTCAATTTGAGTAGGCGTGTTTAGGGCAGTAACGTGATTGAGCTAAAACAGGAATTATTTATTTTTGTGATGTAAACTTACGATAGCGTTCATTTTTTCGTAACTATCATCAACAGTAATGCCAGATTGGAAACTAGGGAACAGACAATCCAAACAGACAGGACACATCAATCCTTCGGGTCCGGCAGCGTTTTTCGGATCCACTTTGGCGCGGCAGATTTTGCAGTTGAGATCCTTAACTAAAGGTGTACTAAATACATTTGCTAACTAACCTCGGGTGGGAAATCTCTAAGTTTGTCCAACGTCCTCTTAGTTTTCTTCAGAATATTGATAACTTTGTGGAAAGCTTTACACAAAGCCAAAACTATCGTCTTCTGGGAACTGCGGCGGAGAGGTAGATCAAGAATGGCCCCCAAAAGCTGCTGCATGCAGACATCATTATACTCTGCTTGTGCAATAGCCCTCAAGGCTATATTGAGTTCAATTAGAAGTTGCTGATAGATCATGTGCTTAAAATGAATTTGGGATGAGTTTAAAAAAATACATAATAAAAACAGAAATAATCACAAAAGGCCGAAATGAAAAAGGAGAGAGAAAGAAAGACAGAAAGAGACAGAAAGGGAGAAGGAGAGAGAGAGAGGAAGGGGCGGTGCCACAGTCGGATGAGATGCACACGTGACCAGGCTAGCAGAATACCAGCTGTCAATAGCCGATGACCTTGACCATTCCGAGCAACTTGAGCGTCATATGGTCCCAACTTGTATCCCGCGGCGCCTGCTGCACAAGGCTTTACGATTACCCATTGCTGCGCAACAACGCACACCGACGGTCTTTGTTTCGCGCCAGCTTGCTCTGCGATTCTTTTCTTTAAAAACCTCAACGTTACCGCTTGCGTTTTACCAATCTGAGATATAATATCTCCAGAAGAGCCGGCGTTTGCAAACACTAAAGTTATGTCTTCCTTCAAAGACATTATGCGGCCGCATTCATTTTTGGCGGCGCTCTTAAAGGGCCAGGTGCCATGCCCGTTGCTATTTATTTGTGTTCAAACAAACCTTTTTCGTGTTTCCGATGTTTAAAAAAGAGAAACTACGCGGAATCGCTCTTGATTCGATAGATTTGCAGGCTGGGCGCGGTCTGTGGGTGCGCTAATCGGCGTGCGCCATGTGGTCCCCAACTTTTGTATATCTGCGGCGCTTCCTTCAAAAGGGTTTACGATTACCGCAACGTAGATGCCCCACAACACATCCTCCTATATCCAAAACGTCTCTCTCGATTTCGGGGTTCTTTCTACTTTTCATATTAGCAATAAATCTTTCCCGAAAGTCTGGTTAAAGATATTTCTGTAACTTGTTTGCGCTACAACTGTAATGTTGCATGAAGACGTATCTGCGAAAGAAAAAGAGCGTACCATTCAAATTAAGTGAATAGATAGAGGAGAAAGACTATTCAGCATTCAGAAAGGCTATCGCTCCTTCAGTCCTTACAAAGAAAAACTCGGCGGACACTTACCCCGCCGTACAAGCTCGCTGCAAATGGCGGTTGACCTAGTTTCCACTGCTCGCGTGCCCACATGCTGAAAAATAGAAGTTTCACCTTTATGGGCTCTGTCTCTCTCTGTCTCTCTCCCTCGCTCCCTCCCTCTTTCTTTCTTTCTTCCCTTTTGATTTTGATTGCCTGCTTCATTTCTATTATTTCCATTATTTTACTCATTACAGACAAGTTCCAGTTTATTCATCTCTCTATTCAAGTCCTATCTGCCATTGTTCTTGCACTTCAACTGTTGCTTCATCGAAGCCTGAGCACTGCGTCTGCCACTATGGCTCAGCCGGCGAATCCTGGTAAGACTTTTGCATTGTTTAAAACTGAAAACGGGTTCCCCCTAGTGTGACATTCACGGAAACTTGCGCCTGAATGTAAAACGTAGTCTCAAAGAGTAGTAAAAAGTGCATTCATAGAAACATAGTGAAATTTCAAATTTTTAATAAGAGACACGAATTTGAGACAAGTCAAAGAAACGGAGTTTGCACAGTTTGGATCATTTTGGACCAATGATCTACAGTAACCAGGGGTGGTTTACTGTAACTCGGGCCCGAAAATCGATGTTGACCTAAAACTCGCAGAAATGTGTGTAAATTTAATGTATTTCACAGAGCTTGAGCCTTTTCTGCATTGCCTTAACTAAGTACTATCTGGGCGGATTGGCAATTTAGCTCCATCCTTCGGTTAGAGAAATTCCGAGATAAGAACAATTCCTCTTTGTGCTTAGGCACCGTCGCCCCGCCCCCTTTTTGGCGCGGAACGGGAGGCAAATCCTGGGCCTGGGGTCGTAAAAGCCTTCAAAATCGACTTTTTGGGGTTCTGAAAAAAGAAAGTTGAAGATTATTCGAAGCTCTAGCCTTTTGTTTGCTTTTATATTTTAGTATATCTTAGTATAAATTGGTGCACCACTGTTGTAAACTTAAGAAATCTCGTTTTTTGCCTGAAAATCTAATTTCTAGGTGGCAAACGCAAAATATAATGTTAGTTTCTTGTTTATGGAGTAGTTTAAGACATTTTACAAAATCTAGGGTCAAATTTCAAGTAGCCGATTTATGGGGGTTAGAGAACCAAAGTTGGCAAGTTGCATGGTTAAGTTCAACGCTCATTAACTTAAGACGTTGCGCGATAAGGTATATGTATTATTATTTTACTAAACAGTATAGGTTTTTGCGAGTGTTTTCCATACCATATTTATAGGATTTCCTTGAGTTTTGACCATGTTATTTACATAAGAAAATTGTTACTCAAATTTTCAGATAACATAAGCTCGTTTCTATCTATGGTGGCACAAGCAATATTTTATTACATCATTGGAACTCTAGAACAGTAAATAATAAAACAGGTGCCGCGTGGCTGACTGGTTAACGTTTTGCTTGGAAATCTGAGAAAGCCAAATCGAGTACGGATCGGATCTTCCTGTTGTTATAATGTTTTGCGCATTGTAAAAACACTTTTGCTACCAAACTTAAGCATTTGTTCGTTATTTCAAAAACTTCCAACAAGAAATGACGTTGTATAGAGGTAAAACTATCAAAAGTTAAATCTACTGTTTGAAAGGTCGTTTTTTCACAAACCATGTGATTAGGGGCAAAACAAAATGAGTAAGAATTGAACCTGTGACCTTGAGATTTGTAAGCAACCGCGCTACCACTTGACTATACTGTTCGCGGGCTCCAACTCCTGCGCTGACTATTCCGTGTTCACGGCAATTGAGCCGCCATTTAGCGCAGTTCAGAAAAAGCCGCCCTTGGGTGCCTCATAAAAACCGATGAAACTAGGCTTAAACTTAATCAAATTGCATTTTTCAAAAAATGATCTGTTAGATAGAACATTATCTACGTAACCACGTTAAAATTGATTTAGATCAACAAGTTTGGAAAAAAAACGTGGTGGTGCCTATTTGTGCTCAAGAAATGTTCTGGTAATTTTCCTTCTCTCCTCTCATTTATCATAAACACAATCGCTGTAGAACATGTAGAAACCAAAACTTTCCTTTTACATGTGCATAACATGACATTTTCAGGGGCAGCCTTGTCTTATGACAGCTTGACTGCCGGTCGATTCTACCTTGACCAACTCCGTGGAAGGCAGGTCGTTCTGAAGCAACTTCTCGGACAAGGAACCTTCGGCAAGGTAAAATTGTCTGAAACAGAAATCGATTCTTTGTCAGGTCATGAGGGCCGATTGCAATGGCGAAGACATCGCCGTCAAGGTGATGCGAACGACTAACGCGAGGCAGAAAAAGAATGCCAAATACGAGGTTAGTTTCTTAAAGAGAGTGAAATGGAAGAAGAATGAAAGGAGAAACTGGAAATTCTTAAAAATCCTTTTTAGGGCATGCTCCAGCAGAAAATGAACGGCCTGGGATTCACGCCTGACTTTTTCGGCTTCACCTGCCTGGTAGACTGTGTTGTTCTGGAGATGGAGCGGGTAAGCCCGTCGTTGCTGGAGATCTACAGGAGAGGGACGCCTTTTCCCCCCAATGCTATTTGGAACCTCGCCAAGGAGATCCTCTGTGCCCTTGACCATCTCCACGGAATGGGCTTGGTCCACTGCGACTTGAAGCCTGAAAACGTTTGCTCCAAGAAGCCCGGATCCATGCACTTTTTGGTAATTTGTAGTTAAGTTTACTGTCTAACCTTCATTTTCAGTTAATCGACATGGGTGGGGCGTACAAGCTCAGGCGCCTCATGGAGCTCCAGGCAGGTGACGACGTGGGAAATCTTCCCTACATGTTAGTTTCAGTTTCCAGACCACCTAAATTAACATTTTAGTGCACCGGAGGCAGCCTTTGGTCTCCATCCTCTTTCTGAGAAGCTGGATCTCTGGGGAGCAGGAGTGGTGCTCACGGAAGTGCTGCGACGTCGACTTCTCTTCAATCCGCAGACCAAACTCGACCTTGCCCGGTATGTCTCCTAATTATATCTTAAACAACATTTTCTAGTGATTTTCACGTCACCAATCTGGTTCCTGAGGCTGCGAAGGCAACGCAGTTGTATTTGGACTGCATTCGTTGGCCCCTTCCCACCGACTACAGGGCTCCATTCGCCGACATTTACGCTCTGATCATCGAGGTAGCACAAACTGTTTCAATTAGGTAATGAGCAACATTTCAGAGTTGCAACCGTCCGGGTTGGGAGAAACGTCAGAAGGAGAAGTTGGCCGAGTTCATCTCCGAGTTGCTCTCTCCTGATCCAGTCTTCAGACCCTCTGCCTACAAGCTTCTGAAGACAAATTTTGATTTTAATTTCATGGACAAGTTTGTTACCGTCGCTTAGTCTTTTTTAAACTTTTGTTGACTTTTCCATTTTGTATGTGTTCACTTTATATGATGTTATATTCTTAGCATATGACTTTTGATGTACATATAAATGTCGTTATTGTGCTTTACTTTTTGACGACGAGGGTAACTGGCGCACTTTGATCATCTGAGATAGTACAACCGCTCGAGGGTCCTTGATCCTAAATCCATACACAAATGGGTAACAAAAGTCTAAATTGTGGCAAAATTCTCTAACTATATGTGAAAGAATAATGTCTCCTCACTTAACCAAATCAAATGATTCTGCATTCAATGAGATATAAAGCCATTTCCCTCTAATCAATATTACCCTTTGTCCATATCCTCATCTGGATGACCTTTGTGGCACAGCTGCTAAAGGGCGTGGCAAGTGGCTCAAGTTGCGTGCTTTTTTCGCAGTCACCGACCGTTAACCCACAGTTTGTCCTAAAATCAATAGAAACCTTCTTTTATGAAAAACGTCCATTTGAACGCATAAACCCGTAACTGTTTCAGAATGGCTGAACCTCCTGCTCTACCTGACCGCAAGACCCCCCTCTTCAACCCGGAAACAGACACTTGGGAGGTGAGCTTCAACTTTTAGCACTTTTCCACTCATTGATCATATAACCCTTAGCTTTATTGTTTCTAGAAAAGTGTTAGGCACCTTTCAAAACTGAGGACTAATTACAGTTAATGGTTTAAACGAACCCAGTTAATGGTGAAAACGAACAAAAAAAGCCAACTTTGTGTCGCTACACTGGCTAGCCTAGGCTATTAGAAAATTTAAAGGCCGACGATGTTCTCAGACAATGGGAGACTTGGCGTGAAGTGCGCGGTTCCGTTTCTTCGTTCCCAGCGGTGCCCCCACAGAGACTGACAAGGGTCATCCATGACTGCCGTTGGGGCAATCATAACCCTTGGCTAGGGACCGGATCGCTTTGATTTTTTCGGGGTGGGAGAGAACAATAATATTAAGAAGGCTGATCTGTGTTAGACAAAACTCATTCAAACAAAATTTTGCAATAGTTCAAAACAATTGCGTACTATTGAAAAGCCCGAATAGAGTATTATTAGCTGTTCAGCCTTTGCATTGACCTGTTGTATTGAAAAGTTAGAGTGAAAACTGGGCGAGTTTAGACACTTTTCATCGTATTCTGCACGCAATTTGACATATAGTTTCTTGTTGTAGGAAACTAGTTAAGACAAAACCACATGTGTTGGTTGTTCCGGATAACCCCGCGGTCCCAAAAACAGTTAAATCAATAAGTGTGCGACCTTAAACTAATTTTAAAAAGCGGTAACTACACATAAATAAAGGTCTCTGTGTCTCATAGCTAAAATATGCCTGATTTTGTAAGAAAATCGGGTACTTAAAGAGTAGTAACGCACCCAAAGAGCACTTTAGCCATCCGCAATTGCAATGGACAACCAACTTAAATATTCTTTTTCAGGAGTACTCTAAGAGACATTGGGCGGTCGAAGGTGCGGCGTTCGCCCAAGTAAGCTTCAATTGTGCTTCCATTTTCAAAAGATTTTTAGTTCTCAAAACAGCCCATCTTTATGTACGACATGAAGAACCCCAACAACTTCATTGAAGTGAAGACTGGCAAGAAGGTTACCAAAGACGAGATGCTGGCGGTGATGGAAGGGGAAGGCAAAGAGGAGGCCCAGACTGAAAACCTGACCACCCATGTGGAGAATGGGCGTGTGGAGAACAAGCCAACAAGCCTGTTTTATTGAAAAGTTAGAGTGAAAAATGGGAGCGTTTAGACACTTTTCATCGTATTCTGCACGCATTTTACTCATAGTCTCTTGTTGTAGGAAACTAGTTAAGGAAAATACGCGAGAGAACAAAACCACATGTGTTGGTTGTTCCGGACAAGCCCCCCGTCCCATAAACAGTTGAATCAAAGTACGCGACCCTAAACTAATTTAACATAAGCTCGAAAAGATAAACATAAGCTCGAATCACACCAGTTTTTTGAATCTGCAATAACACTTGGAAGAATTGAAAGCTTGTGATACTCGGGTACAGTCCCCTCATTCTCAGAGATGTGACGAGTTTCTTCGCGAGGTACGATTATTTTTTATAGCAGTACACAGGAATTTAGAAATTTACAGAGGAAATAGCAGATCTGCATTATATATGGTCTGTTCCTGGGCTGATAAAACGCTTTCACATTTAGGCGTCACCGTTAGGGGTTCCATCCTCCATTTGGCTCCCCTCACGGTCTGTTCTCGAGGAAGGACAGGCAAATATAACATTTGTCCAAATTAACCTTAGTTTAGGGGGTCCGCATACGCAGACCCCAGCGTCAGTCTTTTCTCCAGGGACACCTTTGCGTATGTTTTTTTTTTTCAAATTTCGAAACCCTCAACTTTTCCAAAGCCCCTGAATTTTTGTCTCATCTGAACCGTCGATTTTGAACTATCTGCCAAAATGCATTTTTTTTCTGCAAAAATTGGCAAATTCTACTGGTCTGATCGTGCCTAGCGCGAAGCGCAACGTGTGATTTGGGTTTAGTTGCCTCCTTTGTACGCGCGCGAAAACATAAAATCGCCATATACACTTTAAAAATGTAATCTAAACCGTAAATCTCGTGGCGAACTTTCTACAGTTGGTAATTACAAAAAACAGATGTTTTCATGACTCCATTAGTTGATAAAATATAATTTCTCTCTCAAAAACGTTAATATTTCAGGGTGGCCGCTCTCTCTCTCTCTTCCTTGGACGTGCAGAAGCAGAATCTGGTCATCTACGTTCTGCCAAGGCCTATGTTCGATTATGCCCACCGCCCTAGTGCCACTGATTTGTTGGTGACATAACTTATCTTTCGTGTTAAAACTCGATTGATTCTAATTAAAGAAACCAGAAGTTTCAGTGGTGTTTCGTGAAAAAGCAAAATTGCGGATAAATGGCAAATTAAAAAAAAACGATTTTTTGTTTAACAACTAAATTACTACGGGATAAAGGGAAAATCTGAGGCGGGTTCGGCGAGGGGGCTGGCTTCGGGGTAGTCCTCCAACAGGTCCTCGATTTCCTCCTCCAACTCTCGCTTCTGGTCGCGGACCCTGGCGATCTCGATGTGGTAGGCTCTGAAATATATCACTTACACATACAATTGAGTTTTAATCGAACCTAAGGGCAGCGGTGGCCCTCATGGGGTCCTCCTTGAGCAGGGCCTCCCAATTCTTCAGGATGCGTTCGGCGTCCTTCTCCTTTTCCTCGAGGTTCCTGTGATTTTAATAGTTTTGCTAACGTTACAATCTAACCTCAACTTTTCCTGAAGGAAGTTCAGCTTCTGTGGAGGAGACAGCATGACCAGAATATAAGCCATCTAAATTGAAGAAACTGATTTACCAATGAGCAAAATGAACAAGTATGTCTCGAAATCGAGTACGAAAGTATACAAAAAACGTGTATTTTATATTTTTTATTTAACAAACATAACTAAAGTAAAGACAATAATGCTCACTCTGAAGAACGCAATCCATGTTGGGCGTCAGACAAGGCTCGACCTCCTTGAACAGGGCAGCCTGGGTAGCACAGCGATGACGAAGGGGGCTGGCAGCCTTGGCGAAGACACCCTGAAGGTCACAGAACTGATTCTTCTTGAGGCAGGAGATAGCTTCATCGTGAGACCTGAAATTGGCAAATATATAAGACAAACGACAAGTTTACCACGTTGAAAAAAGTAAATACCTGCAGATCTTCTGAGTGTTGTTTGCCAGATCGCGCATGTTCTAGATGGAGGAGAGATTTCCCATCGAGGGGTCGATTGGGCGTCAGACAGGGCTCGACCTCCTAGATCAGGACGGCCTGGGTGGCACAGCGATGACGAAGAGGACTGGCAGCATTAGCGAAGACACCCTGCAGGTCACAGAACTTATTCTTCTTGAGACGAAAGATACCTTCATCGTGAGACCTGAAAAAGAGAAATGAAAAAACTAAATTACAAGATTTGCTAATGAAACAAAGGAAAATACCTGCAGATCTAGCAGGCTTAAATGGGAACCAGACTTCAAATCAGATCCTAGTTCAACGAATGCCCATCTTGTCAACAATGATGTTCTTCAGTTCATCACATCCACCATCAAGGAGACGGCCTCCAGAGACTGCATCAGGACAACCTGAACAATACGATTTAGATTCGAACGATGAATTAACCCCACCAGGGTGGCCCATCCACTCATCCTGCAGACAGCGTTGAGTTCATTGGTGATGCAGGGCAGGAGACACTTCAGCGATCTGAAACGACGTGATTCACAAATCGGAACACTAACAACAACTAATTGATTCCATACTAGCGGCTAAATTCTGGGGAGAATCAAGTGTTACCAATAACTGCAGAGAGTAATGACGGATCGACGGAATGTAAACAACTAAAACGAGTAGAGCCGACGAATGGGGATTTAGTAAGGAAATATAGATAGGCGCTACACGGAAGAAGACCGTTCTAACCGACAAAAACATCGGAGCAACACGGCTGTTTCGAAGTGAAACACAACATCATATGTTGGTCAAATCGTGAGCCATTTTGTTCGACATCACCAATGAAACGAAACCAGGCTGCGTGGACTACTTACCCGCAGAGATCACCGATGTGTTCCTTGACGATGATGATGTTTCCTCCTAGCTGGCAGCCTTTTATATGGCGTCGTGGGCGGCGAACTTGGTCAGACTCCTGGCGAAGCACTTGGAGTCTGGAATTACACAGTTATGTCGAGAAATAGGATGATAGAATAAATAGAAACATAATATGCTCACTTTGAAGAACGCAATCCACGTTGGGCGTCAGACAGGGCTCGACCTCCTTGAACAGGGCGGCCTGGGTGGCATTGCGATGACGAAGGGGGCTGGCAGCATTGGCGAAGACACCATGCAGATCACAGAACTGATTCTTCTTGAGACGAAAGATAACTTCATCGTGAGACCTGAAATTTGCAAATATATAAGACAACTGACAAGTCTAACACGTTGAAAAAAGTGAATACCTGCAGATCTTCTGAGGGTCGTTTACCAGATTGCGCATGTTCCAGATGAAGGAGAGATTTCCCATCAAGGGGTCGATGCACTCGCGCATACACGGGGGAGCTCCAACGGCACGAAGAATCGTATTCAAGTCAGCTGAAAAAGAAACAATATTAATAAATAATTAAACATCAGTCAAAATAAAAAAGCGTCTAAATTGTACCTGGTTCAATTTAATTAGGGTGTGTGGGGATGTCAGCCGCATCGCCAAGGCGACTGCTCCATTCAAGAAGAAATACCCTTCTGGAAAAAATCAAATAATACAATAAATAAAAGGAAAATGGAAAAAAGAATGCGAATACGAAGTATTACTATCAACTGCAAGTAAATCAGCTGGGCATGGATATTACAAATGGTACTGAACACTTCTACATCAACCCAAACACAATAAAGTTTCTTTTAAAAAGTTTTTATTTTCATTTAAACCGAAAAACATGAATAGAACGGGGAAAAACCTAAGAGATAAGCGAATTTCTCAAGTTGAAGAGCGTCCAGATCTCAATCGCTGTGGAAACGCATCCAAAAACATATTCATGATTTTCGAGCGATTTATTTCAAAACTATAATTTTTTTAAACTTTAAATTAATAGAAATTAAAGCGAAACGAATAAAAATAAAGAAATTCAAAAGCGAAATTTAAAAAAAAGTAGTTGTTGCAATTGGATTGTCAGCCGGACAGTCCTTGAATGGAATGTGGCAATGGAGCGCGTTGGCACTACCGCGGATCGTGATGGGAGAACCGCTCCAAATGAGCGCAAATAGAATTGTTGGAATTATAACCACTTTTATATTAAATTTAAATTAATATACAAAAATAAAAACGCGGGTTCTGATTTTTAAAATCGCCCAAATTTCAGTCGGTGTGAAACGCTTGCAGAGATTTTTACGTCTTTCGGGGATGTTTTTCGAAAGTTTAAAATTGTTTTAAGTAAACAAACTGAAAATACAGTATATTATAGGATTTGGAAATCTCTCGCCGGAAGCTGAATCAGTTATTACAATATCCACCAGCTGATCCCATCGCCCACACCGCAGGTCTGTATAAAAGAAGAACATCAGTTGAATCAAGGCCGACTCCGGAATTTACAATCGATCCATGCAATAAACATTCTATATATTTAATATATAGCAAAATGCTCTGAATTGTTTCTGTTTATATGTGAAAGTTTGAGAAAAATATTGAATGATTCGGAAAACTACTAATTCTACATAACCAAATTAAATAAATCAAAGAAAGTGACGCTGAAGAAATGTTGTTTCTGTCACATCTTACGGATGGGGTTCAATAGTTATAATCCGGATTGATAGGAACGACACAAAGCTTTTGCCAAACTACTCAAACTTGAATTATGGATATATCCAACACAGTTCCCTCCACTCAGTGAACGGTGTTTAGACATAAATTAGAGTAATCCACTGCTTTTCGCCTTTTGTTATTTGCTTTAAGTTAACTTTGTCAATATATTTTTCTTGGTTAGTTTTAAAATAACAACAATTAAATAAACAAGTAACAGGCCCTTTCAATTTTGTTGATTTTCTTCAATCTTCACGATCAATATGTTTTCAACGATGGTTTACCTTGCTAACAATCTTCAAAAACATTCTGCCTTATGCTGAATGGTGGTTCACAAACCATCAAAATAAAAGGGTTTCACCTCAACTAAACATCTCAGATTGTCTTTAAGATTCTTTTTTATTGTTTCTTTTCTTTAGTGAAATATTAATCTTACGGTTGCTTTCTATTACGTTGTTTTTGCTATTTAGTTTAAGCTGACTTAATTGTCAATTGTCAGCGCGGGGGAAAAGCTGCCAACGGCATGTAAGGGTGACCCCGCGTTAATTACGCAGACGTAAGTTGCCAATGGCAGGGGAGGGGAGGAGTTTAAATGTATATATAGCTGAGTCTTGACATTCTGAATCATTCTTCTCTGCTCTGAGCAAGCTGAATACTCTACTGTCAACCGACTACATCTACAAGACGTTCCCTACCATGGACCAAAGTGAGTAACCTGTGAACGTGAGACAGTTTACGTGTGAAAGAGCGACAACCAAATTCAAAAAAATTCAGCAAAATTTAAGTAACATGCAATTAAGATAAGTTTTCTTCATAGTTTGTTATGCTGGGAAATTGTTGAGCGCATTTTCTTTTGAGCAGACCATTTGGCCGTAATCATACTTAAACGTTTCCAAAACCCTAAACGTTTCACATATCGCATATCAAAAAGAGTGCTTTAATTTTTGAGAGAATCGAACCAAAATACTTGAAAATGCAAAATGAACTTTTACTTCAGATGTTGATTTCGCTGCCCTCGGAGAAGGCTCCGTTCTGAAGACGGCTGAAGGAGGAGCCGTTCTTCTCGGCAGATGCCTCGGCGGAGGAACCTTCGGCAAGGTACACACAAGCCTCAACATCACCCTTTCATGGAAATGTTTAGGTTTACGAAGCAACCCAAAACGGGGTCTCACTGGCTGTGAAGGTAGTGAATCTACAGGACGAGGACCATGTAAAGAAAATCAAGCGGGAGGTATGTTACCTTTTTTTTAATGAAAAATCATTCTAAGAAAGATCAGATCCTTTAAAAGAACAACACACTTTCACACTTAAACAAATTTTACAGATTGAGGCGCTTGGAGTCTTCACCAAGTCCGGGTACACCTCCGACATGTACGGGCACATGGATCTGGCCAATGGTACAATTTTCTTCCTGGAGCTGCTCGGCCCTTCCCTCGAGGATTTCCTCATAAAGTACAAAACCACGAATTCCGGATTCGACGCCAAAGCGTTGCATAGGCTGGCTCATCAGGTAGAATTATTTACATGTAGTTTTGAAGTAACTATTTGTCTTCAGTTGCTCCAAGGGCTTGACTTCATTCATAAGAAGGGATTCATCCACGGAGACATTAAGCCGCTGAATATCTGCGTTACCCGCGAAGACCCACTGCAAGTAAAGGTAAGAAACTTCCTTATCTTTGCCTTTGATCCTCTCTCTCTCTCTCTCTCTCTCTCTCTCTCTCTCTCTTTTTCTTTCTCTTTCTCTTTCTGTTTCTGACCCTCTATCTCTCAATTTTAAAAAAACATCCGAAAACCAGAAACATAAATTTGATTTCAGATTGTCGACATGGGCGAATCGTGGCGTACGGACCAGCTGACCACGGATCAGCAACCGGGCACCCTTCAGTACAAGTAACCCTTTTTAAAAACTATCAGACTAATTCGTTGATTTCAGTGCTCCCGAAGCACTCGTCGGTCTTCCCATGGACGAAAAACTGGACATCTGGTCTCTCGGGTGTACCCTTTTGGAGCTTCTTCGCTTAGAAGTCATCTTCAAGGTTGATCACGTCACCGGACTCTTCAGGTATTATTTCAATAAGCGTTTCTTCTTTTTTGTTTCAACAAACATTTCTTTTTTTAGTTACCATTTCTTTTTTTAAACTGGAATTTTACATTTTAATTTCAGCCTGATGATGATGTGGGATCTTCTTCCCGATAACGCTAAGGATGGCGTCAGCTACGATGAGCTTCTGGAGAAATATGTACGTGATTATCAAAAAATAATTAAAATCTTCTTTATTTAGAAACGCATCCCTCCTGGACAGCAACCAGTGAAGCACTTCCTGATGACCCTTCGAACACACTTTTATGTAAGTCTCACATTTTGTTAATTACAACCATTCAAAAAACCACCCATTTTTGTAAACCTTTAAAAAATAACGATAAAAAGTTTTGAAACTAACTTTTTTTCTCATTTGTTTTCTTCATGGAAGACAAAAATGTAACTTAAAGGCTTTAAAAATTTCAACAACTGAATGTCAACATTTATATTTCACGTAAAAATTTTCATTCTTAAAACATTTGAAACGAGTAGTCTTATACAATTGTAAACTATCATTTAAAAAACTCAAACTTTTAAACTAAAATCAATAGAAACCTTCTTTTATTGAAAACGTCCATTTCAACGCATAAACCGTAACTGTTTCAGAATGGCTGAACCTACTCCTCTACCTGAGCGCAAGACCCCCCTCTTCAACCCGGAAACGGACACTTGGGAGGTGAGCTTCAACTTTTAGCACTTTTCCACTCATTGATCATATAACCCTTAGCTTTATTGTTTCTAGAAAAGTGTTAGGCACCTTTCAAAACTGAGGACTAATTACAGTTAATGGTTTAAACGAACCCAGTTAATGGTGAAAACGAACAAAAAAAGCCAACTTTGTGTCGCTACACTGGCTAGCCTAGGCTATTAGAAAATTTAAAGGCCGACGATATTCTCAGACAATGGGAGACTTGGCGTGAAGTGTGCGGTTCCCTTTCTTCGTTCCCAGCGGTGCCCCCACAGAGACTGACAAGGGTCATTTATGGCTGCCGTTGGGGCAATCATAGCCCTTGGCTAGGGACCGGATCGCTTTGATTTTTTGGGGTGGGAGAGGACAATACTGTTGAGAAAACTGATCTGTGTTAGACAAAACTCATTCAAACAAAACATTGCAATAGTTCAAAATAATTGCGTCCTATTGAAAAGTTCGAATAGAGTATTATTAGTTTTTCAACCTTTAGATTGGCCGGTTTTATTGAAAAGTTAGAGTGAAAAATGGGAGCGTTTAGACACTTTTCATCGTATTCTGCACGCAATTTTACACCTAGGTTCTTGTTGTAGGAAACTAGTAAATGGAAAGTACGCGGGAGAACAAAACCACATATATTGGTTGTTCCGGACAAGCCCCGCGGTCCCAAAAACAGTTAAATCAATAAGTGTGCAACCCTAAACTAATTGTAAAAAAACGGTAACTACACATAAATAAAGTTCCCTGTGTCTCATAGCTAAAATATGCCTGATTTTGTAAGAAAATCGGGTACTTAAAGAGTAGTAACGCACCCAAAGAGCACTTTAGCCATCCGCAATTGCAATGGACAACCAACTTAAATATTCTTTTTCAGGAGTACTCTAAGAGACATTGGGCGGTCGAAGGTGCGGCGTTCGCCCAGGTAAGCTTCAATTGTGCTTCAATTTTCAAAAGCTTTTTAGTTCTCAAAACAGCCCATCTTTATGTACAACATGAAGAACCCCAACAACTTCATTGAAGTGAAGACTGGCAAGAAGGTTACCAAAGACGAGATGCTGGCGGTGATGGAAGGGGAAGGCAAAGAGGAGGCCCAGACTGAAAACCTGACCACCCACGTGGAGAATGGGCATGTGGAGAACAAGCTCAACAAGGGCGACAACAAGGTAGGAAACACATTTTTGTTTTAATTATTTCTTTTTTTTTCATTTTAGAAGGGAAAGCGGGAGAAAAAGGGCAAGGAAGAGGAGCTGAACGCGGTAGTCAAGAAGAGGAAGTTCACCCCGTACCTCATTTAAAAACCAATGTTTCAAAACTCCGTATTTTGAGAATAAACGATTTAGATTTTTCGTCTTTAACGTTTTCAAAGCGCATCCCCAAACGTTCTTTAAAACTCAAGTCGCGATCGTCATCACCGTTGATGAAGTTAAGCCACAAAAGCACCCAAATTGTCCAGCTTTTGCAAAAATTGAACATTCCTTGCGTATAGTTTTGCCTAAAGGTAGTTCTTAGACATCTCCCAATTTACGTTCAGATCGAGTTCTTCATTCCGCTAATGCCTTGTAAGCGTTTCACTTTTTCTGCACAGTCCGATCTTACAATCTTGTTCTGTGTTTACGTGAAATTATATTTTTTTTGAATTGTGGTTTACTAATTTGCATATGAAATGTTAATGAATGTTAGTAAAATTACTATTGTTCAAGTTTTTGTTAGTACGCAGATGTGTGTGTCTTATATGACGCTAAACACCGCATGGAAACAGCTGAACGTTACCATAACAGCGCTGAGAGGATGAGAATACACCGTGCGAAGAATCATAAAAACTAGTGATCAGTCGGGTTCTCAGCCTTAGCTCTGCAGCAAACACATCAACGTACGTAAATACGGAGAGAATAGAACTCCCATCAGCAATGTTCCACTGTTTAACATCCTTCACCATTTATAAGTGAGAATCCAACTAGACAAAAGGGAAGGGATCATAAAGGAGACAAGAACAAGAAGGCCATAGGGTCAACAATGAAGGGAGAGGAGGGACCTAGGCAGCAGAGGCCGGGGGAATACGGGCCTGGACCTCAATCAGCTGCTCCTGGAGTGCCTGGATCTTCTCCTTGCTGTCCCTCTGGTGATCCTCGGCGTAGGCCTTGGTCACGTGGAACTCTCTTAGATATATCACTATTAAAGATGCAGAAATGTAACCGAACCGGAGGAGCTGGGTGGCCATATTGGGGTCTCCCTCGTCGATCGCCTCCTTCCAGCCCTCCTCCAGCTTCGCCTCCGCGTTTTCCTCCAAATCCACAAAAAACCTGTACATTTAAAAACAATTATTATTTTAACTGATCAACTAACGAGAGCATCAGCTTCTCGAAGGACAGTTCGGAGAAGAGCGAGTCAAAGTAGCGCTGTAGCTGATCCTCCATCTACAACGAAAGACACTCGACTTTGAATATCCACAGTGAATATAGATTATTCGCAATCGATAGCCAGAGTGCAAAGAAAACTATTTCAAGAATGTTTATTAGCTTTAATACATACAATTTTGCATGAATATGAATTTCCCTGTATGAGGTACAACAGCAATAGCATGGCAATTTCATAAAACGTGTAATGTCAGGAAATCGAGTGGTATAGTCCCAGCTTTGGATGACTCCGTCTAAGTTCCTTTTTTCAGCGATTCGAAATTCAAGCGTAACCGAATTTCTTTCCCAATAGTTGTCTCAGGATACCTCAGTCATATTATCATTCAGATGTTTTCAGAACACAAAATCTGCAAAAGTTTCAGGAAGTACAGTTGCGCCCGGTTCGGTTTTTCTAAATGTCACTAAACTATCTTGTAGGTACCAAATAAGATAACCGTAAAGTTTCCCCCTATACCCCACCGGGCACATAATACCCATTTCCCGAATAAGAGAAGAAGTCAATTGCCATGCTTTATTTATCATTTGTATTCACACAGAACGTAGAAATTAAAATAAGAGCAGACAACGTGGTTAGGGATCTATGACAAGGCACTGATCTCCATAGAAAAACACATCAATCTTGTGTCAGACTAGGGAAATCCTCGCAATGACCTGTTTAGAAAAACACTAGCAGTGTCAGACTAAACAAGCCCCGAAATTAGAGAAATTAGTCATCGATGACTCTAGAAAATCACAACGAGTGAGTGGCAGACTAGAGACACCCTAGGGAAAGGGAAGGCATTAATTATTGCCTGAGTTAAATAAAGAACAAGTGCAGTGATCACGGAGCAATTAGAGTGAAATGCAAATAATTAGTTTAAGATGGGGGCTAGCAGTTTAGCTTGTAACGGGCCAGAAAGTAAAATAGTATAGCAGGCTTAAATGGGAACCAGACTTCGAACCAGATCCTAGTTCAGCAGCACGCTCAAGTCGCCCTTGCGGATGTCCTTCTGGATGGTAGAATTGAGAGCCAATTGGCAACGGCGGTCCATCTTGTCGACAATGATGTTCTTCAGCACAGGGTTCATCCCATCCACCATCAAGGAGACGGCTTCCAGGGGCTGCATCAGGGCATCCTGAACAATACGATTTAGATTAGAAAGATGAATTAACCCCACCAGGGTGGCCCATCCACTCATCCTGCAGACAGCGTTGAGTTCATTGGTGATGCAGGGCAGAAGACACTTCAGCGAGCTGAAACAACGTGGTTCACAAAGACAATTATCATATTTTTTAGTCAAATCACAAGCCATGTCATAGACGAAACAAGGTATCTTGAGCTACTAACCCGCAGAGATCACCGATGTGCTCCATGACGATGAAAACGTTTCCTCCGTAGCTGGCAGCCTTCTTGATGGCGTCGTGGGCGGCGAACTTGGTCAGATTGCTCCTGGCGAAGCATTTGGAGTCGCACTCTGCAAAACACAGTTTTGTTGAGAAATTGAAGGATACGATAAAGTAGACACAATAATGCTCACTTTGAACAACGGAATCCATGTTGGGCGTCAGACAGGGCTCGACCTCCTTGAACAGAGCAGCTTGGGTGGCACAGCGATGACGAAGAGGACTGGCAGCATTAGCGAAGACACCCTGCAGGTCACAGAACTTATTCTTCTTGAGACAAAGGATAGCTTCATCGTGGGACCTGAAATTGGCAAATATATAAACAAATTGAAAAATGTAATACCTGCAGATCTTCTGAGTGTCATTTGCCAGATCGCGCATGTTCCAGATGGAGGAGAGATTTCCCATCAAGGGGTCGATGCACTCGCGCATACACGGGGGAGCTCCAACGGCACGAAGAATCGTATTCATGTCAGCTGGAAAAGAAGTACGAGTAAATATTTAAACATCAGTCAATACAAAATGACGTATAAAAAGTACCTGGTTCAACTTCATTAGGGTATGCAGGGATGGTAGCCGCATTGGCCAAGACGACTGCTCCGGTCAAAATGAAATACCACATCTGAAAATTAAAGTATGTGAATGATAAAAAAGAACATGAATAATAAAAAGGGAATTTAGAAACAAAAGAAGAATACCACAAACAGCGCAATTTATCACGACATCATGTTCGAAAATCATATTTTCTTGACCAAATTCGAAAATATTAAGAGATTCTAACAAAATAATAGTAAAATTAAAGATAAACCGTAAAGGAGGGAGAAACATAATGGAATGAACATGGAGTTGACGGAGACACGGGCGAAGAGCCGATTCAAACGCCGCCGGTTCCCGCCGTGCGCAAAGTTCAAACTACGGCGTTCCCCCAGGCGCACTACAAGATTGAAGTACATTGTCCAAGAAACGCAGCGAATGCGTCTGAATATTCCAGTGTTATTTTTATTCTTCTTTATTTAATTTTCAAACAAGTTTAAAGTGATTTTAACTATTATTAAAAAAAAACAGTATTTTGCAGTAATTAAAGCTTCGTCCGGAAATTCTCTTTTTAAACTGGTCTTTATTAAACGAATGCCGTTATAATTTTGAAATGTTTGCTGCTTTAATTTTAAATACAGGAAAAATCCTTGTAAATGTACAAAATTGACATTCGCAGTGAGATCATAACAGTGAGCTTCCTACTCACTTCTGAAGCATGAAACACCGCATTCGCTGTTTATTTGGAACTTTTCGTGCTTTTTGTCTATTTCTTGTTTAACGACAATTTATATTTAACCATTTTCTTTAATTTACTTTTTAATTTTCCCAGCTTATCCGTTTTTAAGACGCGTTTTCAGGGTCTGGAGATGTTCAAGGAGGGACAGTTCAACGCCTAGTCACTTCCACATTGCTCTCTTATTCATGTTACCTAATTGAAATTGTTATTGCTTTGCTCTTCCCCTGAATGAAAATTGTTATCTAAATGTTTGTTTTTTCTGGGGTTGACATCGACCTGTTTAAGGTTTTCTTTAGGAACAATTGGGATCTTCTCGGAAATTTTAGTAAATTGCGAAACTACTTCTTCAAAACTTTCAACTACAAGTTCCACAAATGAAGATATGTCTCCACGTTTTTTTAACCGTATGAGAAACGAAATGAAGCTGGGAGCACTTGAAAACTTAAACTGTATTCTTTTCCTCTGAATCGGTCAATGGCAGTTAAACCTTTCTGACCGAAAGCTGTTATAGCTTTTACGTATAAGAAGATGACATCACGTAAAACAATAGACAGTCGGGCACCCATAGATAGTTTATACGGACACTTGCAGCTACGCACCAGCCGGCTGTAAATGACCTGCGACCTTGACCATTCAGCTGCTCGCGCGCCAATACAGCTCGGTTGTGCGCCCCGGGCATTTCCAAGGAATACTTTTGTTTCCCTTTTTAGTTTGTCAGTAATTCCCTTATGCACTTATGTCCGTTTTCAAATGGTTGTTCTTTCAGTACTAGGTCGGCTTGGATTGGTTTAGCAATTTTGAAGTTCTAGAAGTTTTCTGCTATAATGGCAAGCTCTCAAGGTAAGATCTTCAATCGTTTTACAAATAAAATTAAAACTGTGCTGAAATTGATAAAAATTTCCGTTTGAAAGCCTAAACGCTGTTTGCACTAGTAATTTTTAATTAAATAAAATATTTTTCGGGAAAAAAACAAGCATAGTTATATCTTCTTATCATTTGTTTTCAGAGCTAGCTGGAGAAGCTCGCAGGTATGATGATTTTGGAATAGGACGTTTCTACTTTCCCAAGAACAAAAGGAGAATCGTGATTGAGGGATATCTAGGAGGAGGAACTTTTGGAAAGGTAACTGTTTTCGGAAACCCAAACTAATTTTTTAAATTAGGTCTTCAAAGCGTCTACAATTAGAAGGGTTACGGCTGTGAAACTGCTAAAAATCACAAAT
Organism: Oscheius sp. G VE-2021; assembly: GCA_022343465.1. NCBI lineage: Eukaryota > Metazoa > Nematoda > Chromadorea > Rhabditida > Rhabditidae > Oscheius > Oscheius sp. G VE-2021. The sequence goes on along the minus strand of JAJQXH010000029.1, from coordinate 4,621,543 downwards.
CATTGGGAGCAAGAAGAAGCTAATAAAGAGGTTAGTTTTACTCATTCAAACAAACTTTCACTGAAAACAGTAGAATTTTTTTTCATTTTTCATTGATTTGCGCAACAAATTCTAAAAAAAATTAATATTACCGGTCGAAATCACTATGATATAGTTTATCGACTTTTTGGTCTTTTTGGTCTTTTTGGTCGAATTTTCAATGTTCCCGCTTAAAAAGACGCAAACAACTCTGGCTGTGTTGGTATCACACCCGTACGAGATCGGCAGCTGCGGCAAGGATAGTCCCGCTGTATACACTAATGAATACCATAAGTAAACGAGGGAAAAAAGAGATCCTGACGGTTCCTTTAATGCCAATTTCGTTCAGGCTATCATGCTGGAAAGACTGAGTTCCTCTGATTTCACACCAAAATATTTTGGTTCAACTCAATTGACCGATTGCATGGCGCTGGAAATTGAGCTTCTCGGACCCTCCCTCTGGAATCTGACTTATAAGGACGGATCATCTTTTTCTGCCTCCCAGATGTTCACACTCGCAAAGGAACTGCTCTCTGCTCTGGCCTATCTCCACAAACGAGGCCTTGTCCATTGCGATGTGAAGACACCTAACATCTGCTGCAAAACGCCAGAAACCAAGAGCATCGTGGTATTTATTATACAATTCAAAATGTAATTACCATTTTCAGCTAGTTGACCTTGGAGGAGTCAGGGAACTCTCGAGCTTAAGCAGTTTTCAAAAAGGTCGATCTTTGGCAACTCTGCCTTATGAGTGGGTGTTCTTTAGCTATCCTATACCTTTGGATTTCAGGTCTCCTGAAGCCCTCTTTGGATTGAATTTATCTGAAAAAGTTGATATTTGGGCCGCTGGCATCACACTGGCAGAGGTGTTGACAGGTCGTCTTCCTTTTGCTCCTGAGAACAAGAAACAGTTGTGCCGGTTTGTTTCTTTATATCGTTTCAAAATAAATCTTTATTTTCAGCGATTTTAAAGTGGCAAACCTAGTTCCTGAATCTGCCTTTGAGAGCCTTTTGTTCAAGGAACTTTCGGAACCACCTTTCGTACCGTTCAAAAACCCACCTCCATTCACGAATACTCAAGAATATCTTATTGAGGTGAGAGCCACCATCTTCACATAAAACATGTCTCAACCTGTCTGTTTCAGGAAGCTAAAGGTGATGGATGGAACAGTGACTCTAAGAAGGAATTCGTGGAACTTTTGTGCAAAATGCTAACCCCTGAATCTTCTGCAAGACCGTCTGCTTAGAGTATTGTTGGTACAATTCTTCAGTGACTAAGACACCAATTGTCAACTTTAGTTGTTTCATTTTTTTCCGGAAGGCCTTACATTTTCTATGATACCCTCCAACTTTATCTTTCCACTCCGTTTATGCTTTAACTTGATCAACATTTGATTTCTATACCATGTAAATAATGTGAATGTGTCGCTTACAGTATATTGTTGAGGAATGTAACTTCATAAAGTGTTGTAATGTTTTCTTGTCAAGTCACAACAGGTGAATACGCCCTTTCGCTTGAGACAATCCAACTCCTAAAACGTGACAGTGTTTATGGGTTTTTAAGAGTTTAAACGACTCTACTCTCTAGGACAACTAGTTCGAGACAATATAAATAGGAAACTGAGAACTGGCAGTCCAAATCATAGTATTCCGTTTTCCACTGAATTCGTCAGTGCCGATAAATTCTTTTTGAATCCAAAAGTCCATTAGGCGACACAACTGACCATTCAATTGCTATCTTAAGAAAACAATAGAATAGGCCATCGCGCGTACAAAGAAACTTTGCGCGGGGATTCAAATATACACACAAGGCTGTAAATGGCCTGCGATCAGCACTAATATGCCCCTTTCTACTAAACCCCCTATAATCTGTTTGTTGTCCACCAATTATATCGCAAGGGGATTTTTAATAAAAGTACAAAAAAACTGTATAAATCGACAAAAGCTGCAAAATCATAGGGTTTGGCTGTCTTGTGATGTGTTTGGGTCCATTTTCACAGTCTTTATATGATTGGTACCCATTCTCTTCCAATTCTTTCTGTGCTAAGAAATACTTTTTAGGTAATTCGGAAGTTTTTTCAAATCTAAATGTCAATCGCTAACACGACAACCTCCGCAGGTACGATTCATAACAGAACTCACATTCTTCTGAAATTTAACTCTTTTCCCTTTGAACAATGCTGAAAAAGTGTTCCAACGATATTATAAAAAAACATCATTTTACGAATGCGTGATTTTAGAGTTGAATGGTGGAGCTCTCAAGTATGATGATTTTGGAAGCGGACAATTCTATTTTTCCCAGGACAAGAAAATAATTGTGATTGGTAGGAGAGGGTTCTTATGGAAAGGTAGCTATTTTCACAAATTCAAACCAGATATCCAATAGGTCTTTAAAGCATCCACGGATGGGACGGAAATCGCTGTGAAACTGCTAAAAATTCAAGATCGTGAAGACCAAGAAAATGCTCAGTCAGAGGTTAGTTTGTACTGCTTGGAAAATATATTAAAAGCAATCGTCAGAAAAACTATTAATTTTAATTTGCTCCTTTATTCAATAACATTTGAACTTAAGATGCATCTTTAAACTTTAATGAAAAACCTTTTGTTTTTCGTTCTGTTTTACATAAAAAGTTTCCTTGAGAACATTTAACGCCACAACTATTTTTAAAAAAGGTTAAAAACCCACGGATGACGCCAAACGGAAATCAAATTAAATTAGAACGGATATTGAAACCTTTAAGTTAAACTTTTATTTAGGCGCACATGCTGGAAACACTAAGTCTATCTGGCTTTACTCCACTGTTCTTCGGTTCTACTCGATTTTCCGATTGTATGGCCCTGGAGATTGAACTCCTCGGACCCTCCCTCTGGGATCTGAGATACATGGATGGATCATCTGAATTCTCTGCCACCGAGATGTTTACTCTTGCGAAGGAGCTGCTCTCCGCCCTGGCCTATCTCCACGAACGAAGCCTAGTCCATTGCGATGTGAAGACGGCAAACATCTGCGTAAAGAACCCCAACACAAAGAGCATCGTGGTAATTATAAGGCAGTTCATTCGATAATAGGCAGTTTCAGTTGATCGACCTCGGAGGAGTAAAAAACTAAGCCTGAGCGTTTATCCCACAGGAGATCGCCTGGCCACTCTTTACTACGAGTGGGTGATATTTCGAAATCTTATTATTTTTATTTGCAGGTCTCCTGAAGTTCTTTTTGGTCTGCCTCTCTCGGACAAATTGGACGTATGGGCGGCCGGGATGACTTTGGCGGAAGTTCTGACCGGAAATCTGGTTTTCCATCCCAGCGATGAAAGGGAATTATGCCGGTTAGTCTCATAACTCACTTTGAAATACTGTCAGTTCAGTTTCCTCGAAGCAGCCAATCTACTACCCGAGGCGGCTCTAAAGAGCCCTTTCTTCAATGAACTCCGATCCTCCAATTCTCCTATCGAGCATTTCGAAGAGCCAGCCCCATTCACTGATCTTAAGAAACACCTGATTGAGGTAAGATCCACCATTTTTTATCTTAACCAGAGATTATTTTAGAATGCACCATGTAATGGATGGGACAAGGAATCGACGGACAGATTTGTTGTGATTATATGTTCAATGTTGACTCCTGATGCGTCTACCAGGCCCTCTGCAAGGAGTATTTTGGAGTTCTACTTCAGTGCCTAGGCCTTCTTTGTAATGCATTCACAGCAACTATTGAGTTCTACGTCCTGTTTTTAAATTATGTTCTATTTCGTTAGCCCCTAGCTCCTTTTATTCTGGTTTTTGTTGATTTTGTTAAATTAAAGGCATTGATTTCGATAATTAATTGTTTTTTGAAGTGTTACTGCATAAATTCTTCTATGGTTAAGTTGTCCACATCCTTAGATATAGTATGAAAACTTTTTCAAAGTGGTCTCCAATTTGCTGTGGAGTGGAAGCCGCGAAAAATTGGGTGATTAGAATATAACAGCGGGGCGATCTGACAAGCTGAAACACCAAAAATAGTATCAGTTCTTTTATCAATCAGAAGAACCGTTAAAAAAGTACTGGAAAGTTGTAAAAACATTGTCAATTTCTTTATAGCTCTAAATTAATAATAGTATTTAAGTGACTAAACAATATAGCGAGAAAATGCTTGCCTGCTGCAGTTTTTGCCCATTCAAGCTACCGTAATCCAGCAAACACTGGGTGGTCCACAACGCGATAGGAAGCTACCGTAATCCAGCAAACATTACTACTGCGCTATTGGTGTCAGAAGCCTTGTTTTCAGTCTGTTTATTCTGCAAACAAGGGGCTGCGCAATTTGTTTGCAGCGAGTTAGGAGGGAGCGGGAAGTAAAATGTGCTAGGAAACTTTTGATTGATAGTATTTTACATTTCTAAATACAATGCGTAGAGTATATTCTAAGCTTTCCGTAAGTTATGCGAATGGCCCTACTTGATGAAGTCGCCCGCGCCGTGAAAAACTTAAAATTGCATTCACAATGAATTTATTATGATTTACTTAACATTGGATACATTTACAACAAGTGAACGAGAAAATAGCAAAAGACAATAGAAAATAACTAAGTTTTCTAATTCCCACACATCCAGAAACAGAGAACGTCATCGTCGGTCATTCAATAGAAGTTTTCTGTCATCGTCGGCGATCCAATGAAGGACCTGAAATACAATATTAGTTCCCCTCTTTCCACAGCCGTACAAACTGAGTCAGAAGGCGATCCTGACTATCATCAAGGGGCTCCAATGCATCCAGGAAGTAGTGATGCTGCCTCTGCATGAAGGATGGACGGTAGAAGATGTGTTCTTCCTCAGCCCGAGTCCAATGCCACAAGTCGTCCTCCGCTCTGTGCTTCTTGAAGGCCTTGTGCACCAAGGGGACCACTATGTCTAAAAAGATAGATGAGCTAAGATTGATGTTTTGCCTGACCGAACTTTGGTTCAGCCTCCGGGAACGTTTTGCAAACGTCCTCGTGCTTGGAAACCTGAAAATTCGGTGGTCATAAAGACATGGAAGTTTTCTGCGCTAGAAAAGTTTGTGAAAAACTTACGAAGTTCCTCAACAGGGTCATGTCCACAGAAACCTTCTCCTCGGGGCCAGGGAGGAGATGCACGCAGTTTTCACAGGCGATGAAACGGGTTTGGATGGTGGACTCCAAGAGTGAAAACTCAGCGTGGCAGAAGTTGCAGCTGACAGGCTGAAAAACAGAATGATGAAACATGGCGTAGATACTATCAACGAATGTAATGGGGCCGTTCTGCTTTTAAGAGTCTGTCTCAGTAAAATTGGTGCTGACCCCGGCCTTAGGGAAAAACTTGATGTCTTTGATAAGATTGTAGACCCTATGGTACCCTGAGCTTATCCTGAAACTTTTGGGCCAATGTCATTTTCGGGTGCCGCGTTTCTACGGGGGGTCTACAATCTCCAAAAGCGATTATCTCAAAACACGTAATGGATTTTGATAGGACAGTGTGGCTGAGATGCAGAATTGCTTTAAGTTTTCGAATAACCCCACGGTCAAATTACCGTAATTGAACTTTTCGACAAAAACTCAAAAAACCTTTAGAAAACACCATTTTTTGCTGTTTTTGGGGAAAATCTCGGTAATTGACAATGTTTCTGGGAATTGAATTTCAAATCTATTAAAGTTGAAAAATTACGGTACCCTAGTGGGAACCTACCGTAACCCGGCACCCAAAAATGACATCGGCCCAAAAGTTTCAGGATAAGCTCAGGGTACCATAGGGACCTCATACACAACGTTTCAGCCAATTCTAAGTCAAAGGTCTTTGTCCTTCAAACGTAATTTTGGTGTATACACAAAAATAATTTGCAAAAAAGTCTTTTTTCAAAAGCTATAATACAACTAACCGTGTTGTCCACGAGGGTGAGGTCGCTGATTAAGCTCTTGATCTTCTTGAGACGCCTAGCCGCTTCTTTCACTCCCTCCTTGATGATCCTCGTCATGAGGTCTGCAGCTTCGGGAGACGCGGCCTCCTCAACTCCTTTCTTCCACAAGGCCTCCACAAACTGCCTGTCGTAGATGCCGAATTGCTCGAGACTTGAATAATCGATGGGGGAAGACATTTCTGAAACAACTAACTTCAAATTGGACGTTTCAAAAAATGCAAAAGGAGCTGTGCCGTCATTTGTTTCTTAGATAGTACCTAACTTAATGGGGCCGTAAGGGACCATTTTTTTTAAACATTATCTGGGGGAGTCACGCGTTTCACACCCGTACAAGATCAGCGGTCGCGGTAAAGGTAGTCCAGCCGCAGCACAATAGACACACGCATGTCGAAAAGATGTCTTTGACGGTTGCTTTAACGGGTTTCATGAAAATTTGCGGAGAAAATTCAATCGATCTTGTTGAAACTATTATTCCTATGGAATATAAAACATTCTAGAACACTTTGCGATAATATCATGTTTTCAAAATAGAATGGAGAGAATCCGCAACGAAAAATGTTCTCCATTCAGGTTAATATACTTTTCGTGAACAACAAAAGAGCGCCCTCAAACAAAATTAAACAAATGGATAAAAGTGGTTGCTCAATGGTTTTTTGGTTGAGTATGATGCTAAACTAAAAAAAACGCGCGAAAGCGGAGAGAGATATAGGTTAAAACTGGGAGGGCCTTGAGTTGCACAAAAAAATTGTAAATTGAAAAGTGGTTACGCACTCTTTTTTTAAGTATTCTCGAACCCTCAATTGAATTTAGTTTTCTAAACAATGTAGGAAAATTCTGAAAAAATTGAGTTTCTTCGGTAATTAAAATGAAATATGATCGAGGAAAGTGACTGGCAGTGACGCAATGCCGACGGTGCGGAGGAGCAATCGATATGCAATGCGCCGAAGAGGGTGGATCTTGGGGGCAACAGGTGCAAGCGCCGTCATCTGACAGAAGAGCCAAAATGGGCAATGACCCCGTTGAATTACTTTTAGTTTTTCTTTCAACTTTTAGTGTTTTGTAACGAAACATAATTTTTATTGTGGTAACGACTAATAAGAAGCTCCTTGAGTGTTTGCCAAGTTGTTCACAGCAAACGCCTTCTCTGATTAGCTCCTTGTTTCAGAGGCCCAACTTTTTCCATAATAAGGGCAACTGAATCTGCTCAACTTTCTGCTGAAGTAAACCTCCTGGAGCTTGGAGCCATATAAAGCTGAAGCAACGAAAAGTACATTGGAAGTGCGGATTTGTTAGATTAAGAAATGCATATTCTGCTCCCATACGGAAAAATGTTAAAGTAAAGTATTTCATTCTCATTTCATCAAAAACAACTGAGTAAATGCAAGAACATAACATGAGATTAGTGAAAAATAGAATTTTTGGATAGACGGCTATACAACACCAAAAACGAGGCAAATAAGGCCGCAGTCAGCCAGCAATTATGATGTTGTAGTACTCCTGCCATCTTACCTGAAACATAACTTTTATGGTTAAAAGGCTGAAAGTTTTACCAAATTACGGGCGAGAGAAGGAGACAAGCTAATGAAATATCTGTTCTGCGCGAAGTAGTGTCTCGACTGCTTCATGATATCCGTGTCTGGGAAGACATCTTTTCCGTGAAACAACTGGGGGTGGTTTTTGGAAATTAGCTCGTAGATGGTGGTACAGACGATGTCTAAATCATTAATCATCTTTTCAAAAAATGAAGCTATTTTAGATTCTGGTTTTGGTATTTTCCCGGCCAAGTTTCCTGGAAACATAAATTGTTTTAAAAACGGAACACATTGTATTTAATAATTGCTCTACCGTCCGAGCAAACGGATACCAACTGAATGAAAAAAAAGTTTCCAAAGCGACAATAAAGTCGAGGGTGCGCGACCCATTCTTTGAAAGTAGAGCTTCGCTAATGTAGTCCCTATGTCTCAAAAAGTCATAAAGGGAGCACATACAATATTCCAGAATTTGGTTCTCGCCGCGATAGCGTGTAGAAAAATAATTGCAAAATTCAAGCAATGTTTCCTGTTGTTTTACATAAACCGATCTAAGTTGTTCGATCTTTTACTTCTAGTTTTTGCAACTCTCTGGGTGTACAAAATATACCTTATTAGGCACAGTGCGGCAATCATATGTGTTCGAATTTTCAGGGGGAACGACGTCAGCAAAGAATGTGCTTACTTCGAAAGTATTTTTTTTACAACAAAAATGATCTTCAAGAAAATCCGGACAAAACTGGATCTAAAACCGCTCACCTGTAAACATGCGGCGGTAATCAAAGGCCTTGCTGAGATTCCTGAAGAACTTCAGCTGAAACCACAATTATCCAATTTTGTTTACTTAATTAGACTCACCACATCGTGGCACTCCGTGTAGTGGAGACGAATTCTGATCCTGTGTCTATCCATGTAAATCATGCATTGGTGGCAGTAAGCAGCCGTTTCAGAGAAGCCAATCTCCCAGGCGGGGACGGACTGGTCGCAGTTGTGGCAGACGATGGTCTGCAAAATAGAATTTGAAGTCATGCCAAAATTTGAAAAGGAAAAGTTCGATATCATGCCAAATTGTGATTACGTGAAAAAGGGTAATTAGTCTTAATTTTTTTTCTATGTGAAAAAAGTTCCCACCTCGTTGTGGATCGCTGAAAGCGGGTACAACGCCTGGTAGGCGTCTTCCAATCTCCTCTTGACCAGCTCCACGGCTTCCAGAACGACGTCAGCAAAGAGCTGGCGACTCCCCGCATCGGCCTCTCTCCAACCACGCTCGATGAGATAATGCGCATCGAACATCCTGAGGTTGAGAAATCCGCGATTCTCCATCAGCAGCACAAGGCTGTGAACGGCCTGGTTGATGTTGTTCTGAAATACTTTGGTGTATAACGGTTACTGGCTTAAAAAGCCCAAAATTTAAACAAGAAGGACGAAAAATCAAAAAGATCCGTCGCCTTAGAGTAAAAAACACAAACCTGGACGGCCACGGGAATCACCACGTTGCGTATCCTTTTCTTATCAGCACGGAACATAGCCGTCTGAAATCTACTAGATTTTTCTTTCCAAAGTCGTACCACTCGAGGCAGCATGGCGTGCAGAGTCTGCTCAACCTGGTTCAACGCGGTTGCGAAGAATTGAGCGAAGTAGGGAAGGTGGTCCGTCTGATTAGAAGGCCATTGTTCATCGCCTAAGCCCAGCCTCTTAAACGCCTTGTAGATGAAGGCCACGACAATATCTAAAACAGAACGTCTGACTAAGGTCGTAATTTTGCCTAACCGAACTCCATGTCGAACACCTCGGCGAGTTCGTTGTGTTCGAACAGCTGAAAACGGTTTGACATGATAATATGAAAAGTTTGCTTATATTGGCTACTCCTCAAAAGATTAAGTGAAAACTCACGACGTTCGCAAACTGCTGCTTGTCGTTGGAAACAGCCTCGTGGCAAAGGTGGTGCTTGGCGCATGCTTCACAGGCGGCGAAGCTTCTCAGCAGCGTGGCTGTCGATAGGGACAGATGCGACTGGCAGAAGTCACATTGAGCAGCTGAAATAATTTTTATTAAAGTAGTCTGGTAACAATTAGAATTGATATTCATTTTCTTGGCTTAGCGCAAAAATGTTTATGTCTATTTCGAAATTAGGGGGACAATGTATTTTTGTTTTAGTATAGTTAATCAAGAATCTTTCGGGACGCGGCAAAGAAACTCGCACTTTACTAAGTTTAGCATTTCCTGCATCTAGGCCAAGATTTCCCCATCTGAAGCAGCCTTGGAACCCTGTTAGCAATCGTCTAGAGTAACGTGATGTACTTAGAAATCTATGAAGATGATGGCCCGCCTAAAAGGATGTGGACCTATTTTAATGAACCCCAGAAGTCATATCCGGTCGTCGACCCCACGGGCCGAGTGATTCTAACTTGAAAAATACCATTTGGCCTGTTTACCTCCCACCCACTCTAAACTGTCAGACACGCGACCAGGGTTCGATCCCGATTGCTCAATTATAAAAGGTTCGATAACAATAGAAGTACTGAAAATTGTTTCCATTTGTTTGCATAAAATTTAATCACCTCTAAAAATCTATTTAAAAACTTTCTAATTTGACACATGTGGTAATCGAAAAGAGTGGTTTGCCCCAGCCAAGATTTTCCACCTCAATCTCTTACAGCACCCCCTAATGAGCAAAACACACAAAAGTTTCTTCGTTGCAGGTGGTCTGGCCGTTGGCCCAGTGATCTAACAAGTACCACAGTTAAAGCGGCGAACAAAAAGGCGGTCTTTCCACAAAAAATAGAAGCTGGTTTTCTGACCGTGTTGTGGAGGAGAACGACGTCGCTCATCCTTTGCTTGACCGGCAGGAGATGGGCAGCCGCATCGTCCATTCCCTTCTGGATGATGGTGAGCATAAAGGCTTCATCTTCGGGAGAAACGGCCTTCTCAACCGCCTTCCTCTTCAACTCCTCCACACGGCTCCGGTTGTAGTTGGGGGACATGTAGGCCTCCTCTAGCCTCGAATAGTCAAGAACGTCAGCCATCACTGAAATAGATAACATATAGTTTATCAAAATAAAAATAAAAATTGAAAAAAAAAATTAAAAGCGAAAAAAAGCGTTAAAAATTGAGACTGCTGTGTTGCCATCAAGGAAAACGAAGGCCCAGGCCAGCTGGGCCCAGTTGATTTGAGAAATAAATAGAAAAAAGACAAAGAAGTTGTAATTTCTTTAAAGTTGTTTTTTTGTACCACTTGTACATCCTCTACAACGAGATCAAATTTTGTAAAGATCGGCTGTGAACATAAATAGGTGTAACAAAAGTACGACGTCGAATAAATTTTTCCACGAAACAATTGAACTATTAAAGCGAGAAAAAACTGGAGCAGTTGATTCATATTTTCTGCCAAGAACTCCATATAAGCATTATACTGCATCACGGTGAGTGTCGAGCCAAAATTATGACTTTCACGTTTGAAAATTGTTTGTAAATGATTTAAATTTTAAAAAAACATCAAAAACACAAATAATCTCTGTCTCATAAATAATTTCTTTCAGAAATTTAAATTTCTACTGTATTTAATTTAAATTAAAAAAAACATCAAAAACACAATTAATCTCTGTCTCATAAATAATTTCTTTCAGAAATTTAAATTTCTACTGTATTTAACAAGTTTGCTTCAATTATTAGGCAATTAAAATGAAATGTGATCGAGGGAAACAGCTGACTGTGGCGCAATCCCGATGGTCCGCCGTAGAAATCGATATGCCAATGCACCGAAGACAGAGCGAGTGGATCTTGGAGGAAAACAGGTGCAAGTGCCCTCAATTCTGATGGAAGTGTGGTAGAGAGAGTTTATCTAGTAATTTTAACGGGGTACACGCATAAAATCAGTAAATAACAGCAATTGCACCTTGATAATTTTCGGAGACCGCTATTTGTGCAATCAGATTTTGAAGGTGTGGCTTCTGAAATGCTTCTAGCTGGGCAAGATCTTTTTCAACTGATAACTGATAACTGATCTCAATCTTCCTCACACTACTCGATAGATTACTTACTTTTTCGGTGCCACCAAGGGTGATCGAAACGCGGGGGGGGGGTCGATGTTTTCTGAAGATCGATTTTTACATTTTTAGAAGATGTCTTTCTTCTCTTTAAATTTATTCATAACTTAAAACGTTTTGTGATTTTTTCGTTTAAAACAACAGTTCTGAACACACCAAACCACTACGCAAACTAGGATTCGAACTACTCCATAAAATTTTGTTGTTTTCTATGGAAGTGGCTATGAGGTCGGACAGGTAATAAAAAAAATCATTTTGATTCAAATGTTTCAATGAAGAATAATACTAGAGACACTTGCTTGTCACCATACCAAATAAATACTTTTTCCCTCAGTTTTTGAAAATTTTGGTATCCAATTACGGTGGATTCTGGGGAAGAGGGCCGGTCCGGCCCGGAGGAACCCTTGGGTTCCACTTATTTCCATGATTTCTCTTAGGAGTAATCCAAAGTTTCGAAAAGTTTCTATTTTTATTTATCCACGATTGTATTTATGTGTGCCCTTTCTTTTAATTTTTGTATTTCCTTAAACTAAATTTATGATTGCAATTACCTTCCAATAAATTCAATTTAAACGCTCTTTTTTCATTTAAAAAAGATTTGCACAACCATATCCCCCAAAGGCAGTCGCATTTTCGAGCTCACGCCGTTTTGTGCGCAGGAAACAAACACATTCTGACCCCCGCCGCCAAAACACGTCTGACCATCTCGAATTCGTTTAATCCGCTTAAATTTAATTTAATTTTTTAAAAGACTCATTTAGGGCTTAAACCACAAAAAAACAACCCAAATATATACGAAATTATTGTTTTTAACCTTGGAAATTATCCTTTCTCACTTTTTTTCACAAACTTTGATTATCGAAACTATTCCCTCGTTGCGCATTAGAAAATGTAAGGTTTGACTACTTTGAGCGCGTTACTTCCAAACAAAATCACAAGAAGAACTGTTGTTTTGTGACGTTGTCAAAGTTCTTCTTGAGAAATAGATCCAGGTCTAACACGTTTATGAGTAAATGGCTGAAAGGATTGATTTCCTGGATATAACTTTATGTCTCTGATGGTTTCAAACCCCGAAAAAGACGCGATCAACACCTGTCCAGTCATTTCCCGCGAGTTGAGCAACAAAGGAAACACGCAACGGCGATCTCTTTTTACTTCCCGGCAGACGGGACTTCTGCTGAAATTCATAATCAACACTTAGTAAACGTATTTTAGGTAATCAAACAAAGCGGTGGATAATAATTTACCCTCTTGTAGCAAGAAAGGCTCATTATCAACCTGTCTTTTTTCAAGATTTTCGGTTTCTCAATTTCAAGACCGTTTGACGTTGTCTAAAAGTAGATTTCCTTAAAAGAACCGTCAAGGATATATTTGTGTCTATGGTGCTCATTACTGTAAGTGGCGGGACTATTTTTGCCGCTGCCGCCGATCCCGTACGGGTGTGAAACTCGCGGCGCTACCATGTCAAACAACCGTAGTTTTCTGCGTCTTTTTAAGCGGGAACTCTGAAAATTCTAACAAGTCGATAAACCGATGAATTGGAGTCGACTGAAGCCACGCAGTCATTGTCCGCTGGTTGGGCATTAAAGAAAAATGTATAGATTAGGCGGCTTCTTTATTGCTCCCCCAGCTGGCGGAGGCAAGCCCAGAGTTGCGCAGCGCAGCCATTTACGGTTCCGTCTGTCTGCGGTTGTAAAACACTGCGCAAAATGGGATAAACAAAGAACTGAGGTCAGCTGGTCATTTAGCACGTGTCATCATTCCGCCGCCGATCTGTTTCAGTTCTTACTATTCGGCGGTTTAATTCAAACAAGCATAATTCACTTAGTTGCTTTTAAGTTTCTAAACAAGATGAAAAAGGTTTTCGTTGGTCGAATCCAACTCTATCAATTTTGCTCTATCAATTTGTGATTCATGGTTTTCAGAACAATTGTGACTTTTGTCCTGGGCTCGATTCTCACACATCTCACTTTTAAGATTTCTAGCGTCATATTGTGTGTAACGCTGGGTACCATTAGATGTTGATTTTTTGCCTCAAAAACCTGCCCTTGCGTAAAAAGTTTACGGGTTTCGGACACGTTACGTCAGATACGATAAGATCGGCGGTCTTGTTGAACGGCGTTCCCAAGTCCACTACTTTCACCGAATCAAGTTGAAACACATAATTTTAAATCTCATTTCTGATGCTATTTTTCTATTACTTTGCATATGGAAGTAATCTGCTCACTGAGAGGATAGAAGTGCAGGTAAGTCAGTTTTCTCACCATCCTCAGAAAACAAAGACATTTTGAATAAACTTTGTGATTTTTAGAATAAAGGCTCCGAATATGTGTGCAGCGGTGTATTGAATGACTACAAACTAGACTTTGTCACATATGCTCCTCGTTGGCACGGTGGAATAGCAACCATAACAGAGGAAAAACAGGCCCAGGTGAGTAAGATACGATCATTAAAACCTGGCTTTCATTCTTTCAGGTGATTGGGGTTGTCTGGAAAGTTCCTATGAATATCACAAATGAACTCGATAAGCAGGAGTCTGGTTACCATCGGCTTTCAGGTAGACTTTAAAAGATCCATCAGGGACCACTTGTCCACTTGTGTTTGCATATTATGCTCAATACTGTATTCTCAATACTCTATCGGCGTTGTACGTGTGTGCAACGCGCGGCACTACCATGTCAGGCAACCAGAATTTTCTGCGTCTTTTCAAGCGGAAAAGGAGAAAATTCAAAATCGAAAACCAAAAATTCGATCAACCGAAAGTACGCGAAAACACCGTGCACATAGTTAGTTAAAATGCCGGTTATCCACATGTGCCTGTTGCCTGTAATGGCCGAAAAATGACATTTCGGATTATATATATATATATATATATATATATATATATATATATATATATATATATATATATATATATATATATATATATATATATATATATATATATATATATATATATTTTGAACAACTTTTCAAGCTCTTTAAAATGATATTAAGTCAAAAAAGTTCACTAACGTTTCCCTTAAAATGAATATCTTTTTTTGTTCTCAATTTAATTCAACTAAGATCTATGTGTTTATTGTTTTCTTTTGCACATATTCACAGTTTTTGATCTTTTTGAATCCTTTTCCCTGATAAGTGTCTTTTTTCAGTTCCCATCAAGTGTGAAAAGGAAGGCATTATAAACTGCCGTACATACCAATTTTCGGATCTGTCAGCACCATTCACCCGTCCTTCCCCTCATTACAAATTAAGACCTTATCTTTCAAATATAGCTTAACTTCAGACAGTAATCGTAGCCGGAGCCATTGAACACCATCTCCCTCAGGATTATGTGCAGAAGCTCCAACACATCCAGGATAATGGGTACATGGGACGTGTTAAAGTGGACTTGAAAGCCATCCAACATTTAAATGTTGATGTCCGCAAGTGATTTGTTGAGAAACCATGCGTAACAAAATAAGATGTTCAAGCGAACTCAATTGAACACCTTCCAACCTACCGTAACAATTGTTTTAAAACCTTTCTGGCGTTGTATTCTAATTGTTGTAACTCGGAAAATCCCAATGCGGAAAGTATAAACTGGGAGATTTTAAGAGTGCTGCAATGTTTGAAAACCAATACAAATATAAAGTTATTTTATTTTTTATTATTTTTTAAAAATCTTCTTTTCGTCTTGAGCAATTTTGTCCTCGTCTTCTGATTGTAGTTTCCCTGGCATTTCCTGTCTTGGGTCGTAGTTGCGTGTGTGTTTTCGGACCTAAACAAAGCGTTTTTCCAAGATTGGAGAAACAAACTCACTTATACGGTTAGACCATGTGTTAAGAGCCCGTTCAGTTAAGAGCTCGACTTCCAGGGCATGAATTCAATCCTCCAAAAGTCCACCACGGCCCAAGGCGAATCTTAGTCATCCACCTCCGTAGGCCAGAAGAAGGAGCCCTGAATGTTAATCTACGATGTTTCCAGAGGAATGAAGCGCACGCTTTTCTATTCGCATTCGCAGTTTTTGTAATAAAAAAACGAGTTGTTTTCAATTACCTTAATTGTATACCACTTAGTTATTCCAGGCAAAAACAATACTTGTTTTATAATTTTGAATGTAAATTGGCATGTTTCCAAAAGATCCGTGGTAAACAGAGTGCAAACTAGGCACAAAGTCCGCAATTAAAATAATGTTTTTGGGGTTTTATAACTATCCGAGTGCCTAGGGGTCAAGGAGACCTTAGCATTTCGTTGCCATCATGCGGCGATAGAGGCGCTGTCTACTGCTTGACAAAACGCAAAAAGATAATCAAAATCTATTCATCGAATAAAAGTAAACGTTTCAAAAGAATCTTGAAACAAAGAAGCAAATATATCAACTCACATTTTGTGTTGCTGGGAGCAATGCCCCTTCTTCTGTTGAGGGCCTTCTCTTTGACCAACTGAAGCTCACGGAAACGATCTTCTTACATTTAAATTTTGAAAAGAGATTAGGAGAAATCTATGTACTCCTGAAAGCGATATTATGATAACACGTTCTGTTTTATGGTTAAAAGTGAGATAAAAGAGAATGGTCTTTGTCAACTGGTCATGGATGTTTTTGCCACATTGCAGATTGAAAAGTTTTGATAAATGCTAAATGGAACGAAAATCTGAGTAAAAGAAGCTAAAGGCAAAATGCTTGCTTTGCTGAGGGGTCGAACCCAGCACCTTGCGATTGGTAGTTAGGCGCCCTGCCGCTGCACTACGATGACACTGAGTCAATGGGAGCCGGCGCCTTATAAATATCACAGTGTGGCGGCGGCGTCTGGGGATGCAAAGGGGTTGCACGCGTTAAAGAGAACTGGGGCTGTTTATCAGCTTTATAGAACGGCTATGGATTTGTTTTAACACATATCGTCATCCCACTGTCAGGTTGATACTGTTTTCCAATGAATGTGTTTGCCAAAAAAGAGCGCAAATCCAAGGCAATGTCATTTGTTTCATCACTTTCTACTCGAACACCTGACAGTATCCAAAAAAAGCCATCGTAAGGGTGACTCAACCTCCGCTTCGCGGTCCGAGGGCACAAACAGGGCAGGCACAAGCAGTTCAAATGGGATAATCTGATTGCTTGCTAATAGAAAAAAAAAGTATTTGATAGGTATGGTGGCAAATAAGGGTTTCTAGTGTAACTATTCATCAAAACACTTGACGCAAAAAAGTTTTGTCGAGCGGGGATCGAACTGGGGTACTTTTGGATTACCAGTCCGACCTCTTAGCCACTCGGCCATGGAAATTTACAAAATTTTATATAGGGTAGTTCGAATCCTCCTTTACACAGTATCTTTTGCATGTTTAGAACTATTGTTTACAACAAAAATAACAGAAAAATATTAAGTTTTGAATGATTTAAATTTAAAATTCAATTTTTCAGAAAACCTCGGGCCGGCCCGCTTCCCCGAAATCCACGGCCCGCGTTTCGGCCACCCTTGCTTGCTATTAAAAGCTGCCCATAAAAGTGGTTTAGGTGGTATTTAGGTGCTAATACATTCGAATTGATAACTAAATGAGGAATAAGAAACAGGAGTCCGATCAGCCACCGCCGTGTCAGAAATGGTAAGGGCGGTGACGCAGCCATCGGATATCGACCGACGGACAAGGGGGGACATCTGACGGCTACATAAAGGCCATCCGCGTTTTTGTATGGCTCAACCGTGACGCGACCGCGCCGCGAGCGGTAAAAGTGCATCGCACCCACAGACTCATCAGAAAGTACTTGATTCGGTTTTAATCGCAGTTTTAAAAGAGTTATTTAAGTAATAGATACATTCAAAGAGGGAAAACCTTATTTTTGCTGCAAGAGAAACAATTTGTTAAAATTACTTAAGAGCCCTTTAATTAGGAACAAAGACAAGTATAGGCAATTTTAATCGACTTTATGGTTCTCTCCGTAGATCATGGCAACTTCTGCAGGTAAAGAGTGCATATTTTCATGATAATGTAATTATCATGTATTTTTGAGGGCCGGATAAATAAAAGAGCATTAAGTTTACGCGTGGCTATTAGGAGAAAGAAAACGGAAAATGTAGACGCCAATCGACCGCAAAGGATAGAGTCCAGCCATCGGATATCGAACGGAGGGAATGGCGGAAGAAAGGGCGATGGGGCTCGTCGCACCGCCGCCCTTTCGCCTCAGAAACGAGTGAATCATCAGTGAGTCGGTCTCTGTTATTGACGCCGGAAACTGACGATCGAGAAAGGGCGCCACAGAAAAACGCTAGGGACCGAAATGCCTGTCGCCAAATAGTAGAACCTTAACGAATGAGGGAAATAGCCACTATAATCACAACGGAACTTTAATTCCTGTTGCATTGTTTGCGGCAACGATAATCAAAAGGCAAACCGAAAATTCTCCGCTTTCTCTCTCTCTCTCTCTCTCTCTCTCTCACTTTCTCTACCTCTCTTTCTATTTTCCTGTTTCTTTTAATTTCTCTTTCTCTCTAAAATAGGTTCACAAGGTATTCAAAGGTTGAATTACGCACAAAAGTTTTGTCATCTGTGCTGGTTCTATGGACCTCGAAACTTCCCCCATTTAAAAGGTGCTTTAGAGCTCAGAGAACGTCTTCCCTTGAGATTTTGCAACATTTAAGTTGGGGGTTCAGTGATGTTTGTTCTGAGAGAGACAGAAAAAAGGCGTGCCAGTTTTCGTTTAATTGTCAAACTATATTGCAAAATACTATGTTGTCAAAGTTTTTGGCTCGAAATATTTGTCGACTTGTTAAGTGTTCGTCTTTGATCGACTGCACTTTTGCTGCGCTCTGGTTCCTTTTCTCTTTTTATGAGGAACAGACCTACCGCAGAGTGACAAATGCCTCAGCCCAGGGCATAAAAGGGGAAACGGATAGCCCCGCATCGGCTCGTTTCCCTCCCCAAGCACGAACTGGATCGTTTGCCATAATTTCGTCAATTATACCTAATCTCATTTTTTGCTTTATATTATCTGTTTCTTATAATTTCTCAACGTCCTTCCCTTACACTCAAAAACATTGCCGATAGATAGTCGACTTTAATATTCGTCGATATGGTAATACGAACGGTTTCGCTGAGTTGGCAGTCAGAATCTTCGCACGGCCCGCCACCAAATGTCTTTTTGCCCAAATATAGACAAACCTTCCAAATTTAAATGTTGCAAATGGTAGTATTTGGTTGCATTTTCTTTGATATCAAAATCCTTATCGTTTTGTTAAACCTTACCTTAAAGTATTTAACATCCCAAACCATAAGAATCGCAAGTGGGTAGCCACGGGTGCATTTGAACCCTCCTCCGTTTGACATTTGAGTTAAAGCAAAATCAAACTATTGCCACTATTTCACTGTTTAACGTTTATCTTTATCTGGCGTGTTGACATTATTCATATAGAGATAGTTTATACATTCGTCATCGGCGATAACATAAAAATTGGCGGACTCGCAGAAATAATCAATTTATTACCCCTACTGTCAGAAATGTTGTTAACTCAATCAGCAATTTTCTATATTTTCACAATTTCATACGTTTGGTCTTTGATGAAATGCGCTTTTCGTGATCTCTGAATCTTTCTAGCTTTTTGTGCGAGACGGACCTTCCGCGACGTGACAAATGACAAAGAAATAACCGAAAAAGTGTAAGATGGATAGCCACGATATCCATTGAAATGTGCATAAGCCCGCGAAAGCCTTCTGCCCTAAAGCCGCAACAACAATATTTCCTGGCACACCAATATTTACTTTAATTTACCTTTTTTAGGCTCTAACCATCAATGTACCATGTTGGCATTACTATAATTGCCGATCCTAGGTTTTTGAAAAATGCTAATTTGGGGAAAATTTTATGTTGGCCTTAGAATTCCTAACCTCGACAATATAAAATTGGCGCTGGCATTTTTCCATAAACAAGGATTGGCGAGAGTTATTTATAATTTAATATCTTATTAGAATTAGGTAGCTGTCTTTCATAACTATCCTGATTTTGTGTCGGTTGCTCTTATTTGTTCTCCCATTCCTTCACTCTTTTTATAATGGCAGACCTACCGCAGTGTATCAAATGCCCCTAGAAAAAATCCCGTTTGCCCTTTTGCTCAGCGAAATCAAACACCACTAAAAGTTGTTCATTTCTATCTTTTTAATCGGATCTCGCTGTTATTGCACTGGCATTTTCACGATTTTCCATTAGTTTACAAAAAATGCAAAGAATGAAATGCCGAAGATTCACCCCCCTACAGCCTAGTAGTTTTGTGATAATTTTGTCCCAGCTTGTTGCCGGCTTCGGTCGCTTTGCCACATACCTATTTTCTGTTTTCTCGAATTTCCTTCACCTCACCCTTTTTTGCGTTTTGTGTCAAACCTCCAGCAACGTCCAGATGTCAGGTCCTTTGCCTTTTGCTTCCTGGGAACAGAATACAATTTTTCCTATGCTACCGTAACACAGAATATTCCGTTTGTACCGCATGTGTTTCAAGAAACATCATTTTTTAACTTTCGGTTAAAGTTAGAATCATAAAACGCTCTCAACCCAGCATGAAGCGCTCTCAAAAACCACCGCGAAGCTGTGTGATCTATGGGGTTCGCAAAAAATGTCATTTGGTGGCAGATGTTCATTTATAAATTGCCTCTGGAAATGGCATCCATCTGCCCCGTTGGCTAAAAAACCTAAGAGACCAGAATGTGAAGCTGCGTTTTAATGGCCAGACCTAGCCTATCCAGTCGGATGGCACTCTCCTTTTTTTTATAATTTTAATCTTAAGACCGTGTCTCAGTATGCGGCGACATGCATTTTACGGAATACACACATTCGCCGAGAAGTGTTTATATATACTCTCAAACATACTTTTGGACTTCATATGGTTTATAGAATTGTCTTTACAAAAGGTTCATAAATTTGCAAATTTTAACGCGCCGTGCCATAGGCATTCGTTCGAGAGCAGTTTTGTAAACTAAGTCAACACTGATTTCTCAATCAGAAAACCAGGTATATCTTATTCTTTTCACTCGACGGTTCAAATTTCCCTTAAAAATTGTTTACAATTTTAAAAAGGAAATGTGTTTTTCGGATTTTTTGATATGTTGTAGAGAATTTTGTACAACACACTTCCACAAAATAATCTCCAATTTGTCTGCATTCAATTTTTTATAACTGTGTTTTTTTGTTTCAGATGATGCAACAATCTCTGCAACAATCTCTCTTCGTCCTCCTGGCTGTGATCCTCGCTTCGTTTGTTGAAGGATTCTGGTTCAGCTCCAAGCCTCGCTTTGCGAATCGTCGCAGATGCGGCTTCTGTATGTATGACTACGTTGCCTGGGCCGCGGCAAGTTATTTTTACATTGAAACATCGGAACATTCATTAGAAGGAAAGAACCAGAGCAACTGTAAATGTAATCAAATAAAAAAAACGCATTTAAAAAAAGATTAATGCATTTTCAGTTTAAAAACAAGGATTATGAAGGCATCCTCGTCCCCGTTCCACCCAGGCCCCAATGCAGGGACCCCCAACAATACTATGTAAGAAAATTTAACTATTCCATAAGCACAATGTTTAGATCAATTGTACCGTAGGGTGTTTCCGTGTCGTGGAGTCCGCCGGCTATGACCCAGTGTCCGCCAGCCTTGACAGAAGTCGTAAGTTTTCATAGACAACTCAAAATCAAATAATTTTAAGGGCACGAGGCTAAAGGTTGCAACGACCAGATCTTCAACACCCCCTTCTTGTACAACTACCGCAACTACACAGACAACAGCGGGCCCGAAGTCGGAATTGGCAGGCGCTCCGGTTAGTTTTGACTTCACTTTTTTATATTCAGTGTTTTAACTTTTAAAAAAGTAACGACAATTTTTTTCCAGGGCGCAATTATACCTTCGAGTTCTGCGCTTCCGAGGAGTGCTACACTTCTGTCCACGCCAAGAACTATAACCAGAAAGAGGAACACAGACAATACTACGCAAAACTGTGTATGTTTTATTGTTTTATTTAAGCCACTAGTTTTAATTAAATATGCAATTTTTGGTTTAATAATCATAACTATGTGTATTTTCAGCTACTCCGGAACCATTCAACGCCACTGCTGAAGTCCTCAACTCCACTGCTGATGCCGACACCTCCTTTCCTGAATCTTTCAATACGACTGCGAAAGCCTTCAACGCCACGGAGGAATCTTTCAATTTGAATGCCGAAGCTTTCAACTCGACTTCGGATGCCAACAACTCTACTCTTGCACCCTAGCCGCCTTGTTCTTCCAGTGCTCTCTCGCCGTCTTCGTCTTACTTACTGTATTTTCCGTAAGTGATTCATCACAGTTTTCGGAAAAATGCGCAGCTTTTTTCCCAACTTGTTATTGCGTGGTTGTCAATGCAGTTTTCATCCCATGGCCTACTGATCGTCGGAATTGGCTTCTGTGCAGATTTTTGTAGTTTTGG
The DNA here is from genome assembly GCA_022343465.1 of Oscheius sp. G VE-2021. Taxonomy (NCBI): domain Eukaryota; kingdom Metazoa; phylum Nematoda; class Chromadorea; order Rhabditida; family Rhabditidae; genus Oscheius; species Oscheius sp. G VE-2021. The sequence goes on along the minus strand of JAJQXH010000029.1, from coordinate 4,599,632 downwards.
TCCTTATCTTCTTTGTATTCTTTTCCGTGCTCAGTATTTTCTTTGATGATGGTGGTCGGAAGTCGTTGATTTTCGCTGAGGATTGTCTTCAAGTTCTTCTCCTTTGCTATTGGCGCCGCGGAACTTAAAAAAACGCAACGCACGGACAAACATCTGGTGTATTCGTAAACAACACTGTGTGTCATCAATAGAAACTTGCCAATTTGTCAACCTATAGGCTTTCGTTTATAAAAATGGCCTACGAAATTCTGTAAAACGGAGGCTATCATCCCACAAAAGCGAAGAATAATCCTTTCTCTTCAGGTCTCCTGCTTGTCTTCTGCAACCGTCGCTGAGGATTGTCTTCAAGTTCTTCTCCTTTGCTGTGGTTGTCAATGCAGTTTTCATCCCATGGCCTACTGATCGTCGGAATTGGCTTCTGTGCAGATTTTTGTAGTTTTGGTCCTTATCTTCTTTGTATTCTTTTCCGTGCTCAGTATTTTCTTTGATGATGGTGGTCGGAAGTCGTTGATTTTCTCCGTTTTTTGATCCCTTTCAGCAACAAATCTCTTGCCACTGAGGTTTTGGTTTGAAGTACTTAACATTTTTGGTTTTAGTTGAGAAAGTCCCTGATTTACTGATTGATTTTGTTCGTTGGCTTTTAATTGTTCTTGGGAGCTTGAATTGAGGTTCCTTGTAGAAGTTGCCCTTCAAGTTTGCCTACTCCTTTTACTGCTTTGATGATTAAAATTCTCATACAATCAAGCTTGTTTAATGTAACTTTTAAAGAACTATGTTATCAAAAATTCTAATTAAGATAAGGTATTTTGCAGAGTCAAATGGATCTGTGATGACACACACTACAAACAATTGAAAAGAAACGGAAGTCTAAAAAAGCTAAGTATTTCATATGTTGTGGACTTGCTTGTTTACTCTCCTCATATCCATTTCTTAGCGATTGATAAGTGGGGCTCAAATATATTCTAAGTTCAAGCATTGAAACAATTAGATCATATAGTTTCACAAGACATTTATAGTTTTGAAATTCGCTTATTGACCGTCATTTATGCCGTCTTTATAGCGAACACTGAGAATCTCTTTCGGAATGTTGGTTTCATAAACAGAAATTAACAATTAATTTATTGTTTTTCTATTTTAAACTTTTTCTTTAGGTCCTCTGCTCCTCCTCTTTTAGCTGAAGAGAAGACAGCCGTTGTTTTTCGTCTCGCTCACGAAGGCGCCATTCATCTAAAATATTTTAATTTATAGTTGGTACTCGAAAACTTACATCAGGCATATGATGAGTTCCTTCATTTGAAGTATCCCTGGCTTCGGGCATCTCCTTTGTACGGAGTCATGGGGTTCTGGTTTCCCTGAAAAGCCATGGTTTGATGAATTCAAACTGAAAACCTGGGCAGTGCTGAATCCAGTGGTTGACGCAATGCATGTCCAGGTAAGGATGAACTCGTTATGGAAGTCCTGCAATTGAAATTGGGGAACTACTCCTTTTTTGAAGTTTTCATTGCTAAATTGTTATTCAACGCTGAATTCGAAAGACTTTTTAAAGCTTTACCTGTTTAAGGAGGCAAAAAACCAACAATGTGACATTCAAGTGCTCTATGCAAAATACAGATTGAGATGTTACGTTTTGGCAAGTCTCACAAAGTTCTCAAAGTCAGAATGTGCTTTCAATCTAATTCCGTTTCAAAAGCAGGCCATAAGGCGTTTTAATTCAAATATTCTGAAAATTTTCCTTTTTACCTGCTGTCAGGCTGATCTGGTCAATATGGCCACTACCGCGTCCAATGTTCATATCCAGCAACCAGATGGGGAAATCCTTGGGCGCAGCTGCCGGTTGGGCGATGGTTCCTGGTGTCAATAAAGGAAATGTCTTCTGAAAAGAAAAAAAGTAATGTTTCCTCTCCACTTTCATTTCCGCTACTATCCTAAACGGGAATAAAGACCGACCTGTCATCCATGTTGGAGGAAGCCCAGAGGCTGATGCGGGTGGTGGTTGAGAAGTTCTTCATGGAGAAGAACACGAGGTTTTCTTAGATTTTCATCTTTGGAGATGTGAAGAAAAAATATATGTTCTCTTCTAAATGGTTATTAAAACCAGTGTAAAAAGGATAAGAAATTCGAGATTATGAAGG
>JAJQXH010000029.1:4325000-4592500 GCA_022343465.1 Oscheius sp. G VE-2021 | reverse complement strand
GGCTCTTCGAACTGAAAAGGGAAATTTATTTAATTGTTCTATTCTACGTGTTTGAAAAAAAAGAAAATTTGGGGGTGGGGGGGTAGAAAAAAATTTGGGGGGGGGGGGTGGGTGAGGTAAAAAGGAGAGCCAATTTTGTGACTGAAACAAGCATAATGAGGGCCATGAGCTTAGAAAAAAAGAACGAGAGAAAGAGCTAGAGATCTAGAGAAACAAAGCTGTCGAAGAGAGGTTCTTCCGACTGAAGAGGGAAAATTAGTTAATTGTTCTATTCTGCTTGTGCGAAAAAGAATTTTTTTTGGGAAAATGGTGGAAACGAAAAAGGATATTTGCGGAAAAGGGGAAAAAAAGAAATTAGAGAGCCCATTTCTGACAACCTCACTGATTGACTGATACAAGAACAATGACCCATAAGTTTAGGTAAAAGCTGACCTCGAGTCCGCGGGTCATTCATGGGGTCAACGGAAGATGCCAGCGGCAGGCGCATATCCAGACATCCAGAAAAGCGGCTTGCAATCATGAATTAGAAGTTAAACGATAATTATACTAATTGTAAAAGAAAACTGAAGAGAAAAAACAGGAATGTCGTGGAGAGAAGAAAATAAATAGTTTTAATAAAAGGAACAATTTCCGAATTTTGCAGTTTTTGTTTTTTTTTCTCAAGTATTGGAATTGCTAATTCCCTTCTGCAATTTGTGTACCCAGACCCCAAACAAAAAAACTGAAAATGGAAAATTATTTAATTGTTCTATTCTACGTGTTTGAAAAAAAAAGAAAACTTGGGGGGTGGGCGGGTAAAATAAAATAGAAAATTTGGGGAGTGGGTGGGGTAAAAAGGAGAGCCAATTCTGTGACTGAAACAAGGATAATGAGAGCCATGAGCTCAAAAAAAAGAACGAGAGAAAGTACTAGAGATCTAGAGAAATATAGCTGTTCCGAAGAGAGGTTCTTCCGACTGAAGAGGGAAAATTAATTAATTGTTCTATTCTGCCTGTGTGAAAAAGAAATTTTTTTGGGAAAATGGTGGAAACGAAAAAGGGTTAAAAAATTATATTTGCGGAAAAGGGGAAAAAAGAAATTAGAGAGCCCATTTCTGACAACCTCACTGATTGACTGATACAAGAACAATGACCCATAAGTTTAGGTAAAAGCTGACCTCGAGTCCGCGGGTCATTCATGGGGTCAACGGAAGATGCCAGCGGCAGGCGCATATCCAGACATCCAGAAAAGCGGCTTGCAATCATGAATTAGAAGTTAAACGATAATTATACTAATTGTAATAGAAAACTGAATAGAAAAAAACAGGAATGTCGTGGAGAGAAAATAAATAGTTTTAATAAAAGGAACAATTCCCGAATTTTGCAGTTTTTGTTGCTCAAGTATTGGTTCTTGGGATATTCCAGCTGAATCTTTTCATAAAGTTCTGTACGTCAAAACATTTTGCAGACAAATAGAATAAAGAACTTTTTGCCAAGTTTCTTCAACCGTGCCTGGTTCACAGCAGCTTTTCCATACAGAAATTGCAGACGCTGACAGTCAACCGCTGGCAGCATCTTCCTTATCCTTAATTTGTCAGATTTCTTTGTAATTGCCAACGCTACACAAATCTTCATTTCACTGAATTTTATATATGAAATTCCTTTAGCGATTCCTCATGATGTTCTCCTTAAAAATGTTTTAAATTCATTTTGAATTTTGACTTGTGAATGTTCGTATAGTGAGTTCAAACATGCATTTAGCCGATAAAGAAAGGCTTTTATTTTTAGTGGCAGCGTTTCTGATTTTTCAAAATGCGACTGGTTACCCAAATTGAAAAATAAACTGTTTTCACAACAACATTTCAATTAAGCTTTGTACGGTAATCATCATTCAAAGGCGGAAAACAGGATTTGTTCGACTGAAGAAAGTTCTAGAAGTTAAATTGCTGAACGACTGAGCCTCACGAGAAAAAGTTGTTTTCCAACCTCATACTAGGTGTGAAAAGTCCTGTCTTCCCACCTAAAATCCTAGCAATCTTCACAACTGATTTTGAAATCCTTGCCCACAACTGTTTATTAACACGGCAAATGTACAATTTATGCTATCATGAGGCAAAATGACAGAATTGGTGGCTTAAAATGTAGATGTCGACCAGCAGAACCACATCCGGAGATTTGGAGATTACGGAGACTCTCGGTGGATCTGAAAAATAGGATAATTATTTTTTAAAAAAGAATTATACTGCATCAAGCGAATTAAATCTTCATGCGAATCTAATTGAAGACACGTGATTGCGTACTCGTCGCCTGACAATTTCTGCCCGACGCGAATTTTGAATAAAACTTTTAAAATAGTTTTTCTGTGTGCTCTTAAACGATATTTTTGTTCAACTGCGAGATTTTAAGGAACAAACCTATGTGGTTTGAATAAACCCTAATTTGAAGTCAAGCACCTGTTACAATCAATATAAGTACGATAATAAAGGTAACGAAAAATCTAATTTCCTTATTGGCATCTGAACCAAGCTGCAATTGGCTTTCGCTATTCAAAATTCCCTGTGAGTGTACTGTAACCGGTTGTTCGCTCAGTTACTTAAGGATGGGCGACAGGTACATGCCAATGTACAATTTGTGCTATCAGCAGGCAACATGACAGAGTTGAAGGCTTAAAATTAAGATATCGGACTAGCAGAAACGCATTCTGAAATTCGGCGAATACGGATCCTCTCGGCGGATCTGAAAAAAAAAACTTTCATTTCTGTCAAATTGCCTGTTGATAGCATATTTCGCATAGTAGGAAAACGATAATTATTTTAAAAAAAAGAATTAGAGTTGAAAATGGGTTGAACATAGGGTTTCTTACACCTAGAATGAGGTTGAATAACAACGTTTTTGTCAGGTTCACTAGATCAGCAATGTGATTGCTAGGAGATTCTTCACCCGGATAAATGTGATCATTCGACCTTTCGAATGATGGCAACCCAACAAAGTTTTTTTTGAAATGTTGATGTGCTAACAGTTCATTTTTCAATTTGGGTAACCAGTCGCCTTTTGAAAAATCAGAGATGCAGCTAGTGAAAGGAAAAGCCATTCCTTTCTCGGACATGTTTAACAATGTTTAAAATTCTCACTTGGAAGATTTAGTGGTTTAACAAAAGTAAGTGTCAAATGAGGAATTTGTGTGGCGTTGGCAATTACGAAAAGAAGCGGTTGTAAACAAAATAAACAAGAGGAGCTCTGAAGAAATATGACAATTTGAAAAAAATGGTCAGCGTCTTGAATTTCTGAATAGAACAGTTGCGGTGATCCGGGCACGGTTGTAGAAACTTGCCAATGTGTTTTTTCTTTCTTCTGCAAAAGAAATCCTTATGAAAAGCTTCAGCTGGAGTGTGCTAACTACCAATATAAGGAATCTTTCATTCGGACTCGAGGTCAGCTTTTACCTAAACTTATGGGTCATTGTTCTTGTATCAGTCAATCAGTGAGGTTGTCAGAAATGGGCTCTCTAATTTCTTTTTTCCCCTTTTCCGCAAATATCATTTTTTAACCCTTTTTCGTTTCCACCATTTTCCCAAAAAAATTTCTTTTTCACACAGGCTGAACAGAACAATTAATTAATTTTCCTTCTTAAGTCCGAATAACCTCTCTTCGGAACAGATTTATTTCCCTAGCTCTCTAGCTCTTTCTCTCGTTCTTTTATTTCTAAGCTCATGGCCCTCATTGTTCTTGTTTCAGTCACAAAATTGGCTTTCTTTTTTCTCCTACCCCCGCCCCCCCCCCCAACTTATGGGTCATTGTTCTTGTATCAATCAATCAGTGAGGTTGTCTCAACAATTGGCTCTCCAATTTCTTTTTCTTCCCTTTTTCCCAAATATATTTTTTATCCTTTTTTGTTTCCTCCCATTTCCCTAAAAAACATTTTCACACACGTAGAATAGAACAATTAAATAATTTTCGCTTTCAGTCCGAAGAACCTCTCTTCGGAACAGTTTTCTTTCTCTTGCTCTCTAGCTCTTTCTCTCGTTCTTTTTTTCTAAACTCATGGCCCTCATTATTCTTGTTTCAGTCACAAAATTGGCTCTACTTTTTTCTCTTATCCCGCCCCCCCCCCCAAATTCCCTTATTTTTTCAAATACGTAGAATAGAACAATTAATAAATTGTCTCGATTTGCGCCTGCCGCTGGCATCTTCCGTTGACCCCATCACTGACCCGCGACCCCGAGGTCAGCTTTTGCTTAGACTAATGACCCTCATTGTTCTTATTTCAGTCAATCAGTGAGGTTGTCACAATTGGCTCTCCAAATTCTTTTTCTTCCTTTTTCCCAAATATCTTTTTTATCCTTTTTTGTTTCCTCCCATTTCCTAAACAAATTTCAAACACGTAGAATAGAACAATTAAACATTTTTCCCTCTTCAGTCGGAAGAACCTCTCTTCGGAACAGCTTTGTTTCTCTAGCTCTGTATCTCTTTCTCTCGATTTTTTTTCTAAACTCATGGGCCTCATTGTGCTTGTTTCAGTCACAAAAATGGCTATACTTTTTTCTCCTACACGCCCCCCCCCCAAATTTTCTTTTTTTTCAAACACGCATAATATAACAATTAAATAATTTTCCGTTTTCAGTCTGTAGAACCTCTCTTCAGAACAACTTCACTCCTCTCTCTCAATCTCGCTGTGACCTTGTTCACCATGTCCCAGCCGAACTCTCCATTCAACTTCGAATTCCCCCACTACAGTTAGTTTTTTGTTTGGGGTTCTGGGTCCACAAATTGTAGGAGGGAATACGTGCATTTACATTTTGGTCTTTTTGATAACAATCTTTGTCTTTTAGTAATTGTGAGCGGAATCACGATAAATTCCCCATGTCCAATAGTACTTCATAAGTTTTCAAAGAATTGAACTAAACGTGGAAACATAGAAAAAAAACATCTGTTAACCAAACACTGATTAGCTTTCTTTTGCCAACCAACATATTTTGCCCTAAAGACAATTGTCTTCAAATCCTGCAAGGATGTATAATTAGTCAGCCGCTTGAACTTTAACATTATCTAGTCTTCTTTAAAAAATTCTATTCAAACGAGAAACAAACGTCGTTGATATAAACATTGTTCACTAATTACAGCATTTGAGAGCAGAGAGAGGTTAAGGGACCCCACATGTAGGCGAAAAGAGATTAAAGGACCACCCCTCCGCATGGTTGAGGGGGGTACACGTCTCTCTCTCTTTTGCTCTCTCTCTCTCTCTCTCTCTCTCTTTTCTCTCTCTCTCTCTCTCTCTCTCTCTCTCTCTCTCTCTCTCTCTCTTGCTCTTTCTCTATCTCTATCTGTCTATTTTTTACATACTTTCTCTTCTCCTTCTCTCTTTGACGTTTTGTAATTCTCTCTCTCGCGCTCTCTATTTCTCTATCTATTTCCACCCATGTAGACGGAGATTCGCTAACGCACCACCCATGTAGACAGAGAGGGGCTAACGGACCACCGTACCACCCTATGCTTTAAGAAATAAAGGTTACGGTATGTCTGAAAATACGCACATTTTCGTTTTGAAGCCTACAGTAACTTAAAGTTTGCAATAGCTTGGCACACATCTGCTTTGAGATACAAAGATATTTTTTTGCTTGTGACCTGATTTTGAACCACTTTGTAAAACTTTGGCTCGTTTCGTAAAAATTCGTAATTTTTGATTTTTTGAAACACGCGCGCATTGCAACCCAGGGGAGCGAACGAATTTTTCAGGTAGTGCACGGTACCCCAAGACTAATGGACTATAGCAATAGTGGCTTTCGTTCGTGCAAAAGAAATGGGCAGTCTCGGGGAGTCGAACCCTCGACCTATTTCTCCGTGTTGGGAGCGTTGCCAATCGGCTAGATGGGATCGCGGACCTTTGATATGTTACCGGCGTGCTACACTAAAGTAATACAAAATCAAAAGTCATCGATGACACTGTCACGGACATTTGCTTATAGATAAGGATGTTTTATTTGACGACACAATAGACTTGAATTTTTAGGGTAAGAAAATACATAATGGTATAACTCACAGCTCGTTTTTGGATAGTAAATTTAGGCCTTTGTCAACTATGTGAACATATTAAGAGAACATTTCGAAGTAATATATGCAATCGTTGACGGGGCTGTAATTGAGGAACTAATAGAAATGAAAAATAAAAGGGAATACTGCAAACAAAATAGGAAACCAAATGTATCAAACCAACATTAATAGCCATTTCTTTTCAGGACACGCAAGGAACGAAAACGAAATCCAGCCTAGATTCCTCTACGCCCAGGATCAGAAGTTGATCGCAGTGAACATTCATGCACTCATCGATGAAGGAGCCTTTGGAAAAGTACAATTTCTTGAAAAAGCGAAGGCAAATTTTCAATTTAGGTCTATTGGGCAACTATGGACACTCAGCACCGCAGTGAAGATTGTCCCCAACGAGAAGAAGGAGAAGGACATCCCAGAGGCAAGTATTTTGCTCCTTTTCTTTTTTTAAAACTTTTTTCTAGAATTTTTTTTTCTCACAACACACTATTCAAACTTAAAAATTTCCTGAGGAGGATTAATTTACAAACTGAGATATAGGCTTGACATTTTTTCAGTTAGTGCTAGCAACTGTTTCGTTGAAATTTACTTTTGAATCACAACTACTAAGCACTGCGTTTTAAGAAAACACTGGAAACAGACAAAAACTTTGCTTTTCCAGGCTCGTTTCCTCCGCAGGTGCGAAGGCTGTCCCTACATTGTGCAGATGATCGGCACCACCTGCCTTGGCAAAGTGATGGCCATTGAAATGGAGCTGATGGGAAAGACCCTTAGCGGTGTGGTCAAGAACCAAGGTGCACTTCCGGTTAACCGAGTCATCAACTACGCCCGACAGGTAGAAATCTTAAGTTTATTTTAAAAAAAACTGAATCTTTTCAGTTGCTCACCGGTGTGGCTTTCCTCCACAGTCAGAACTTGCTCCATTGCGACATCAAGGAGAATAACGTGCTGACGTATCTTAACGATGAGAACCGAATCAAGGTATGTATCTCTCTCTCTCACACACACACATTCTCTCTCTCTTCCTAACACATTCACACACACACTCTCTCTCTGTCTTTTTCTCTATATCTCTACTTTCTCTTTTTCTTGCTCATACTGATAAATTTAGCCTTCTCTGATCTCTTTCAAAGCCTCACTCAGTTTTGTTATTCCTTAGTTTTTTTTCATATTTTTTCTCTTCCTTATCTCAAACAAGTTGAAAAACCAATCGTCCATTTTAGATCGTCGATCTGGGCCTCACTCGGGAAAAGACCGTCTTCGACAACCTCAATGAGCCCGTGCGTCAGGGAATCGTATGTCAACGCGCCCCAGACGCTCTCCTCGGACTCCGGCTCGGCTTCGGCATCGACCTGTGGGCTGCTGCGTCCGTGCTCGGTCATCTCTACATGGGAAGAAGAATCTTCGACGTTGAAGACGAAGCTCAGCTTCTCCGGTGAGTTTTTAAAAATTTTACAAATTCTGAGAAAAGGTCAATACAATCAGCTATTTTCAGACTTTACTCCAAGTGGCGTCTCCTTCCGGATGGGGCGACCAACGCACCCTGGTTTGCCAAGAACTACGCCAAGATGGACCAGCTGGACCGCGACACGAAGCACCCTGCAGCCACTCTCCGTGATCACCTGACAAATGTAATTTGCAATTTGAAAGACCAAACAAATCAATTTTTAAGGCCGGAAACCGCGATCAGTACGAGAAGACCCGCACCGATGAGCTCTTCATCATGCGTCTCCTTACCTACTTCCACCCCAACCCTGAGAGACGTCCCAAAGCCGAATTGGTCATGGCTAGAAACTTCCCATACATGTAAATTGTCCCTCTTCCCTCTGCTCGTTCCCCCAGTCATTCACAAGTCTCATATTTTGTACTTCTTATTCATTAGTGAAGATAAAACACACAAACCGAACTGTTTCTGTAATGTGGAGGGACCAAGCTGGGGATCATCACTTGAAACTGAATTGCCGAGTTATGGTTCTTAGTGAAGCCTTGCAATGAATCGGGTGCTAAAAAGTCTGAAAGTGAATGACTCTATATGACTGCACAATAGGGTACGAAAACACTTTCCTGTAATTTAGCTAGCAATGGGAAAAGCTCAAAGTCTTCAAGCTAACTTTTTTGAAAGTGAAAAACACTTGTATATGAAAGCAATCGTTAATAACTTCACTCCGCTCAAGATTGTTTCCCTCGAAAAAAATAACTTCCAATTAGAAGAAGAGATCTTCCTGGGAAATGTTTTCCTTCGGGATCAGCCAGGGTTTTCCCCTATTCTTTGGTGCTAGAAAGTGTAATGTTTATGAGCTCCGATTGTAATGCCGAAAACAATTCGTTGAAGTGTCCAACTTGGTCAGTAGTGTGCTATGAAATAGGTTTGAGTCGTCCTTTTGGGCCAGATATTGATAATTTAGAGGTTGTATCAATGTCCGACAAAGCTGATCTGGTTTCCGGGACTTAGTTTTAAAAACATTTCCATGTTCGGCTTTCTGGCGGCTGGCCAAAAGTTTCCCAAAAGCCTATTTTGGTTTCTGTCCTGTAAAGTCCCTTTCATTCCAATCCGGCTTTTCATTTTTGATCAACACAACATGTTGTGGAGCAGGTGCATCCACCACACTGTGTTTTTGGTTGCCACGTGGTGTTTATCTCATTTTCTTTCGTTGTTTATGCATTCGGGTATGTGCCGGTCTAGAAGTGGGGCAATGTCTTTCGATAAATATGTTTTGCGCAAATGTGAAAATACAATCAACAAGAAAACTTTTGGAATAAATAACCTGGTCAAATGCACATGTGTGAAGCAAATTAAATCTAAATCCTAGATTGAATGGTTTAAACAAAATTATATCAACCATAGCTATGATTATGTTTCCAACTGATCTTTGAATTAAAACTTTCAAAATTAAACAAGGAACACTAAAGTACAGTTGTTGAAGGAACTGTTAGAGAGCTTTTTTGGACTTCTGATTTTCAATTTTTCTCTTTGCTGTATGCGGAGGGACTTCTCTTGCCGCGGCCGCTGATCTCGTACGGGTGTGAAACTTGCGGCGCTACCATTTCCGACAGCCAGTGTTTTCTGCGTCGCGGGAACATTGATAATTGGAAAGTAACTACCGAAATGTTGATTAACCGATAGGCGCGTAAACAACATGCACGTATTACGGTAAAGTGTCGGTTATCCGCATGGCAAAAAATGGAATTTCGATTTCGATGTCTCCAAAACGACTTTTAAACAACCTTTCAAACCCAAAACTGCATTTATTGTCAGCTGTTCAAGCTCTTTAACATGCGATAAAGTCAAATAAGGCCTTGGGCGGTCCCTCTACCATAAAATTTGTAAAATAGATTTGAGTTATTGAATTTTGGAGAAATCACTGGAGAATTATTGAAAACGAGATCAAATTTGGAGAAATCATTACCTGTGTTACAACGTCCATCATTCAACTTATAATTAGCATTGTCTTACGGTGTTTTCCGCTCAGGAACCGTTACAATACTTGAAATTCGCCTCAGTTGGCCCCCGTTTAACTAATGCAAGCTCTGTTTTGCAGCGTCACGTCATTTTGGGGGTGCATGCAACCGAGTCAGATATTTATCCCTTTTCCCACGTGTTGTTTATGCAAACTTGCAAGATCCACGTGGGATGATGTTTTCGAATCAAATATTGAAATGATTTTGCACATTTGGAAAAATCATAAAAAAAACCTTTTTTGACTGTGATGTTCCTTTCCAAAAATATAACAATGAGTAACACGGAGCAAAGCGTTTTGGACATGTTTTGGAGGCGCATTCCATGTTCTACACGAATTTAAAATCATTTACAATCTTCTCATTGAAATATCGACCGATAACATTTCCAAACTTGGCTTAGTCTTTACCAGCCAGTCTGTAAATCCTCCTGATTACACTTGACTGTTAAATAAACGTTTCATCATAAGATACCACCATGTTTGTTTTTGCCTGACTCAATACAAATCAGGAGTCGAGGCCACTCAATACAAATCAGGAGTTTTGGTTCAATTTTATTGAACTAAAATTTAACCTTGAGATATAAATTAAAAGTGTGGAAATTGAAACGGTTTAGTTTCAAAACTTAAGGAAAAATTGATTGACATCTCAGAAGAGTAATTAGTCACAAACTAGTTCTCCTTGTTGTCAACCGCCCCTTTGAAATGGTTCTTGGAAGTGTGGGATATATCGGCATATATACGTTTGTTTACCTTATGTATTGTTCTTTTGGTCAAAACGTAAGGCATACCCTGCAATTTGTTTGCTGAGTAAACGATCATAGCTGTCACCGCGTTTGTCTGACTGTGGTGGTACCACAAGGAAACAGGAGGCCGTGACTTGCACATGATCATGGAACAAACAAAGGGGTAGAGCTATTAGAACAACAAGTCATTCATGTGAAACATACGTGGCTTTAACATTATTCAAATATTAAGTTTCCAAATGTTTATAAAAAACAAAAGGGTACATAAGTACATACGGGTGAGTTGTTCTTACAAAGTGTAATTGGAACAATTCTGCAGTAATTGGGCTTATACAATATTCTCTTTTTCTAAAACAAGTTTGTGAAAATACAAAATGAAAAGATTATATAAACTCCAACTATCTGAATTTTAACGATTTTAATAATATTCCAAGTTTTATATCTCTTTTCAAGTCACTTACAAAATAAGCTTTTGCGAGTACTGGCGCTCGGCATATTTATCTTTTACTCAGCCTCCAATGTACGAATGTCAGCATACTTTTCCTTGTGATGGCACCACTCTCCAGAAATCAGGAGCTTTCTCTTCCAGCCGGAAAACAATTCAATGAACAAAATTAATATAGAAAGAGTGTGGACAGTAAATTAGGTAATCTCCATGAATTTGGATAAAAATTTTTTGACTTAACCTTTAAGAGTTATTGTATAATGATATGGCTAACGTTTTACAATAGATAAACAAACAAATGTAGTTTATATTGTAAACCCAAGTTTTTCAAGGTAAAATTTTCCATGTTAGCTCACTTCGTCTAAAAAGTGAACCAAAAGTGCAAAAACCTTTCAAAAATTTTACGCGTCTCATATCCTTAATTTAGGACGGACTCAAGATTAGATAGGAAAGCCTTGTTTGTCTTGTGTTTGGTGCCGGATGAGGTATTATTCCTTCCCGGCTAGGCATCGTCGCTCGATGGTGCCATCACCTCATGCTGCGATAAGCAGCCCAGTCGCAGCACACGTGAAGGCGCGTATTTAAGTGCTCCGGAACCTACCGCCTCATCCGACGATGGTCACCGAGCCTTCCAGCAGCCGCTTCGACCGGGTTATAAACCGAGTCGCCATCCTTGGCGCCGGATTGATGGGATCCGGGATCAGCCAGGTGCTTAAAGATTTTCAAAAATCTTATTCTCCTAGTTTCGGAATACACATTTCTATTTTACATAATTTAACACCTTTTTCAGATATGCCTCGCCAATGGATACTCAGTCGTTCTCTACGGTCGCAGCGCTACAAAGTTAGCCGACGCCAAGTCCAAAATTCAGAAGGGGCTTTTGAAGGCAGCTAGCAAAGGAAAGGCTGCAGATATTGTAAGGTTTTCAAATTTCAATAAGGGAAAAATCTTAGACCATAGTTCACCTCACTTTTGCAACTATGGCGTTGAAAAAGGGATCAAATCTCGGTCAGAATGTTTCGAACTAAAGAGATAAGCCACAGACGACCTTTGAAAAACAAGTGCCCGTTCGATGCAAAAATGACAAAGATCGCCTTTCACGATTTCAATCCTTAAAAATATGATATTTCGTTAAAAACGAGTCAGACAAATCATCTTTACGCAAATATGTTTTAAACTAGAAAGTTACTATATAGTTAAATTACTTTCCGAAGTTCGAAAACAAGCATTAGTAGTCGTGAAACCAATAAAACAACTATTTCCATAAGGGAAACTTCAAGAAGTTGTGGGTTTAAAATCCTGGAAACAGTTTTACTACGTATCTTTTTCCACATCAGAAAACTGTACTGATCACCTCCAAAGAATTAGCACATTATAAAATTAATCTCACATTTTAGGATATTATCAATGAAAAAGTGGAGCAGCAGATGGCTCTCATGAGAACGACCTCTGACATAGCTGACTGCGTTAGAGACGCTGATATTGTCATAGAAGCAGTCATTGAAGACCTCGGCCTGAAGCGCCAACTGCTCACAGAGATTCAACAGAACTGCCCAAGGCAAGTCATACTTATCGAAAGTATATCTTTCAAAGTGCCCATAATGAGAAAATGCAACTTGTCTGTCTCAAAACTCTAAGCGAAAAAAGTCATATAACTCAATGTGCGTGAAAAAATGATTCACCTTTGTACCACACGCATAGTAAAGTAAGTAGTATAGTTTTGGGTGAAGAATAGGCATACCACTTATTTAGTTGAGTCCCTCTCTTTTTCAACCTTTCCCTGTTTTCGCTTTGCACGATTGTCCAAAAAGAACTAGACGTTCTATTTTCAGCAAATGACGTCTGTTTTTGTTTGTCCCGTTTCCTCAAGAGGGGCGCTTTGAAAGATTGTAACTTTGAAAACGGACAAAAGTTCAAAACATCTCCAGGGAGTGTTTTCCTCTGTTGCGTATTGTTAACATCTGATCTAAACTCGAAACATGCGAACAAAATGGGCTGTTTTTAGTCATGCACTTGTTGTGACCAACACCTCCTCAATCCGTCTTGGTGACCTGGTTGACACAATCTCCCCAAGGAGCCGTTTCGGAGGACTTCACTTCTTCAATCCAGTTCCTGTTTTGAAGCTGGTTGAGGTTGTCTCCACAAAGGAGACTTCTGATGAAACGAAGAAACTTCTCGGAGACTTCTGCAAGTCCATTGGCAAAATGCCCATCGCTTGCAAGGTGAACTGGTTAAAATAGATCTTATTAACATTTTATTTTCAGGACACCCCTGGTTTTGTGGTGAACCGCCTTCTTGTCCCCTACCTCATCGACAGTATTCGCATGCTGGAGAGAGGAGATGCCACAATGGAGGACATCGACGCCGCCATGCGTTGTGGCACAGCCTACCCAATGGGTCCTTTGGAGCTCTGCGACTATGTGGGACTGGATACTATCCAGAACGTTATGAAAGGTAAAACCCTTTGGTAACAAGAACATTGTTAAAATTTAGTTTGGAGAGAATCCATGCCCAAGGACACCCGTTTCGCACCTTGCCAACTTCTGGATGACTTGGTGGCTGCTGGAAAACTTGGAAGGAAGGCCAAGGAGGGCTTCTACAAGTACTGATGTGTCATTGATGTATTGATGAATGTATTTATTTGGGAATTTCGTGTTTTAGGGTTTTCGAGAGTGGGTACTTATGCGAGTGTAAAATACCTTCTGTTTGTTAAAACTTACTAGTTGTAGCACCTAAGGCTTTTGTGAGCTTGAATGGTCACACAAGTTTAATGTATAGTTTTTTTTAGAAGTTATGTTGGCGATAAAGAATCTCTGGTACATCTGTTGTATTACAAAAACGTAGCAATTTTTCCGAAAGAGGATCGAACAGGGGCAGTTTTGGATTGCCACTCGGCCATAGAAAACAACAAAAAATTATATAGGGTTTTTCGAATCCTCCTTTACACATTTTATTTTGCTGGTTCAGAATTGTTGTTTACAAAAAAAACAACTGAAACAATTTTAGCTTGAAACAATTTAAATTTAAAAGTCGATGTTTGGGTTGCTCTAGTACAACGGTTTTCCCTTTTTTGTTGATGTACAGCTAATAAAAAACAGATCTCCGAGAAAAAATCAGTTTATGTTTTCAAAAGTTATTTTATTAAAACAAACTGCTGAAAATGTTTCGTAGTCCCTCGGCGAAACAGGCAATTCGTATTCCTAAACACAAACACCTCTAGGGAATGGCGCAACTTACATGTAAACTTGAATAATCTGGAACACTTTGTGGTTCATCGCAGTTACTCAAGACAAACACTGAGTTTGCATGAATGGTGGTGGTGGAAAACTTTACGAAAGGTAAACACGCCTGGATTCAGTAGATGTGGAAAAATTTTTGGTTGCACACGGAAATAATCCATATTGGCAACATCAATTCTACTTGAGTTTTGAAAATCAAATCGAAGAGTTTTGAAAATCACGTTTAGGGTTTGGCTTCAACTTTCCTTAAGTGGTTTCACCTTTCATTTTATGAAGATATATTTTTTCCTTTCCACGAATACATCGCCGTTTGATTAAACAAACCCTCATGAAAACCGAGCCAGAAACCTACGCCACTATAGATGACAGATCCTTAGTTTTCTCACGCTTACGTGACTGAGCGATCGTTTTCCGATCTACATTCTCATGCCGTTTGGTTGGTATGTGGGATAACACGTCAGAGCATCGTACAGTGGCCTGGTACGTGAAAACACGGGATCTTTTGATCCCAGGATGTCCATTGGACAAGGCCATTGCGCAGCCTGCAAGTGACTGTCTAGACTTGATTGCAATCAGAAGCCAAAACGGCCACACCCTTTGAAAAAAAATCAAATTGCGTCATTGTCCTATATTTTGCCAGTAAAATGTTTTAATAGTTTTCGTATTTTGGACAAGTTCACTTTAGAAAAGTCTCTTAAAACGGGAATTCTCGGTTGAAATCGCGGATTTGCCGTTACACGCGAGATGTGCTTTTAACTTTTCTGACTTCATGCTTAACTATACCAAAAGAAGGATCTATATAAGGAGTCATTTTCAGATTTTCCTTTTTGAGTGACGTTCCCACGCTTTTAAAGAATACCCCGTAGTCCCCAAGTTGACCTTTTGTAGGTCTTCTCCCCTTTGAAAGGACACATCCCGACCCCCGTACTTTGTGGCGCAACATCTCCCCAGACAGCCGTCTGAGTTCTCGGGTGAATGCGCCAGCTGTCTGGACAGTCTCGCGTGAGTCAAGGGCCGCCGCCTGACACCGGCTGGAACACCCGTCTAGACAGATTGAGATGTGCGCGGAGGGGCAACATCAGTCTTTGGTCTAAGGAAAGTGAGAAGGTTCAAAACGGAGAATGAACAGATTGGTTCCCCCGTAATTATACAATTTCTGCAGCACAGTGGTACCGCCGGATGCTAATAGTATGATAATGCCCGAATGGGCCATTCACTAGATCCGTCGCGTAAGCGTGAGAAGAAAAGGAGATCTCTGATAGTTAGGGATAGATGCACTTCCTCCTTCACTGTTAAAGGTCTAGTTTTGATGTGGTGGAATTGACAATGGTAAAAGTTGGAGCTTCAGTTGATCCAAGATACAATATGACCTCAATAATTGCTCTTATTGAAGTTTGACTATTGGCACTGTGAAATCTACGTCGATGCCTATGCCTAGTCGTTTTGATGTGATTGGGAAGTTTTGAATAATATTTCATTTTCTTTGGCTAATTTTTTTATCTGAATTTTTTTAAAGGTCAGTGTTAGAAAATTTCTGGTTACCTTCGATCTTAGAAATCTATAATCTAAACGTCTAATGAAATTTGTATGATATTTTATTAATAATTTATAAATGTTCATAAAGAAAAACATTTTGAAAACAAAGATCCCCAGAAAATTTTGATAGTGATGTTTCCCAATGTTGCCCTTTTTAAAAACGACTGCCTTATTTCTTTTCGCCTCTCGTGATTTGTCTATTAATAGAAAACTGATAACAAAGATCAATAATCACATCCTTTTAAACATGAATGACCAATGAAAACAAAACGTAAAAATACTAAATAAAAGATCAAAAACCATGAAAATTGAACTTTGGGAAATATAATTAGGAACAACTTCTGGCGTAACTGTTGTACACAAAATGTTCTTAGTTTATAAAATAACATTCAAATTATGGTTTACAACCATAATTTGAAGGTTATTTTATAATTTATAATTTACAACAAAAAACCGGATAAATCTTTTAAATAACAAAATAGGAGACTTATATCGCGTGCGGCATAGTTAGTGAAAAGTCTTACATGAAATGAATTGGTCATATCTTCTCAAAAACTTGTACGTTTCACAACCTTAAGTTCCAGGTGCGTTTCACAAGATATTTTGAAGCCATCGTAAAGGTCCATTAATTATTTGCAAGCTTTTCTTCTGCAAAAGCTTTTTTTTATCTAAAACGCAGTGAACCAGATGTGTCCTTTAGCTTACGTCGCTGTTGTTTTCCATCGCCGTTAGCTCACAAGGGCAGCGAACGCCACCGACGAGCCTTTTCCAACACCTTTCTCCGGCAAATCAATATTCTAATTATGCTTAAAGGTCTATCCTTAAAAGTAATTTGATCAGAAAACTGAAAAATTCATGTTTGTTCATTTACGCTTGTTCATGCAAACGTAAAATCACCGTTTTGGTTCTAAACTCGCCGTTTCAATTTTAAGCACAATTTAGTACCCCTTTACAACATCAGGTACAATTGGTCTCTGTCAGAGCAATTTCCAAGTTTTCTATTAAAAGATGCCTCACGTGGGGAGGAAATAAATTAGCCCGACGTTTTTTTCAAGGGCGAGTGCCAGAAGTGGCAAAATCAAAATTCAAAAGAGGAAAAATTCTTACTTAGGACGAAGTTTAGAGGCGAATACCAGAAACGGTATGCTTTCGGAAAGAAAACGATTGAATGAAATCGTTAAGAGGCTATATATTGTTAAATAAATTTTACTGGCCATAAAATTTTGAGAAGGTATGAAAACTTGTTTTTTCGATTGAAACATTGGATAAGTACCAAAAGCAAAAAAAGGAAACAAGTTAATTTATCTTTTTGAATTTTTTTTACCTAAAGTTATTTTTTTAACTTCTTATGTGACTTCATTGCTTTTCGACCCCCAGCCACCATGGGAGCACTCCCCTGCCTGTGACCGAGTCCACATCGGCCTTCTTTGTTAATTTGTTTGTGCCCGTTGGCATGTTTCTTGCTCTTTGAATTCTGCCGTTTTCTGAGAAAATAGGAAATCCCCCGTTTGTTATGACGCTGGATTCACCTTTCAAACCCCAGATGTTTACAGATGAGGGACTCTGACTAAACCCGAACGGTCCCACGAAAAACAACTACGAAATAGCCATGGCTGACTAATACGGAACGTCTTTCTCGACAGACAAAGTCATACATCCTTCTTTTTTACCTGAGTCAGCAATATAATTTGTGCAAAAATACTACATGAGTAATTGTTATTCCCAAGAAAGGTTTGTTTTTTGGGTGGTGCAGGATGTCCTTAGGCTGTCCCCTTAGAAAGAGGGTCTCCCCCTGAGAACTCAAAGGCCATACACTTAAAAGTCAAAAACAAGCCCTCTTGAGCTACTTGTCTTCATTTATCACGTAATTCACAAGAATTCTACTTTAGGAAAACGAGTTTTAGTTTTTAAAATTGGAAAGTTCCCTCGGACTTTGCTGAAAACAGGGATTCCCGCAATGCGGTTAGTTTTTGCGTAATCGTTCACACATCAAAAGGTGCTCATGCAAATGTGATGTTTATTCTGCGAACACAGGGGACTGTGACGGCATTTGCAAAGTAGGAAAACGGGAGACTGTGACGTCATGGTTGAAAAACGAACGGTGCGACCATCACGTCACTTTTTGACTTTTTGACAAAGTGGGTGAAGAAAAATACAGAATCGGCGATTGCAGACAATATGGAAACAACTTAATTGGGCACGTAGTGAAAGTGCAACACACAAAAGACATCTTTAATGAACACGGAAACACGTCATTCGCCTTGAACTTTGTCCTTCTTTCTTTCATAAAATAGTGTAAATTTGGCGACAAAGCTTCCCTGCCGCAATGTGGTCCCTCTCTTTTGTCTGAGTATTCTTTCTTCAACCCTTCACTTTAAGGAAATCAAACTACAAGTCACTTTTCATCATAAATGCCAAGTTTCTTCAATCAGTGGCTCTTATCCCCCGTTCCCTGAAGATGACTTTAACATAATCATGAGTTCCAAGCAGAACAGCTATCCCAAGTCACTCATTTGGACAATCATAGGCTCTTACTTCAAAATAACAGTCATTTACCCGACCTTCTCGCTGAAATGTCAACATCGCTGAATCCTTCCAAAATTGCACGGCTTTGCCACGGCAAAAAAAGGTTTCCTCAAACTTGCAGGTTTAAAAATAGAAAATTGATAAAATTTGAAATCTAGTGAGCAACATTAAAGAAACAATTTGACTGACTTTGAACAAAATCGCTTTTCCAACAAGAAATATCTTGCGAAACATGTTAAACAGGTCATAACTAAAATTATTGTTCTAGAACGTCGTAATAGCTTTCACATTTAACCACAATCCCCTCTTGTTTCCGATTGTTGCACAAGGAATGCCCGTTCCTTTTCGCCCCCCCCCACCCAGTTTGGTTCGTTTGATTTTCCGACAGAACCTCGTATCAAATTAGGGGTTGCACCTCTAGGTTTCTTTGTCTCCAAGTGCTTTGATCTTCGACAATTGTGGCTTCAAACGTTATCGAAAGCCTTCAATAACAAAAAGTGCCTGTTTTGACTTGGTTCTGAGTTTCAATCAACAAAGTACAAAAGGAAATGAAATCCCCAGGTGGAAAATAATTGGAATTGGGAATGTTCGCCATGGTGGGAAAATTATCTTTTTTGTGAATCATAATTGACACTTCCCGCGGGAAAACTGGTGAAGTTTGGTCCGATGGTGCATTTTGATGGCTAAATGCCAGTTTGAGAAGAATTTGGGGTTTTTTTAAAGTTAGGCTAAAGGCTAGTTTATTTGAAACTCTCAAAAACATTAAAAATTTATCCGAAAGTGATGCCTCATCATGAATGCTAATTTTCAAAAAATAAAAGAAGTCAAAGTTGAAAAGAATTTTATAAAAAAAATAGAAAGTCACGGACCGATCCACTTGAAAAAAGAGTTTTCATCAATTTTTTAAAAATTTGCCTCTTTCTCAAGAACTTGGTGATTCTGGGATTCTGGCAAATTGAGTTTTACCAAATTTCCGTAGATCACATTTCTACCTGTTTTGACCACACTTCTCCTCAAGCCCCCCCCCCCGCATCCCCGCACGGTCTTCCCCCACGTGCACTCATCGGCGGACCGTTGATGACCGCGGGTGAGTAGCCATCGCTCAGCGTGCCTGGTGGTACAGATGATCGCCCCGGTGCCGGTGGTCGGGTGGCACACGATGGTATGCAAATGAGCGAAAGAGCACGTAGGCCGCAGAGAGCGCAGAGATACGTTACAGCTGGGAGGTCGACGCCAATTATAACAGCTACTCATTAAACCCCTGCGTGACCGCGTTCCACCTTTCTCTGAACCCGTTTCTCTCTCTTTCACCACGGAACACTTTCTCTTTAAACAACTTCTTTCTTTTCTAATCATTTCTTGCAAATTTTCCATGTTCTCTCATATTAACTCTGAGAACTGACGACAAAAATGATGACATGATGAGAAATAAGGGCATTCACATGGCCAACAATCAACAAAAACTAGTTTTACCACGTTTTTCGTTGCGAAACTTTGGCAATTGCTAATGGTTCTAGCATTTCAGCCTAAAAATATGCTTGTTTTCGCTAAGCGTCACCTGTCCCCTAAGGTCAGCTCCGAGTGCAGCTGACCCCGTGGGACACAATGGGAGAGCGCGCCCTCCGCAACAACAAATCAGACATATTTGCATCATCCGTTAGGACATAGAGAGTTTAATGCGTTTGGTGAGCAGAAATGAAGTCATAAAATGAAATCACAACTTTAATTGAATAGTTAAATAAAATTTTTATCCGAAAAGTGGTTTCCATTTTTTTATTGATAGTCTGTTTATAATTTGTGATCTAAATCTCCTTATTTGCCTCTGATTTGAGGAGTACCACTATTTTTTATGACTTCATTTTAAAGAAGGTCAATTTTGAAGGGCGAATGACTAATATTACTTTTGTAAACCAATGTGACGAGATCTGCTCAAAAGGGACCATCAGGGACCGGCTTTTTTATGACCTGTGTGCACGATGTTTACGCGGCCCTCCAATACAACGGTTTATCGACTTTCCGGTCTTCATTTTTGAATTTTCAATCTTCCCGCTTGAAAAGACGCAGAATACACTGGTTCTATGACATGGTAGCGCCGCGAGTTTCCCACCCGTACCACATCGGCAAAGGTTGTTCAGCCGCATGTAATCATGAACACCCTAGGCAAACACAAGTCGAAAAGAGGTTCCTGACGGTTCCTTTAATTTTCTCCAGCTTTCATGAAACTGAAACCTTACTTGGTTTGCAAGAGGCTGCACTTTCTTTTCTTCAGCCACTTTCGAAAAGTGACGTCTTTTCGAAATGCCAAAGAGCAGTACAAGTGCATACCGTGTCGTCCTTCTTTTTTTAACGAACATCTGCGCTTGCCTTTCGAATGTGGCTCTTTTTTCAGCAAATGACCACTTTCTTTGATTTTTCGATACAAAGAAACTCTCAAATTCAATATTTTTCATTGAACTCTTTTCTTGGATCTGAATCAGAAACTGGTTTCATCTCTTGAGTTTACCAAACCTCCATAATCTTTTAAAATGTTGAAGCCATATGGTTTCTGTCTCTGAAATATGACAAGATCCGCTTAATTTTCAGCCAGCAAAGCACTTTTTCCACTTTTAGAAACCCATGACAGGTGATCTTTCATTTTCTCCCAGGGAATTTACTTTTTTGAGGGATTATACTCTCCGAATCCTTGCTGCTTTGGTCACTCTAATCCCCTCGATAAGAAAACAATATAAACCCTTCTGAACCCCATTCTACCAAGTTCCATTGAACCAGATCTATCCTCATAACTGGAAAACACTATTTATCCCCGTAATACCCAATCAATTTAACTTCCTGTTTTTAAAATCCACGTTCCTGGACTTCAGACCTCCCCGCTGTTTTGAAGTGTGGATTTGTACTTTACGGATTTCCAATTGAGGGCGGGCTCAGAGTTCTTGTTATTCAAGATTGTTTTTGTAGTTTGACTTTAATACAAAGTTCTGAGAACTGTGAAAATGTAGCATTGTTCCAGTTATTGCGAAGGGGCATCCCCGGTGAGACGTATTAGATTGCACCGGTGCCAGTGTGTGGAGAACAAAACCCGCTCCGAGAGGACTTGTTTACTCCGAAGTGGCGAGAGTTTCATGTCAGGGAAATGGTCTTCAGTCGGAATTTTAAGGCGACTTGGTCTTCCTTGTGCCGCAGACATGTTGACAGCGCCACAGATCGTCGCCCGTAAACAGCGCTGCGATCGAACATCCGCAGCTGCCTTTTCGAAGCAGATATCCTGTGCTATGGTCATCGTAAATACACCAAAAATCCATAGTGAATGAAAGCGGTGGAGGTAATTCTAACAAACAATGCGGAAATGTTTTCTGTTGAGAAACAACTCCGCGGAAACTGAATACTCAAAGATTAAAGCACTTCCTCTTAGACCGAAGATCTGGAAATGCGTTTGAACGTTGATTGAGGTTTAGTAAACAGAAATTAAGCTTTGATCATTGTAATGATGTAATTCTAAACATTCAAAGTTGTGATATTTTAGGCACACCATTTAGGCAATTTTAAAATTAACTTCTATCTTAGTAACTAAAAAGCAATTCTGTTTGAAAAGCAGCTGAATTCAGTTGAACCATGGTTTTGAAAAATTTTCTCTCAGAAATTCCGGAGTTTCAGAGATAATGTATGGAATTCTCTGTGAATTGGGTTAAAATTGTGTCCCAAAAACTATTAAAAATTAAGTTTTTCAATTTTATTTTTTTAGTGTTCTTCTCAAAGATCACCCCACTTTCCGAAACTTTCATTTACAACAGTTAATAGTTTGTCATGTGCCTACGTGCAGATTGTAAAGTTCTCCACCGGTCCATTTGTAAAACATCACAAGTTTTACGAATCGTCTAATGACCGCGGCGAAGTTGAGAAACTGTTCCGCGTCCAGACAAAAACAGAGCGTTTTCATTAAATAGAGACAAAAGGGTTGATGGGTAGTTCAAAATACCCCTTTTAGTCAAGAGTTGTTTAGAAACAGTAGAAACATGCTTTCGTAACAATACATAGTAGTAAACAATTTCACAAGGCTCTAGCTCTTTCGAAAACGCATGCAGTCTTTTAGCATGTTCGTGTGCACGTGACGGTACACGTTGCAGAAATCTTCCAGACTTCTTTCATAATTGAGGTAATTCTATTTTTGAATAATCTCTTTCACTTCAAAACTTTTTTAAAGTCCGATTTTATTTTTATATTTCTCCCCGTGTTTCACTTGTTTTAATCTCCGGGTTATTTCATTTCGAAGAATAGGTCAGCTGTGACGTTCATTTTCAACAAATGTGATGCTGGTACTGAATAATTGCCTTGCCACGCAGAATATTTGATACTTGTGACGTTTTGAGTCGGAATACATAAAGAAAAAAGTGTTTGCGTGGCGAAAGGCCACAACAAACGTTAGAATTAGTTAGGTAAACTAAGGTTTTAGAAAAACACAGTTAATTAGGAAACTAACACGTCATATTTTGTCTTCTCTCTCTCTCTCTCTCTCTCTCTCTCTCTCTCTCTCTCTCTCTCTCTGTCTCTCTGTCTCACTCTCTTTCCGCGTCTCTCTCTTTTTCTCTCTTTCTTTGTCACTCTCTCTCTTTTTCTCTCTATCTTGTTATCTTTCTTATACGAGAGATCTAGCTTCAAAAATTGAGTATCAGACATCTGTTGTTCTTTCCCGAATCTCCCGCATCTTGTGGCCGATGATCCTGGCCAAAGTCCCAATCACAATTTGGCTCATCTGAAGATTATCTGCCGCCAGACACTCCTGAGGCGATCGGAGCAACGAATGCGCCGAAACAACCGCTAATCTTGGAAATCAAAGGTTGTCTCGTGTCAGGCGGTGCCCCCCTATTTCGTTCATTAGAAGTAGTTCCCAGAATCTCAGAGATCCAATGATTCCATACACTTTGGAGGCAAAGTTCACACTTTGAGTCCTCGAACTTCACAGATCTTGTTTTCCTCCGGTAGAGGGTTTCTGCGCACCGTGTCATCTCCGATTATGTTGATCACTTGACGGTATTTCGAACTCAACAGTGAACTTTGGTAAACTCTGCGAAACTTTGTACCCAACTTGATGTTGGTGTCACAATTTCATTTGGGTGCATAGATCCAATAGTAGGGTCTAATTTTACCACCGACAGACAACTGTTAGCTGTCTGCCAAACACAACAAGACCTGGTTAGACGGAAACAGCTTCACGTGAAAAACAGTGTCGCGTGGGCGCACGTGGTAGCGGACGACAAACAAGAAGCACTAACGATGTGTTTGAAATTCGGCGGGAAAGTCCTGATAAGGCGACCTTTGCAGAAGACCCTGCAAAGGACGGAACGACCGGGCGCCAGAGTGGTGGCTTTTTAGGGTTTCTTTTGATGATTATTAGTATCAGATGACCTTTATCGAGATGTTTTTAAACAATTATACAATAAAAAGACAGTTTACAGTAAATGTTTACATTCCTTTGCTCTCTCTCTCTCTCTCTCTCTCTCTCTCTCTCTCTCTCTTCTCTCTCTCTTTCTTTTTCTTCCATACTCTCTATCTCTCTTTCAAATTGGCTTCCTTCGGTCTCTTAATATCCGAAGAACTATTTTTCCCTCGGCAATTCCTCTTTTTTCCGCACCTTGTTGATTTCTCCTGACTCTCGTCATTGGCATCCTCCTCCCCCTCAAAACTTAAACTTCACTTTGTGTTCATTGGTTGACTTAACCAAAACACAACCGTCGCCCCCTCCCCCACATCTGTTTCTATTTTTCCACTTTATTTGTAATCCCTTTGCTTGTGATTTGGAAATTTTGGGCGGGAAGCTTTCATAAGCATGCACTTCCCTCTCACTGTAAACAGTGTGCTTCCCCCTGATCTATGAGATTTTTTGAATCGAAAATTTCCTTCTGTTTTGAACTGAAACTCCTTTTTTCTGAGAATGAAATGGAAAAAAAACACAATTACGCAATCCCTTGTTTGGCAATCCATTGGGTGCTTTCGACCGACGTCTCAAGTGCTTACGTAGATTAATCGCGTAATCGTTTGCGTCAATTTAGAAAGATCATGTGCTGGCTTTCCTTGTTTTTGTCGCCCTGAGATTGTCTCCAGACGCGGGGTTCTTGTTTGTTGGCCTGTTGGCCTGCTCACTTGCTCCTGTTGGGATTGGCTAGCCGGAAAACAGAAAATGTTCTCTGGTACGTGTTTTTTCTCTCGCTTTTCTTGCGAACAACACAGCCGACCATAAAACAACGCGGAGGATGAAGCTTTTTACCGGGAACGGCAACATTACAGTGTCTTTTGCAGAGCGGACAAAGTCCCTGTGAACTTTCTGTTGATAGCAACTGGAAAGAAAGAAGAAGAGGCTACTGTGCCAATCTCGTGGACAGGGGAATCCCAGTTATCTCACGGGAAGAGATCACCTTATCACAACCCCCGTTTCTGTGAAAACACGCGCTCAGGAATTAATGGACACGCCACTTTCAAGAATTCGGGCTAAAAGCATGTGATAGTATTCTTTAGCGACGGCAAACCCTGTGGCCCCCGAAAACGTTCAAGCTGGGGATGAAGCATTCGCCGAACCTCAATTTGCAACCTGGCTTTAAACGCCATTAAGACACAAAGCCTCAAAAATTTATGAACACGCAACATGATCGCCTTCCCAGAAGGGTTCCAAGCTTCCGGGAAGAAGCATTGCTTCGGGTCGATGACGTGCAGCGGGGACATGCCGCATGCACGTGGGTGCCAACAGCGTCTAAGGCTGTTTACTATTGGTATCGCCATGTTTGTGACGTTCACGTGCGCCTTTGCCCTCGTCGGACAGGCGTGCTTCCCTTTGCGACGAGACCTTCGAAAAGGTCGGTTGTTCTTGGAGCCAGCTGTGGTAAACACGCACAGGGCAGCGACCGGGAAGTAATCCGGACTAATAATAGACAGTCATCACTGCAAACTCCAAATGAACCCACTCATTGTGTCGTTTGCGACAGTGTTATTCACTTCCGGGAGTGTCTAGTCTTCCTAATCGCCAATATGAAGAATATGGACGTTGGAGGTGTTTACGGAAGCCGATTGGCGGCTGAGTCACGGAAAGCAGACTTGGTGAATCATGGTTTACAGCTTATCCCTTGAAAAAGTGGCGGATCCGAATTCCACCATATGTGCTGCAAAGACTCATCAGAAAACAAAAAAAGAGCAAAGAGCAGGAGGCATTGGGTTGCAAGACATGGGAATTTGCAAACTTATGATTTGGGGCACCTTTTGAGCCGAAAAAATCGAAAAAAAATGAATATAATTTGGGTTTTAGCACTATTACACAGTGACGTTTTACATTTGTCAATGGTTGTGAAGAATTCAAATTCAAATTCGAAATCCTAAAAGTTTAACTCAGGCTTTCCGACAGATATTCATTCAAAACACTTGTACTTTGAATTGTACATGTATAGATCTTGTTTTGGGCCTTATCTGACTAAACTACCGTTGAAACTAGTATTTCTTGCTAGTTCTATGTGTGTTCTCTGAATCTCTTTAAAACATATGCTCTCTAACCGCCATTAACAGTTGGGTTGACGTAAGAAGAGCACTTTCCTAGCTGCTTGCTTGTTTAGGGCTTTCAAAAGAAGCTTTGTTTTTAGAGATCGGCCTTTGCAAAGGAAAAAGCTCTTTGATTTCCAAAACAAAACGGCTTTTCCTTGACAGACCTCTAATCTCTCTCGATCTTAATTCCCCATCGCGAAAGAATCCGGCTGAATTGCTTACTCACCGGGCAAAGGTCGCCCCTCCATGCTTTAACGCCGTTAATGGAGGCGCGTGATTTTACAACCAGGGCTTCCCCGATCGCCGAGAAACGAGGAACCGGTGTCTGCTGGCAAGAGTATATCGAAATCTTACGCAATTCTGTGCTGGAACAAAACACGACATACCAAATCTATGTCATTGGAAGGTCTTATCGTGTCAATAAACTAAAAATAACCGCTCCTAATCGGGCGGTGACTCGAATTTCTCAAATGACTCTTCTGTTCCCTAAACGCTTGGGTGTCGAATTGGGGTGGAGAACCAGCCACAACAGACACTATTGTCGTTTTGGATAATACCTATACTTCGTGCCCAAAACTTCCTGTTTTCATGATAAGAAGTACTGTTATTTTTTGTCTTGGAGGTAGGATTAGTGTGATTGTCTTCAAATTTTGACGCAGTTCATCGTTGCGGAACGGAAAAGTTAGTTCTTTGTGGCGGATTTGGACTTGTGTTACCTCAAAACAAACTTGTCTCGCACTTGGTTAAAGCTGCGATTATAGGAAGCTTTTTGTTTTTATCAGCTTCGTATTCGAAGTACGTAAAGGACGATTGTAAAGGTAGTATTTGGATAGTTGTAAATCTAAAGTGCTTGCTATTTGTACTCAAAGGATAAGGAGATCTCACGATTTGCGGAGGTTGAGGGGGATTTAGGGCTTTTTAGTTGAGTAAAGTTGTTTCAAAGGGCTAATTTCCACGGAATGAATTTGAAAGCGGTCTTTTTCCAGCGACATGAGGCTTCCAGCGTTTTTCCAGTTAATTTCCGAAACCTTTAAAGCGGCCTGAGGTTGTAGTCCTGCAAAACTTTGGCTTTGCTCCCTTAACTCCTTTTTTATCTAGCTGGCCTACGTGCGAAATTGCACGAAAATTTGCGTCCACTGGTTTACCTGACCTCTGCACACGGTTCTTTTGTGAAAACAGTTAAACCACCCCCTGCCTGTCGTTTGAAGTCTTTTTAAGCAAACACTCCCTCAATGAAAACAGGTTGAACTGTTGTTTGGATTACCTGTCTCTCGACCTCTGTCCCCCTATTTACCCTCCTGAACTTGAACATGACACCGGAAGCGGTTTCTCACTCCTTGACTCATTGCGGCCGAAAAGCGTGACGTAGCAGGATCCAGTCTATTGTACGCGAAAAAAAGAGATCGGTGGGCCTGTTAGACTCAAAGTTACAACCCAAATGGGGCAATCAAACGACGTCTGTCAGGGAATTCCGGCCACGAGGTTGCCCGCGTGCCCCCTTAACGGTCCAGTTCCTTCATCTGTAGCCAGTTCAGGCTTCCATGACACAGCTACTAAAGGGAAGGCTGCCCCACATGACCTCCTTTATTGTTTGCGACTGTGTTTCATGCACTGTGCTCTGTTTTTATCAGAGAGACTCCGCGAGGTTGAACTCTGTAGGCTTCTCTGTACACACGAACGGTTCAACAAACAAAGTTCAGGTTTCGTGGCTGCCATTGTCTCTTGGCAGTGGCTTCTGAAGCGCCGATGTTTGAGCCAGCTTGCACTGCACTTTCCCCAGCCTCGAAAGGACATCCTTTCCCGCTTGGAGCATCACTGATCGCAGCGCTTTGAGTGCGCCTGTCCTCGGCCCGAGGGGCGGGGCCGGGGCTCCCCCTATAAATCGCCGCCGTGCCAGCCGACTCCTCTGCGGTGCCAGCCGTTCGTCGCCCTCCCAGCGTGTCCTGTGGCCATATCTCCTCACAGACCACTTTTTTGGGACGTCACTTGTCCCCCCACCTGGTCTCTATCAGATAAAGCTCCGGCCATTGTCAGCGAACCACTGCCTGCAAAAGCGGCAGTCTCTTGCAACACACTTTTACGACTTTGCGGCCAGAACCAAAGAGATTTTAGTTTGGGAAGCATTCCAGCATTCCTGAAATTCATTCAAAAGCAATTTTGAGCGTCCAATAGGCCCGCATACAAGAACAGTCATCCGAAATTCCAGTCATACCCCCTTAAAAGTTAAAAACCCGAATTCTCACTTAAAACCCATTTTCTCACTCTTTTCTCATTGTCATTCTCTTGTAAACGTTAAAAACTGATTGTTACATATATATTTTGGGTTTTTATTTCAATATTCTGATTGAGCATCTCTCGATGAATAGTTTTTATAGTCTCCTCTAGAACTTTAATCCTGATTTGTTGTTCAATAGACAATTCTCAGAAACAAAATTGCTTTCATTTCTCCGTTTCTTGAGCCAATTTCCGTTGATTTCTTGTTCTCAAAACACTTTTGATCACTTTCCATTTGCTTAAAACGTTTGAAACTTACCTTTACCACATGAAAAGTGAGTTTCTCGCTGGTTTGTTTAGTTTTCTGCAGCATGTGCTAAAAATAGCGTGTTTGCAAAGTAGCTTGAAGAGATAGTTGACAGTTTTTCTCCCTGTTGTCCTGTAAAAACCGAGTATAGTGTCAGTTTTGCACTTTTTCGCCGCATTTAACCGGCGCCACTAATCTGTCCTTTTTAAAGTACCTCCGGTACACTCATCTCTCAAAGCATTGAAAGTTTTGCTTTCTTTCGAGATAAGGTCTCTGGTTTCGTTCGATCTCCGTTCCGCGTTTCTTGATGTTGTCTGTCGTTGTCTGATCGCTGTGGGCGGGCCGTAAACAGCTTTGTTTTCCTCCCGTGCATGGGGGGCGGCAGTGGCGTTCCAAGCAACACCGCCGCCGGTCGGACACTTCCCAAATCCGGGTCCCTCCCCCTCTCGTCCCAATTTCTCTCTCTTTCATCCCTCCCTCTAATCCTTTTCTTACTTCCGGATTTTCAGATGTTCGTCCTGCATCAGAACCCCGCCACTTACTGCGCCAACACTTTCCCTTCGTCCTCCTGTCAGACTGAGTACAGCGGACAGGTAATACTTCAATTAAGACTTTTCTAACTTCAAGGTTTCAGATGGAATGTGCACTTCAGAGCGTCTCAAGCCTTTCCAAAGGCCTCCGCCGCAACTCCAGCAACCTTTCCCAGCTCTCTTCCCACGACCTTTGCTTCGCCGACGCCACTCAGGTGAGGAATCACACTTCTTCCTTGTGACCCGGGGATCTCTGGGTAGTCACTTTCGCAACACCCCGGGCTTCCTCGTCAACAAGTCTGCGAGGTGACGTGGCGAGGGAGTGCCTCGGCTTTCGCGAAACTCCCTCGAACGGGAAATTATTTCCATGTAATTCCCCCTTTTCCAGATCGAGATTGACGTTTCCTCGCTGACGATGAAAGTGTTCGAAGTGGTGATTGAGACACCCACCGGCGAGCAGGGACTCCTCCAGTTCAATCAGGTTTGTTTTTATGAGTTCTCATTTGAAAGCCCCCTTAAAAGCCTGAGACAGAGATCTCATGTTGTTCTGTAGCTTTGATGAAAGCCCTGCGAATTAGTCTTGTTTTTCACGGGTATAAAGGAATTGTTTTGCTTGGCCGTCTTACCCTATAAGAACGTTTCCGGGACGTTTTAAGACATTCTTACTGCCATCGTTAGCCACAAATTGTAGTCCTGAAACACATTTTTACACGAAAAATGATGAAAACAACCGGAAATTTGTTTTTAAAGAGCTATTGAAACAAGAATTTGAAATTTAAACGTTTCTTTTTAGAGCGGAACTGCTCGTGTCTTCACTCCCATCCAGAATGGATGCGGCCATGGAACCTGGACCCTCCGTGTCTTCGAGCTCCTGACCGAAGGGTGAGCTCTATTTCTTTTTTGACATTTTTCTGAGAGAGAAAAATCTTTCTCTTTCCAAACATTTAAATACAGAAAAACAATTTTTCTTTTTCAGTCGCCAGGAGGTCTCCAGCGATCGCGTGCAGTTGGATGGCGTCGGCACGCTCTTCTTCACCATCGACGACTCGATGCGTCCTCGCCTGTCCGGCCAGGAGTTCCTCTCCATGCCCGGCCTCTGCCCTAAGCACCGTCATTAAGCCACCAGGCTTTCTCTCCCTACCCATGTTAATTTCCCCCAGAGCCTTTGTTTAGCACCTCTTTTTTCCCGGAACGGTCACGGGTTACGGAACCGCAGCGTGATCTCTCCCGATCGCCCCCTTTCCGCGACGGTCTCCGATAGCACCGAGTCCCGGAGAAAACTTGTGCTCCTGGCCAACTCTTTTTCCATTTGAAATGCGTGTTAAAAATCTTATCTAACCCTAATCCCCATACGTTGTGAGGAAACAAATCATTGTTTGTGTACGGCTCTGAATAATAAACGTGTCATATATACCTTGTTTGGTTGTCTGGAACCACGTGGCACCCCCGCCAACTTCAAGGGAAAACTTGTTTTTCTTCTGCAAAAACTGAAAACAAGGACCGAAGTTCGTATTTACTGTCTGAAAGTATGAATTCTTTGTTGTGAATGATGAGAAGAGATCTTTAGAAAACGCCTGTCTCTCTGGTTTATGAAACTCCATGACTAAACCATCTCGTGATTGAAATTCAACGAAGATCGCCAGGAACTTTTTGTCAAAAGCTTTGGAAGATTAGCGAAATGTTTCCATTTGACAAACAGGGTGTTTGTGGCCGGTCATTTAGTTTTTGGCTTTTACAGTCAACAGGAACTATAGTCTTTCGCAATATCAAGCGAATGGAAGTAATTGTATTTCAACAAACCTATAAATATTACTTTAGTTTCGAAAGAGGGTGAATAACCGTTTATAATAACAGAGAGGGGTTGGAAACCTCAAGATAAATTGTATATTTCAGGGGAACCTTTAGAAAAAGTCAGTATGTATTGAAATACATCCGGAACTACATTCCCTAGTTGGTACACTAGTTTTTACAACTGATCCATCAACTAATCATAGAAAAATGAAGTAGACAGGTTTTCACGTTGGTATTTTGTTTATCCCATTTCCAGACGAGAGATCAGCTTTCGTGTCAGGTATTTCCGGTTGGAGACTAGTCAACAAGATGGAGGAACTACAAGTAACACGAATGCTACTTTACAATTCAAATTTTACCAATACTCAAGGGAACGACATCTTTGAATTGATGACTATTGTAAGATATACTTTGTTTTAACACTTTTTCCAATTTTATAACTCGAATAACCGTTTTTTTGTATTCCGTCGTTTATCTATTACTCACTTTTGTACGAATGCTAAATTTTCCAGGTAGTGCCTTCTAGAAATCTTAGTGGAAAACAGGTATTAGCTAGATTATAGTTTTTGCATGGATACAGGATGAATCAAAGCAGCTTATTCATCTTAGTCAGAAGTACTTCCGGCGTCGAAACGTTGTAATCTATTCCTCTAAACAAGGAAAAGGGATTGACGACTTCCGGGGCAGAGGCCTGTAAACAATAACAGAGGACAACGTCTGGCTATTTTAAGCTTTCGCCTGAAAAAAAAGACTATTTTACTTTTATTTTTTGGCTTTCGATTCTCGAAAGATTTGACTTATATGTTCAAGGAACACTGGTTCGCATGACTGGTAATCGGAAAAGTGTAGAATTTGTCATGCCATGTTTGGTTTCCAACGCCAAACAACAATTCCCATACGTGACTGTTTGAGTTACGTAGAACATTGACGGAAGTGAGCTTACGAATTACTTACATTACAAGGAATCAACATTTCATACTTTATTCCGAATGTAGTCATTCTCTTCCGGGTGGTCTATGGTAATGTAAACTTCAATTTCCATAAACTCTTCCTGTTTTGTTTAGTTTTCAAGGATCGTGAACCTCGGATTTTCCAGGAAGACTAAAAACCAAACACGGAAAAACATGTCTGGAGATCCAAGCTTCTGGGAAACACATCCGGATGTCTCTTTTTAGATGCTTTCAACATGACAGCGTAACTCACATAAATTAAAAGTGGCGTACATTGAAGGGATTAATATTTTTTTTAACATTTACTATTGTTCTGTGTTTTTGAATCACCATTGCCTATTTTAAATTTCCTTTCATTCAAAAATAACTTCATTGCCATATACGTCAAACAATAATATTTCCTCATTCGTCACTCAAACGTAGAAAATTAGCGGACTTTGACTATAATAGTAAGTTAATCTCCTCAGCAATTTACTCCACTTCACGTGTGGTCCTCTCGTTCCG
Source organism: Oscheius sp. G VE-2021 (assembly GCA_022343465.1). Taxonomy (NCBI): domain Eukaryota; kingdom Metazoa; phylum Nematoda; class Chromadorea; order Rhabditida; family Rhabditidae; genus Oscheius; species Oscheius sp. G VE-2021. The sequence continues at coordinate 4,560,719 of JAJQXH010000029.1, read as the reverse complement.
GGTTTTTGGTTTATGATGTGCATACTATAAACAATTGCGTTAATCTTTGTTGTTTTATACACATTTTCAAATTTCCTTGGTGGCATGTAAGCAGGGAATTTTAATCAAAAACCGAAAACCAAATCAACACTGGGCATTTATCTAGACTATGTTTCAGAAAAGAAAGAAAGGTTAATTTCTGTTTTGTAGTTTTTCCCAATTTCGAGCCAGGTACTGCCGCTTCGGAATCCTGAAAACAAAAACAAAGGACTACAACCAGAGGTAAACTTTCATTTCTAAAATTGCAATTTTTGATGCAAAGGGAGATCGTAAGCCTCGTGGGGAGCAGCAGATCAAACTACAAAGGTCCCTCAACCCAGCAATCTCATGATCCAAACTACAAATTTTCATTGAATGATTCTTTTTCCCATTTGTTCCGGACCGTTTCTTGTATCCAACTCCCACTAACTGTACGTGTCTTTATTTATCCAGCAATCAGCCACGTAAACAAGCAAAAATAGTTATTTTGGGTTCTGAAAGATGATGTGAATTCACTGTTAATACAACAGTATCGTAAAATTGCAATGTAACAACGGGCTTTCCAGAGAAAATCATATGCCAGGTAGAATCAACAAGTCTGGAGACTTTCCCTGGACTGCAATTGATATACAAAATTCTTCCTATCAGGGTAAAAGCAAGTCCTTCTTATGTTTTTTTCCTGCCAAACAAGCAAGAAGGATGAGCATCTTTCGGGGAACGAAAGTAGTAAACAACAACACATGGAACACTTAAGTTTAGCTCTTATAAACTTGGCCGAGTTCCGCGTTGATGGCATTTTAATTTTAGATTTTTGCCTCCAGAAGATTTGTGCCAGCTGAAACCTCAACAACAGAGTTAACCTTCTCAGAACCTATTGACAAACAACGGCAGTAAATCCTGTCAACAAAAACAGAGGTACAAATTCTTTGCTTTCTTCCATGCTGCCACGTGCTGGCCAGGGAAGCTTTGATTCCTTCCGGGTCAATGAGGAACTAATGTGGAATTAATTAAAATCTAGTTTTCAAATGATAGCAAACAGACGGAAGTAATCAGAAGGTCAAGTCCACGCATAAATTACTCTCCAAAGCAGGCGTGGGAAAATCCAGGGCTGGGAAGACCTTTATAATTTGAGGGAACCGTAAGGACCTTCTTTTTTACTTGAATTTGTCTTTTTTACTTGAATGTTCCATACTGTATGCAGCGCGCCTATCCTTGCCGCGGCCGCCGATCTCGAACGGGTGTGAAACGCGCGGTGCTACGATATCTGACAACCAGAGTTTTCTGCGTATTTTTAAGCGGGAATATTGAAAATTCAAAAATATTTAACAATTAAGGCTGGGGCCATATTTTAGAAAAGCTGGCCGGCCCAAACCTGGTTGTTCAACAAAATTTTACATTTCACTTGTGACCTTTTCTGGAATCGTGATAAATCTGGGAAACATTAATATCGACATAAATCTTTCATGAAACTATGACTTTTAACCGTTATAGGTTGCCACGGCGAATTGCACAAACATGTAGTTTAATGGCAACAAGACCGAATTTTCAACATAAACCATTGATTTCTTTCATTTGGACATGCTGATGGCTGAAGAATTTTTACCATCCATTAATTCTACTTCCAGTTCCTGCAGTTAGCAACCAGGAAGACCATAAATGTGGTCGATTCTGTTGTTGTGTTTATTTTCGTTGCAACTACAATTAGTCTGTCTGGCCTTTCGCCAAATGACAGATCGGCACCATTTTTCCCCTTCCGGGACAGGGTTTTGTAAACAAAAACAGATGACACATACTCATTTTAAACGTAAACAACACTTCCGATATGAGTATTGCCACTTGTAATCAGATGATACACATTTTGTCTTAGATTACTCATTTTTAATTCAAGCTTTCTTCAATCTTAAGAATGTGGAATCCACCAAAAGTAGTAGGAAGTAGACAGCCGAGTTAATTCAGAGGGTAGGCGACAACATTCTCCTGTCCACGTGCTCTAATTCCCTTCCGGGTCGATGAGGCCAAAACTAGTAGTAAACACGCGGACGACATTTACATAGACCCTTCCTTGTTTCAAACGCATCAGAGGTTAATTCAATGAGTACCTGGTACTGCCACTTCCTTGCAAGAAGGTGAGTCAGGAGGCATCCATGGAATGCATTCCGCTTGAGTTAAGTCTCTCGGGGGTCGCAATGTCCACTCATGTAAACAAACGCAACACGAACGACTTCACCCAACCGGGAAACAGGATACGTGAAACAGAACTCTATAAACAGGAGGATATTACAATTTAGATTGTAAAAACACCTGAAACAGCAAGAAAAGACAAAGAGACAACCGAAAATAAAAAATTTCGGTCCTCACATGCTGATTTGTGCTTTGCCTGGAGTCAACAACCGCTGTTAACAATATCCTATGCTAAATTTTCTACATTCAAAAGTCCCAAGATTTCACAAGATGTACCCATCAGTCGAATCCGCTTCCAGAAGTTTGTCTTGGAAAGAACGTCACCGACAAACCCTGTTGTCCTGAGAATTTAATACAACGTAGTTAACAACATTTCCGATAAGAGTATCTACTACTTGTAATCAGATGATACACATTTTGTCTTCGATTACTCATTTCTTAATTCGAGCTTTGTCGAATCTTGAGAAAGTAGAATCCACAAGGAAGCCAGCAAATGTAGCAAGTAGACATCCAAGTTAATCCAGAGGGTAGGCGACAACATTCTCTTGTAGACAACCTTTATACAAGAAATTGGTAACCTACAACATCAGCAGTCTTCGATGATCTACGCTGATTATCCAAAACGAGTCAGGGAAGTTAATTAAAAGTATTATTAAAGAAACCGTGTTTTATCGTTTGGTTCAGAAATGCGAGTAACTGAAAAACCCAAAATGGGACATTCCGGACCATGCGACCAAGATGCAACACGATTCTGAGGTTTTTAAAGTTTTCATCAAATGTAAATTACTTCAAAACCGAGAGTTTCTTGTGGGCGATTTCCAGTTATCGTTTTTCTTGTTCATTAAAAAGCCAAGTGCTCAAAATAGACAAAGTGACCCCAATGGACAAAGCCACATCAGTTTCATTGCTCGGCTATCAGACGTACAACGTTGAAATTCGTTTTCATTAGTCCTAGACTGTCCTTTTCCAATGTGCTCGAGGTGGACTATTAATTGTAGCCATAGGTGTCACTCCGTAGTTTCTTTCAAAAAGTGTACCCTATTACGCGAATCTTATCAGATCAGTCTGATGATTCTTGAACAGTCACTTCACTTTTCGTCATTTTCGAAAAGCTTTTGTCACCTTGGCTACACCCATTTTGTGGGACCAAGAAATTGTCATTTGCAAGAGGGGTTTTCATTTGCAACTATGTTGCTATTACGTTGCAAGTGTGTTTACCCTTGTGACGTTCATGCATATTAATCGAAAAATTGCCTAAAGCAATAATTCGTCGTTGGTTCAAGTGCCAGACGGAAAACAACCCTGACCTGCAAGAAAATGAAAATGACGTCGGTTGTTTGCTTGAGAGCATAGTTCACTACAATACAAACAACACTTTTGAGTGATGGTAAAGATCTACGGTTACAGTGTTATCTGATGAATAATAAGTGACGTTTTTTCAACAATCAAAAAGTTTGGGTGAATAAGTTGAAAAAGGTGAACTGCAAAGTACGAAGCTGATATGTCCCGTGATTCATTTGAAGCATCTGACTGAATCAGCGGTTCAAAGAAAGGGCGAACCCATCATGTGAGGAAAGTTGAATAGCAGAGGGTGGGGGATCGATTCAAAGGATGCAATCAGAAGAGGGATGTGGAAAATGTGATTGCTATCACAAAAGCTAAAATAAAAATCTAGTTCAAGTTTTTATAAAAATTAGCCTTTCGTGCTTTTTAGAAAACAAAGAAAGTGTTACCTTAAACCCTAGATCACGAACAAATCACAATATTTGCGTCAGCTGACGAAAGTCCGAAACCAGGACTTCAAGCTGGTTTTTCTCCGATGATAGCGTATCTGAAAACTAAATTTAGCCACCTAATGATCTCGGGAATTTCTCGTGGAATGCGACACGAATTGCAAATAAAGTCCGACTGCGTCACTGAAGGCTAATATATTCCTTATCAAGACTCATTGTCGCGGAACTCTGCAAACATTAAAGAATCAGATTTTCTGTGATTTTGGATCGACTATGTCGGTGAATGGGAATAAAAAAGTTATATGGGAAAGAACATAGGTGAATCGAGAGGTGCATCTTAGTTAAAACACGAGGTTCGTCTTCAAATATAATGCCTTAGTATAACAACTTTTATATTTTCATTATGTTGGTTAAAAAGGCTGCTCGTGTTTGTATTTGTTTGTACTCGTGGGCTGCTTGTGTTTGTGTGCGTGTGTGTGTGTTTGTGTGTGAGTGTCTGTGAGCGTGTGTCTGTTTGTGTTCGTTTGTGTGTGTGTGTGTGTGTGTTTGCATGTGTGTTTGTGTGTATATGTGCACGTGTGTGCTATGCGAAACAATGATAGCCCTGCTATTTAGCCGAACTAATGAGTAGATATCCCAGCCGCAGCGGTTGCTCTATCGGCCCAAGTAGTATAGTGGTTAGTACTCCACGTTGTGGCCGTGGCGACACAGGTTCGATTCCTGTCTTGGGCATTTGTTTTTGCCAAACAAATTTCAACGCATCGTTTCTGTCTTCATTCACCTTTGGATTTGGTTTTTTTTTTCATTTTTTTTGTTTACTATTTTTAAGTTTGAAAACGTGCCCGAGCACGTTTATGACAAAGGGACTTTGAACGAATGACGTGTGACCTTGGTTAATGAATGGGGATTCCCTTTGTATCACGTGCGAAACCGAAACTTTTATCCAAGTTATTTTTGTCTCTCTGGTAACTCAAGGTCAGGAAATCAAGACGAAGATCCTTGTGAGCAACACAAAGTTCAAACGCAACTCGTCAGTTGGTTTGTTTTATCAGCATCATAAGACTGGGAAGCATTTCCCGCCAACAGATCATTGAACTGCGTTGTTTGTTCAATGTCTCAGTAAATCAGCTTGCGGGGGGGGGGGGTTGTTTGAAACCGAAATCAAAGAAGAGATAAGTTCAAAACATCGTTTGTTCATAGAATGCGCGTGGTGTCTTATTTCCCTCGAAAGCGAAACAGGGACTTACTTTAACAAACAAAAAAATCAAAGATAGTTGAAACAGCCGGTTCACTTATGTCATACATACAGAACAACATCTGATTGAATTGGTGTAAAACCGAGTTGATTGCAAAATAATTTAAAATATTAAAGTTTTTTCTCGTTTAAGCTAAAGTTAAAGTTTATTTACGGTCAAGTTTGAACAAAGGGATTCCAAAGATTCCAGCGTGGAAATCAATTTGTCAATATCAACAAGAACAAAGAAGAGACTTTGACTCTTCACGGCAGCTGACGAGACGATTGATACGTTGTTTTGGTGAGGGAAAACTAACAAAAAGTAAACATTGTGTCTGCAGAGCTATTATATTAGGTTTGGAACAGAAACATGAAGATTCAGGGCTTTAAGAAATCTCCAAGGTACCCTGAAATTCAAAACTACGCGGATAACCACAAAAACGGATAAAAATAGTAGCTTCAATTTATTCAGAAAACCGCCTACATACAAACAGTTACAAGAATAGGTCACACAAAGCTTTAACCAAGTGGTCCACAGGAAATTGCCTCTTTTCAAAAGTGAACAACTGAAAGCCGCCACATTTTTTCTCGATAGAAACCAATAAACTGATATCCATGACAGCTTAACAGCCATCCCAAGTCACTTATAAGTTTTAATGTCTTAATGTATAAGTTGTCATCTATGTGTTAAACCTGAACCCAGAGAACGATGTATGTATAGAAATAAATTCATTGAACACTGGTCACGGAACCATGACTAGTCACGTCGTCAGGTCTTATGAATAGTTTAATTGTTTCAATGTCCGTGTTTGTCGAAATTGAAAACATGGCGTCCTCCTTGGTTTTTCATAATAAATTTCAAGCTATATAAATTCAAAATTCGACTCTTGCCAATTTATCTTCTCTCCTCTTAAACTTAGTTCTTTCCATCTCGCACTTAGAATTTATTTTTACACTAATTTTAGTGAACTTGTCTTTCAAAGAAAAACATAGTCTACGTGCAAAATTGTATGTACCCTGATTTTACAACCGGTCCCTAGATTCGAAGTGCGAGTCAACTGAAACTTGTTCTTTCCAAATTCATCACATCATAAAAACAATATTTTAAAGGGGGGGGGGGGGTGATTGGTAAAACAAAAATCTGCCTTGTCTGGATGGTATAAACGATTTTTAATTTCAACTTCTGCGGCTTTGGCTTGAGGTTTCTCCCAAAACAAACTGATCTTCTATAGTGTTGGCAAAACTTTCACAATCGATCTTTCGTGTTCTCATATGTTTCCGTCACAACCGTTGTACCCTGAAAGGGTTAAACGGGTTATGTGCAAATGAAGGCGCAGGAAAGAAAAGGGGATTTCCAATTATTTTGAGATCTTGTTTCGCAAATCACCAACATTTCCGTCACACATAGTGTTTCGCTGTGGTAGGTCTGCGGTTCGTGATGTTTCTGTTTTTTTTACTGAACCGGGCCAGCCAAATTTTTGGCAAAGCCGGATTTCCCGTGTTTTGAGAAATAGGTAGAAGCTTGTTGTTAACATCAAGGGCCGAAACGACGACAACAGATAATGTGCAAATGAGGATTTGAACTACCCTATTTTGTGTTTTGTTATTTTCTTTGGCGAAGTGGCTAAGAGGTCGGACTAGCAATCCTACCGCAGTTCGATCTACCCCTGTTACCCCAGTTCGATCTCCTTCGACAAATAAAAGAACCACTTTTCAGCTTTACCTTACTCACCACAATGTTTTGCGCTTAAATAATACCACTCTAATTGAGTACTGTACTATAGTTTATTTAATAAAAAAACACCTGAACCTTAAAATAGCAGTGATTCAAAAGATTAAACAGGCAAAACTGAGTGAATAAACTGATTTCAAATTCTTTCGTAATTTTCAGAACTGATTATTGCAATAAGATCTATGTGTAACTCATTGAATTTTAATATATTAATGAACAACGTAACAAATCAAACACTTAAAAGCAAAATCTTTTGAAAATTAAATATTCCTAAGTGGCATTTACCTTGCCAGTTGCGTTGTTAAAATTTTACCAGACTTCGTTTATTCCTTTAAGGTTTAAGTTTCTGTTTTTAACGATTTTATTTTCTAGCAAATAAAATTTTCAAAGATCAAGTGTGCAACATTTGTTCCGTTTATTGCAAGTTTTTCAGAGAGAATGGGTCTGAACGGGTCTGAATGACATAATGCCATAAAGAAATTATGATTTTCTGCTGTCACCTACAGGAGCCAATTCTGACCCAAAGACCACCCACGTTTGTTCCGGTATAGGACTTGAATGGCTGCTAAAATTAGGATCAATTAGGCCAGTTTTTTGCACCGACAAAAGACCCGCAATCTGTGCTACTGGAGTTCCCTTTGCAAAATTCTTTTCCTTCCTTAGTCACGAAATCACAAAGAACGCATTTTTAAATGAGCAGTCTACGAAACAATGAAATGTCATCAAAGAAAATTGCATAATGCAAATGAGTCGTTTAAGTCGCCCTCTACGTCATTCTTTATGGTCTTCGATGTTTCATGTCTTGCACAAATTACGAAATCATTATTTAAAAAGCTCTGTCGAAATAAAAAATTGCATTGCCCTCTGAAAACGGCTGTCTGCCTTTTTGAAAACACATCTGCAGATTAAACGTCTTGTACGAGGCAAAATTTCAACTTTTTTTTAAAATTTTAAACAAAAAGTTTTTTTTCTTCAAAAAGAAAAAAAACTTTTTGAACATTTTAATTATTCTTTATATTACAGCAAAATAACAAAGATTTAATTGTAACGCTCCGAATATGTACATCCTTTCATTTTTCACAGTAGAAAAACAAACATCAAAAACCATTTTAAATTTTTTTAATACAAGCAGATTTTTCTTGTCTACACAATTTGCTTCACTTCAAATTCTACGTGTTTGCACAAATATCATTTTTCATTATTGCCGACGTCAATTCTTGTATTATGAATTGGCAGTTAGGCGTGAACTGTTCGGAACAAGATCTAACTTTAGTTTTGAAAGTGCTCAAAGACCGGTCAAATTGTCTGTTACCTTTTGCAAGAATAGTTTTTTTGGGATGATTTTACCTTTCGTTGGTCACCTCATGGACCAAGTTGCACGTGATACCCGTAAAGAATAGGATCTACCTTTTACGACTTTTTGATACCAGGCTATAAAAAGGGTGGGGTTCCCGTGATTCTAAAAAGTCAAAGACTATTCATTTATGTGCTGCTTAAGAAGAAAGGCTACTGTCTGTCCACATCCATTTTTACTTGTTCATTTTGACCCAACTTAGCAAGCAGGGGCCGGCTCGCTCACCTATGCCTGGGCAGTGTCTTTTACCAACAACATCGAGGGTTCGCACTCATCAAAAGAAATTTTTGTGTTGCCGTTTTAAAACATTTAAAACAAGTAAATGATAAAACAATATTTATTATATGATATTAGTTTAACAAATTTTGTTGGCCGGTTTTTGAAAATCCTGGCTAGGACATTTCGCCAGGTTTATTTTTGACCTAGACTTTTTTCATTTATAAAACTGCGTCACCTCCGGGTATTGCCTAGCCCTCACGACACATTAAATCATGTTGTACTGGTAATGGAACAACCTGCACGCGAACACACTCTCCCCCACAAACATGTTTGCACCAAGTGCACCTTTTTATGCGGTTAGCAGCTTTTGACTGAATTGTTCAATTAAACTCAATAGTGGTCACTTTCAATAATGGAACGGAATTGGGGTAAATAATAACAACAACAACTGAACTGCAGAGCTAAAACCCGGGTTTCACTTTGGTTATCCGTTCCAAACAGGGAACTGTAAATCGAGTCAACTGCTTTAATCAACGTTCACACAGAACACACTGTTTTAACGTTAATTGTGTGATTTTGTTTTATTTATGATTTTTTGATTTTCAACTTCATACTTGTTTGATCAGCAAATGATATGGATTTCAAAATAGTTTGATCATGTTGTACTGGTAATAGAATCTTTTGAATCTTTTGATAGACCATGTTAACTCAAGCAACTGTGGCATTTACAATCCTTTTTTGTCATATTTATCCTAATTTCTCAAACTGTTTTCTATACTATTGAAATTAAAATATAGCAAAAATTTCATTGACATTTATTGCAACAGCCAGACGTCAAAGGACAAAACAAAAACTTAAAGTTGATCAACACAATTACATGTGCACTTTTGTAATTTGCATCATACCTCAAAGAAGCACTATTTGTTGTATCTTGAATCCTGTAAATTGGAGTTGCATCATAATGAAAAATTTTGAGAAATTTTTCAGTCTTGGGTTAGGTTTGAAAAAATATATTTGTATAGTTTCATTTTCAGCCTTACTGTTTGTTCATTTTTCCCTACTTTTCTTATAAGCATATTTGATTTCCAGTTAGATTTAATTTTTAAACGCCTTTTTTTCAACCTTAAAACATCAAAAAATTTGATTTAGTTTGCAAATGCATCTAGAGGCCGTAATTTGGTGAATCGAAGAACATAAACTTTTCGAAGCCACTCATTTTAATTGTATTTGCACTTTCATAATTCGTGTACAACGGCTAAAGTGCATCGTAGTGGCGCTCTTTGCAATTGCACAACCATGTCAAGTGCAAATTTCTATGAAAAAATATCACTTTCCTTCTCAATATTACAAATTGTTTTTTTATCCCAGTGGCTTACCGTACTGGGCCACCCGTCTAGCATAAAATTATGTGTTTTTATGGAGAGCCCAAATTCTAGGCTATTAGGTGACTTTCACGGAAATCTGCGGCTGTTGTGCCCCTTCCCCGAAAATGGGTGGTTTGTCCTCGCAGTCAAATGGCAGTGTCTGGAGATCGTTCCGCATTTCATATCGCCCCCGCTGCGTCGTCTTCTTGCGGTTGTGTGAGACCTAATGAGAGGTTTTGTATGTTTGCCCAAAGAAAAACATAAGAATAAGCGTAAAGTGGGAACTTCGGTTTGTTTTCAAAGCGTAGAAAACATTAGCGTTAAAAGAACGAAATGCTCAAGAACAAAACTTGAAGCTAAGTAATTACTACTATATAGCTAATGTCCAAAAAACGCCTTTCCATTGACTTTATCTCATCTTAAACACCATGAAAAGTTGATGATGAGAACATATAACAGTTTGGGGTTTTATGCGGTTTTTTCATTTGGAGATATCTGGATCTGAAATGCCATCTTTTGGCCATTCCAGACAGTTTCTTGACGAATTCAATCTATCGGATTATCAACTTTTTGGTTGTCACTTTTGCTTTTTCAATGTTCCCGCTTGAAAAGATGTAGAGAACTCCGTGAGGTTGGCGCCGTGAGGTTCAAACCCGTACGCTAGGACTACCCTTACCGCGGCGGCCGCGGTAAGGGTAGTCCTAGCGCTCACAGAAAAGCAGGCAAATTGAAGCCGCAAATAGGTTATTTTAACATTTCAACATCGCAATTTCACTGTTTCGGCAAGCTGAGTTACTCGCTTTATTTTTCTTTAACAATTTCAATTTTGCCACGAAAATCGCAATTGTCCTTTCCCCTGCTGTTGCTTTCAAGCCGCCTAAACAGTAATTGTCCAATGGACAACTATATATGTCCTACGTTGCCAGCAACAAATTGTGACCTTTACCATTAGATAGAACTGTTTTCCAAACCACAGTGGGACAAACAGTGAAACACCGGCTAAGGATCAGTTTTTTTGCAACGTCAGCTCTTTTTTGATTGTCACCCATGTTTTATCTTTTATTTTTTGCCCTAGAAAGCTTGTGATAGGTGGATCTTAAACTTGTTATGCCATCTGAGTGAAAGTGTTTAAAACTTTCCGATATCAATAGATTCGTTAAAAGTTTTCCTTTTCTATTTCTTCAGTTCTCAACAAAACCCTTTTTGAGTTGCATTCATAGTTTTTAGAACTTTGAAAATGCTCTTTCATTTTATAAGCTTTTTTCTTTTTTTTTCGCTGCGAAACTTATGTTTTTAAACATTCTTTGACCTTGGACGTTATCTTTAGCCTGCTTACAAGTTGCATAGTACGCAGCTTTCCTTTGTCGAAATCTATGATGTAGGGTTTCTGAACTTCTTAGTCATTCTTGCCCCTTTTACATTTCTGTAAACACAATAAAGTTAATTCAGAAACGATTTCAGTGAAATTAGCCTCATCCATGTGTTTTGGTTTAATCAAATGAATCTCACGTCATTTCTCTAATGAGACCCTTACCTTTGCAATTGAAAATTTTCCCCAACCCACATAAGTTCTGCAATTGTTATGAGCCAATCACGAAAACAATGATGTAGTTCATTTGTACCAAATCTTGACAGCTGAGGAAAACAACTGCACAAAAAAGCAAACAAAGGTCGCATCATAATAGATGAATGAGTTGATTGGGCAACAACTGAATGCATAAACGTAGATACCTTTACTTGTTCTACCTGAAGTATCCTTTTTTACATCATTCAGGTAAGTGAATACTTTCAGTGCTTTCTAAAGATACAATTGGCTTTCTTGTTATTCTGGAAAGAAGGGTATGTTTTTCAACTGCACTGAGTCAATCAGTCGCAGTGACCACTGTCAAAACGAAAATAACTGATTGACCTCTGGAGAATTGGTTAAACAATTTTTTAGCACTCGGCTTGGAAGGCTGAAGTGTTCTTTTTCTCTTTTTCGGTGACCCGCCCTGTCAATTTTTGAGAGCTAGTCACTTTTAACATCAGAATGACAGCTTTTGGAACATTTCTGCAGAAAACCACAGAGTCTGAAAAACTCTAATCACCCGTGTGGTTGGCGTCTTTTGTCTGCAAAGTTTTCAACTTGGCCACCGACCATCGCATCCATAATTAACCCAGAAAGTCATGCTTCATGTCTTATGACCAGACTCGTTACGTCTATTTTTCACCCGAACCTGTTATTAGGAGGCTGCTCCTTGGTTACCCATTCAGATCAGTCTTTGTGTTCTGAGGTCCTCGGGGCGACTCATCTACGGCTTCTGGGCGCGGTTTTTAATTTCCTACAGGTCTATGCTCTTTTAAACTAACCATAGATGTAGATTCGGCGTTTTGACCACTATTTAAAGGACACCCATTGCGTTTTTTATATTGTTCACTATCTAAATTATATAAGAAGATTTCTAAAAACCGACAATTTTACAACCTTTAAGCACTGATCCTTTAAACACTTATCAATTTGAAGAAGAGAAGGCAAGATCATCGCCCTGTAGTAGCTATCACAAAAGACTAGCATAGCTCATACTAATTTGAGATGCAACTTTACGTTTTGTTTTTGATGCCCTTTTCTCAATGCCATTATGATGGCATCAGTATGCTAAATTGTGGAGGCGTCCTGCAAATGATAGAATGTGTGCAAACTATAGTCTTCTGCATAACCACTTCTCACCCACGGGTCCAACAATGAGATAAATAACTTTTGTTTACCTTTTGAACTCATTTTCGTGTGATCCATTGTCCTGAGAGCGCTGGTCGTTCTCTCTCTCTCTCTCTCTCTCTTTCTCTCTCTCTCTTTCTTTCTTTCTTTCTCTTTCTCTCTAACCAGTCCTCTCTCCCTTTCATTCGTGTATCAAACACCCACACGTACCAATACCTTTTATGGGTAGCAGCTGATTTCAATCCTTTGTGTTCTTAGGTCATACAAACTCTCATTTACGACCTTCCGTTTCCATTTCCTCCGAAACGACCATTCCTACCCACGTCGCAATTGGCTTAGTATCCGAAATGGGTTTCCATTTGTCACACCAAATCCTGTCCTTTTTACGCTGTTAGTGAAACCTCAGACATTTGAGTATTATTGTCATAGCTACAGTTACTCCGTCTCTTTTTTGATTCTTTGAATTTTGCAATGAAACATAGACATAATCTGCTTAGTTTTTGGCTGTCTACTGTGAAATTCATGAGTCAAGATGTGTATGTTTAGGCGAAGACCAACAAACAACCACCTCAGTGAGGAACAAGAGACGTTCTCACGCCTGGAAAAATAACAACAGGAGACAATAGAGATCCTAAATCATTTTGTTCCAAAGTAGGAGGTGTAAACAAGACAGATTTGTGTTTTAGCGACGATTGTCTGGTGTGATAATCATAGGTTTCTCGTTTTTCAAAGCTTAGATTTTAGTTGTTTTGTGAACTAACTTTGATAGTTTCAAAAAATTGGCATTGGTCAAGTATTGGGAGCACGCCGGACCACTGCCGTCCTCTAGTGAGTGCCCACTGTTTATATGACCCTATTCTCTGGTACTGCCGCTTGTTTACGGGTGCGACAGACATGGTTCTCTAACACCTAGAAGCCACCCGTTTTTACCCAAACTCGTGGATGATCAAGGCATAAAACATACGAGTTTCGGTTGTTCAACAAGTCTTCAGAAATTTGATCTTTGTTCTTCAAACTGAAATCAGAAACAAACCACACCGATGGCACATATGCTGGATTATGTTTTTGTACTATCAGGAATAGTGAAACCTTTATCAGTACCACTGGATAAACGAATCTTTGTTCTTTCGCGGTTACCTTAAGCAGATCATTAGTTTGTCTGTTAGGTTTAATCATTGTAAGTCATGAACTAGGCTCTTTTGTTGAGTACTTCTTTAAAAAATCTAAAATTACATCTTTCCCCTTGTCGGACTCATTAACACCATAGAAACAAAACGAACACATCAGCAAAAAAAACTATAACTAACTATATTGGATTTAAAAAAACCTGCGAGAGGTATACCTTGTTATATCAGTTGTATACTCGTTGGAATCGCATTTTGAAAAAGAAAATTTATTATGTAAAAAAATATCAAGTCAAGCGATGAACTCTTAAGTGAAAATAAACCAGTTCAAAAATCATTTGCTACTGAAATCGAAAAACCATTTTATCCTTTTGCGACGTATACAAATTGATAGTTTCCGCTGCATGACCTCACATTATGGCAATTACCGCACTATTAAAATAGATGCGCCAGACGTTGCGTAGTTCATATTTCAAGAAATCGTGAATTCAATTCACCTCACAAATGAGTTCTCCCTTTTAATTTTGAAAGCCTGTGCAATCAAGGCAAAATTTAGCATCCGATCTTTCCTGAATGCAAAAGTTCCCAGAACAAAACGACCTTTTTGATTTCTGCGTGTGAAAATTGGAATAATAGGTCATTTATTTCCAGAACAAGCATAGTACAAAAGAATTCATTAGTATTGAGGTTAAAGGAAATGAATTGACGTGTTGTATTAAATTTAACAGAATTAGATAGACGTATTGTCTGAAAGAAATTCGTGGTTGATTCTTTGACCGAATGGTCTCGTAGGCGGACCCCAGGATCACGTGTATTTCAAGGACTGAAAAGGCACACCCCCAGAGAACCCTTCGTCAAATACCACCCACATCCAAAGAATTCTTGTTATGGTGGGTATTTTAGTATCCCCACTTTTTTCTTTCTCACGCACAAAAGGATTAGCGATTTTTGGCGGTTACTTTTTCTGAAATGATTTTTCTGCAGCAGTTGCTATATAACCAAAACACACTTTTCGTTTCGGAACCATTTCTGGCTTAGCGCAATATCGTATGTATTTATTTAATAGCTTGAAGTAGCCATTAAAAACCATCAGAAACCTTTTTTCGCCTTGTATTTGCCTATGATGTTCATTGCTGAATGCTGCGAGACTACTCTTGCCGCAGCCGCCGATCTCGTACGGGTGTAAAAGACGCTGCGCAAAATCAAGTCAGACAACCAGAATTCTCGGCTTTTTTTGTTGGGATTTTGACATAAAATTTGAATGTGACGACCAAAAAGGCGCTCAACCTTTGTATTGGACAAACGCGTAAAAACCGTGCACGTAGTTCGTAAGCATGCCGGTTATCCACATATGAATGTCGCCTGGGATGGGCAAAAATTGGCATTTCGGATGCTGCTTTCTTCATATATACGCATAACCCGAAACTATTATATAGTTTCTCAAAAAACTTTTCAAGCTCTTTAATTTGAGATAAAGTTGAAAATAGGTTCCTGAGGGCCCTTTCAACAACCTCTGCATTGATTCGTATATCCTTTGTGGGGACGGCTATGTACGGTCGCCGATTTCATATGGGTTTGAGTCGCGCAAAGCTCCCTTTTGAAATGATACACTTTATTGCATGTCATTTTTAAATGTCTTTATTTGCACTCGTTGTGATTGATAAGGCGTAAATACAGAGCAGGGCTTGAGGATAACCATCAGCGAAATGCAGATTCCTCTCTTCTGGCAGCTACACAATCTAAAATATCAGTTTTTAAAATAAAACAAACAGAGTAAACCTAAAGTGTGGTTTCAATTTTTCGCCTAATTTCACTGCGTTCACAACTGCTTGTTTTGAATCATCACAAATTGCGTCAAAACTGTTGAGTATTTATTTGTCTATCAACAACGGAAACATTGAAAATAGAAACTATGCTTCACGCGGATTACAAAAACTCTTCCTTGTTGTCTTTTGTCTTTCCTAGTTTTTTCGAAAACAGCTAAAACAAATTTTGGATTGCAGAGAAACTGAGTCACATTCGTATCCAAAAAGAAATTTCTCCGCATAAACTCACAAACACAGAAAACAGAGGTTAACACATATATAAACATGAAGTGACCGGATCATTTCATTGAATTGTCAGCAGTTCAAATAAAATGTTTATACTTTGCCTAGACTGTTTTGGTTTGTTTTGTAACCTGCGCAGTTTTTGCCAGCTACGGTGTCATATGAACGTCATCTACAGTATGACAATGTTTAGATTCAAAACATGTAGCAAGTCAGTAAACTGCTTCTTATTATGACGACTGTCTTTGTTTTCAAGACATAGACTGTTTTTCAAACTAAAATGCCACCTTCTACCCGATTATTAAGGGTACTATATATGCGTTTGTATACCTCTTCGTCAAACTTTCCATGTTTTCCTTTCTTTGTGATCATTTTGATATGTGCGTGAATATGTACTTGTGAACATGTACACGTGTATGAAGTAAATGCGATTTTTTACGACCGTGTAGGCGTTTGAAAATGTCTTTTCATAGTTTTATACTTCCAAATTGTGCAAGAAGCTTGTTTTCTGCCCGCCGTTCCTGTTCATCGTCACTTCAATAGCTATAAAACTGAATATGTTATAATTCCAAAAACCATCCTGCGTTCTTCCTTGTTTTAAAAGTAATGTTTTAACTTACGATTACCCAATTTACTACAGTAATCTAGTTCTGCCTGAATTCCGAGCAGTGATCACTGTTTCCAACCATCTTAAAATTGAGGCCTTGCTGTTCTTCTGAGAATTGTGAGGTTCTTCTGAAGCATGAGACGAAGGAAGCAGTCATCCTTCTGTGATCACCACCTGAGGTGTTTTCAATAGCCTCTATTTGTCACATTATGGTGACGCGTCTGAGTGGGCCAACCTGCAATCTGCGGAGATGGGCGTCAGTGTGTGGCCGGCAATTTCACACGCCTTCATTTTGTGCACAACAGCCTCACTACTTCCAGGATGTCTTCTGTAGCGGTGACCTCAATCTTCAGCTTCTTATTAAGGGTTATGGTACCTGTAGATATTACAATGCCAACGGAATCAAAGGAACTCGCAATGTTCTCGCGTGCGCTTCATAGATTTTAATGTTTAGTCATCATTCTCAAATCTGTTGCAAAGAAAAGTTATACCAAAGAACCATTGCGAGATCTTCATAAAAGCGATTGACAGAATCTATGTTGCACATATAACATTTGCATTGTTCCACTTGTTTTGCACTTATTTTAGCTTTGGCAAGTTCAATGCATAACTTTCTAGTGCGTCGATCACATTCATCCCTTTGTTGTAGTATTGTCATTAGCCGACTAATGATGATGCCACCCAAGCAAGGCCCGCAAAATAGACCCAAATCGAATTGAAAACGGGCTGTATTGCATTGACCTCCATGACGTTTTCTCCATTTAAACAAATTGACTTCGCCAAACTTGATAGTTTTTTTTACCATATTTGTTTCACCCAAAAAACGTAATATTCACGTTTTATACTACCATACAAAAGCAACAGTACAGTAACTTTTTTGAACATTTCTAAAACGGGATTGATTCAATACGCAACATTGGCCAAATGTGGCAAAGGAACCTAAAACAAAATTTCTCTGCCTGGGCCAGCTCTAAGATTTACACTGGTGATATCTCGCTCATTTCAGTAACTACAAACTGCCATTGTTAAAATTGCCACGTTTTAACCACAAATAAATACTTAAAATGTGTAATGTACTACTCAAAACACTAATTGATTGGTAAACTTTTGAAAAATGTGCTTTGACAAAGTTTGAATTTTACAAGTTCGTGTTCATAATAACAGTATTACCTGTATGTGATACCTACTTGAAAAAAATTAATTAACTGGGTTTTATAGAACAATTTTACAAACACCTTTTGTTACTTTGTCTTTAATTAGATTAAACTCTACTTGAACTAATTCAGTTCAAATACTCACATGTAACTGCAGCTAAACCACATTTTAAAATTACACGACATTCTGACGTCCTTTCCCACATCATTTGCTTAATTCCACCCTTCCTTAAAGTGGGGAAGTAAAAGTAGCACTTGACCGCCCTTTTCACTGGAAAATCAACGCCCATTCTTTTTGGAATTGTGGGTGAATTCCTTTCTTTCTTCATTCATTTGCCCAGTCCTTTGCATGAACTCCTACTTTCCCCCGCATTGACACACAAATTCCTGAATCAAAAGGGCAATGGCAACACAATCCCGCCTAAGAGGGTTACACATGCTTACATAACGTATTCGTATCTTGTCGTTTTCCTCCTGTCCAAACAATGTCAGTTAGCGGAATTCGATTTCAGAGCCAGAAGATGTTGACCGTCTCCTTTCTCCTGGTTGTTCTTGTCGTAGCCCAGTTGAATGCTCAGAGGTACCAGGAGTTCGGCGATGATGTCCCGGAAAAGTACAGGTAAGAACTTTGTTTCTTGTTTCATAAAACCGTTTCGCCAGTTCGAACCATTTACTTTTTGCATAATTCAAGAATCCTTGAATGAAATATTAACGGCAAAAAGACCACCTATCACAATTTTTGGCCACTTACCTCATAAAAAAGAGAAACAACACACAATTTAAATCACTTTAGGCCTGTCCCAATTGGCTTATATTTATACATCCAACTTCGAGCTTTCCCTAAATTAACTTCTTAAAATGGCTTGAAATATGATATCTTCTTTAATAATTGTGCGCCTTGAACTCTCAAATTTGCTATAAAACCCCTATAGTAGAAAATAATTTGTAGCTTACTTTTTACACATTTAAGTTTGGAACTCACGACAAAACCTCACAGTTCACCCAAACAAAAAGTCGAGGGTATCGTTTTCTACACTCTTTTCTGCAAACATTGCTATTTTCCCCGCAAAAGAGTTTTTCTATCGAGAAAAATGGTTTATTTTGAAATAGACCCCACAAATCTTATTTTAGGAAACATCGTGGCTTTCCCAATCCGGTGTACATATCGAATTTCAATTAGCTATCCATCTAAATTGATGCAAATTTTTACTAGCTTTAGTCGCCCAAAAACCTTGCATCACATTTGGTCTTGTTTGATCCCATTGGTCTTTGTTCTTTTTACCCACAGCTAATGTCACCTTGGTCTTAGAAGGCTCGAATTTCGGATAGCGTCATGTCGAAAAAACAACATACACATTGATTCACCATATCGTCAGTAGCCTTCAGCCACATATAATCTTCTCCAAATTATAGAAATTTGAGCCCACCTTACCGAAAACAGGAATTGTCTTAACTAGCCGGAAATAATATGGCGTGATTGAGAAAACAAGGAAATTTCAGGTTGTTGCAAGAGCTTCTGGAACGAGCATACGGGCCTCACATCTCGGAGGACGCCATTTCTAGGCGGTGGCCCAGGAACACCCAGAGCTTCACGAACAAATGGCAGCAGCTGGGTCCCATCTGGGGACGATGAGAGAGCCGGACTGAGGTTGATGCTGCTGTTTCTCTTATCAGCTACTTGTACTAGATAAATAAAGACTGAGCATGTAATGCACCCGTTAATAAATAATCTATTCTCTTGGTGTGCTTGTAAAATGGCAGGGAACCATAGACAAGGCAATAGATTCTCAATTTTTTTCATTACAAAATGACCATACCTCGTCAAATTAAAGAACACGGCCGTGCAATTGAAGGTTTTCTTGATGTTTCTGTTCTTAATGAGTTTTAACACAACATTGTTGTCGTTTGGTAGAAATTCATAGTTAAATTATAGGATAGGTAAAGATTTGATTTTTCTATAGATTTCCTGCAACGGGGTTTTCTGTTCCAAAGAAAAGTTTTGTTAGGGGGGGGGGGGTATCAAGAAGAGCCATGTTTTAACTGATTTTTCAAATGTTTACTTGGTGAGGGAACATTTTTAATGAATCCATTCAATATAGAACAGTACATTGTTCTGCGTAGGTAAAGTTCATTATTGTTGTTGCCTATGAACCGAATTTCATTATTTGCTAGAATAAAGAAAGCTATTCCAGCTTAATACTGAGATAAATTATAACGAAAGTGTTCCCTTGTTCCAGCCATGGGTGGTTAACTGGCGTGTTAACGAACTACGTACACGGCATTTACGCGTTCGTTCAATCGATCGGTTTATTGACTTCAAATTTTCAATGTTTCCGCCTTGAAAAGAGCGGAAAACTCTTGTTATCTGCCGTGGTAGCTTCTGAGTTTCACACCCGTACCATATCGGCGGCCGCGCCAAATACAGTACAGCCACAGACAGTAATGAGGACCTTTGATAATTAAAATACAAAAAGAAATCCCTAATGGTACTTTTAAGTAACCTTTCATTTAAAATTAGACAAATAACTTGATTTTAATGTATTATATGTTCTCAACTGCTACGCATTTCCTGGTATAAAATATTTACTTGTACCACAACAGAGTTATTTGTACCCCAAAACAAAATTCCAAATGTAAGAAGATCCATCATAGTTTATATAAGCTGGATTTTTAGACAGAGAAATCCTGTGTCATTCTTGTTTTTTGATCCGAAATTTGAGCCTCCTAATTCTCAGATCACAATGGCATTTGGTGTAGGTAATGAGAACAAAGGCCAAAAGAGGATCAAAAGAATAAAAAAGCCACTTTTGAGTTTTGGGAAACAGAAAGCTTGTAAAAAACTGTATTTTAATTTTATTGAAAGTATTTGAAAGTAATTTTTATCTCCTAATTATAATAAATGCTTTATTTTTTCTTCGAAATCCAGGAGCGCCAAATGCTTTGTTGTAAACCAGAGAACGGATTGGGTCACAGGCCACCCATCCACGTGACTAAGTTGGTGGCGGGCCAATAGCTCCACGTGAAGCCACGTGACGCGCACATGCACTTGGACATCTGCACTATATTTTCTGCAGCTGCAGCAAGTTCATCAATCTTTTACACACAAAAAAACTAATTCATTAAAAATATTTATTTAAATATGTTTTCTTTTAATTGGTTTTAACCAATTTTTGTCTAAATTAAAACACACTTAATGAAATTATATCAGAATTTCATCCGAGTGAAAAATCATTTTATTTGTCATTCTAATGTTGCTTATTAAAGGTTTCCTTCAGAACAAACCTTTAAATAACTTTCGCAAAAACCTCAAGGTTTCTTTTACTTTTATATGAAAATGTTATGCCTTTTTGTTCTTACCAAAATATTTATAAATATTTATTACTCCACCTGTTAATAATTTCAGTTTATATAAATTTCTCTACCTTCCGTAAAAAAGCGACCTTATAATTCAAGCCACCAAGCCGTGGCAGCTAATGCGCTCCAGCTGCCTTGTCTTAAAGGTCTGTCTTGTTATTGGCGACGGGCCATGGGCGGTCGGCGGAAGCATCCCATGTGCAACAGGCGCAGGCTTGTTTATTTTACGATTACAGAGAAATTAAAGGAGTTTCAGCCTAAATTTTAAAACATACAACAAGATTATTCTAAATCATCATTCTCTGATCTTTTTATCGCATTTTATCGCAATGGCACCATGATTTCTTATCAGAAATGCGGTGGTTGCGCTTCTTTTCCTGCTCTTTTTCCAGTTAACTTAAGATTTTGTTCCAATTTCAGGTAATTGGAAACCTACTGGGTTAACCGGAGAGATTCAGTAGCTGATTCATCAGGTATGGCTTTTTATTAATTTGTCATCATCTAGAAATGAAATCTTATGAAATCACTAAAAGACGCCGTCACTGTATTCCAATGTGTAATGTTTCCGTTTAGAATGTCCAAGTTCTCGGCTCGTGGCCTTCCTCTTCGCACCATTGGCGGACTCCGTCAGACGGCTGCTGCCTCCACTGTGGCGCTCCCCGCCGTTCAGCCAAGGTTTGGATTTACATTTTTATACTTTTATTTTTTATTTTCTTCTATCTGAGGTATCTAGGATACACTGTGGCAATAATCCATTACCTTAGGTAGACCGTGGTTGCGGAAAATCGATGGTTTTTTGACAGGCGGTTAAAAGGTCGCTTTTTCTTTGTTTGCCAATTAGCCTAGTTAACAACTAGCTGGGTGGTCAAACTTGTCAATCGATTGAGCCAAAACTGGTGAATGAAGAGTTTTTACAAACTGGGCTTCATTAAGAAACCCAGTCAAGCAGATTTCGGTAAGGTTCAAACTGTAGCCTAAGCCAACTCAAGGACTTTACTATTGGGATCCCAGTTAGTGCGTTTTCAAACTTAAACAGTTCAAGTTCTCTCGTAAGTCCTTTAAGATCGCCAAACCGTTGTTCCTAAGCTTGAAAATGTTTCTTTTCAAATACAATTCCTTATTTCAGCCGTGCTGCTTCTACCACTAGCCGTCTCCTGCCTCTCCTGGGCAGCCCTCCTAAGACTGTAAATGTCCGCCCCACAGCCGCCGTCAAGGGAATCCGCCTCTACAGCAGTTAGTAGTTTTCAATCACTTTCTTCAGTTCTATTCTTTCAGCCGGTCTTCCCACCCACAAGCGTGTAGCTCTCCCTGCCCTCTCCCCCACTATGGAGCTGGGAACTGTCGTCAGCTGGCAGAAGGTTTGTAATGTTTTAAGTGCTTCCATTTTCTTCTTTTCAGAAAGTCGGAGACCAACTGAGCGAAGGAGATCTCCTCTGCGAGATTGAAACCGACAAGGCCACCATGGGCTTTGAGACCCCTGAGGAGGGTTACCTGGCCGCTGTCCTCATTCCTGAGGGAACCAAGGACGTGCCAATTGGAAAGGTGGTGCTGAATCAAGAACCATTAGTTTGCCTTTGTTTAGCTTCTCTGCATTATTGTGGAGAACGAGGGAGACGTCGCCGCCTTCAACAACTTCAAAGATGAGGGAGCTGCCGCCGCCGCTGCCCCTGCCCCGGCTGTTGCCACTCCTGCTCCTGCTGCTGCTGCTCCGACCCCTGTAGGTTACAATGATATGTCACATATTTGGGATCAGAGATTGTTGTACAGATTGCAAAACCATTGGCAATAGTGAAAAAAAGTTGGTAAATTCAACTTTTGGGTTTTGGCAGACAAAACAGCAAGAACCACAGTCATCAAAAGCAAACGTTTTCTTTGGCTTGCACATATGCTTTCACTAGAACGACAAAGATTTCATTCGTGAACACAACAGTGTCCTAAATACACATGCTCGTTATGTGCTTTCCTTGTTAAAGCAAAGAAGACTGCATCAAACCACAGAAGTTTTATCTTACTTATTTCAGGTTGCGGCTGCTACTCCGTCCCCTGCTGCTCCTGCTCCCGCTCACTCTCAGTCTCCCAGCCGTGTCAGTGCTACTCCTTTCGCCAGGAAACTTGCTGCCGAGCGCGGCCTCGAACTTTCTGTAAGTTTTGGTTTAACATTTCTGTTTCCAGTCAAGTATCGAGCACATTCAGTTTGTTTCAGGGCGTCGCTGGATCCGGACCCGGTGGCCGTATCCTCGCTTCCGACCTCCAGGGAGCTCAGACCAAGGTTGAGCATGCTTCCGCTGCTGCTGCCGCTGGTCAGGCCGGAGCTGAATACACGGTTAGTTCTTCCGTCAACATCCGCATTAAGGATAACTTCAGGATATTCCGTTGACGAACATGCGCCGCACGATTGCTAAGCGTCTCACTGAGAGCAAGTCTACTATCCCCCACTACTACCTGACGAGCGAGATCAACCTCGACACCCTCCTGAAGTGAGATTTCACACTAACCTTTTTATTTGCATTTTTAGGGTCCGCGAAAAGTTGAACGGTTTGCTGTCGAAGGGATCTGCTTCTGGATCCCACAAGCTCTCTATCAATGACTTTGTCATTAAGGTAAGGCCTTAATCAACTCTTTAATAAAAGTTTGTTTAGGCCTCTGCCTTGGCCTGCCAGAGAGTGCCAGAAGCCAACAGCTTCTTCATGGACACCTTCATCAGGCAGAACAACAGCGTTGACGTCTGCGTCGCCGTGTCTACCCCTACTGGTCTTATCACACCGATCGTCTTTAATGCTCACGCTAAGGTTTGTGTACCTTAATCTACCTTAACAAAAAACTGTTTCCAGGGTCTAGCTACTATTTCCAACGAGATTTCCGAGTTGGCTATCCGTGCTCGCGATGGAAAGCTTCAGCCTCATGAGTTCCAGGTACTCTTTTGATTGATTTCTTTTTTCACTTTCATCTTCAGGGAGGAACCTTCACTGTGTCGAACTTGGGAATGTTCGGAAGTGTGACTGATTTTACGGCTATTATCAACCCCCCTCAGTCCTGCATTTTGGCTGTCGGAGGAGCTGAGGACAAGCTGGTGCCTGATGAGAAGGACGGGTAAGAATATTTATTTAATTTTCATCTTATACTTCAAACAAGAAAACAAAACCAACAATAATGTGAAAAAGAACATTGAAATCAAAGGAATTTATAATTATTAAAAACGAGATTGCTTCAATTCACGAGACCAATTTTGTTTGTAAACAAAATAAATTTTCAATTTTTAACATTAAAATATTCGTTTAAACGCAGAAATATTCGTTTAAACCCTAATTATGGGCATTTTCATTTGAAGAATAAAAAAACATTGCGTCGCGTTAGAGACAGGTACGTAACACGTACAAATTTTCCTAAGCACGTCTACAGTAATAATTGTTTACATTACCTCTTTCAACCTCAAATAAAAACGAGAACGTTGAATTAATAAAGCAAAATGTCCAGCAAAAATATAAATATAAATTTAAATTTAAAATTGTATTTAAAACTGATTGTTCACTGTTAGTTATATAAAATACGCCTTATCCAATCTAATATAGATTACTGCAGTTACAAAGTAAATTTAATGGAAATTCTTTAAGATATATTGTCATTGAAACATTTAATTAAACTTTTTTTAAAGAAATCACAAAATAGAAACGCTGCATCATGAAGCAGTGTACGCGTTTCTTTAATGACGTCGTACTTCTTTGATGAATTTTCCATATTGGAACGGAAACAAAAGTTTTGAGTTAAAAATTTAAAGATTTTAAAAATAATATATTCAAATAGTTATTTTCATTTTCTCTTTTCAGTTTCCGATCGACGAAGGTGATGCGCGTGACTCTGTCCTGCGACCACCGCACGGTCGACGGTGCTGTGGGAGCTGTCTGGCTCCGCCACTTCAAGGAGTTCCTGGAGAAGCCCCACACCATGCTTCTCTAGACCGTAGGCAGCGTTGTGGTTCTCTAATAACTGCTCGGTTTGCATCTAGGTTATCGCTATACCCAGTGTAGTCCTTTAAGCAGGTCGAGTAATTCGGTTGTTTTCTAGTTTGCATAAAGATTTTTATAAGGTACAACGTGTATAGATTAACAGAACCCGCAAGTGCGTCTACAGAATGAGGACATGTAGCTGAAGAATTGAGGTGCCCTGCAGTACTGGAGCCAAGCCTTACACCTGACTTGGGAGTCGCGATCCACGCACACTGAAAATGGACAATGGAAGATTGCAACTTCAAACTGGAATACCTCCTCCGGTCGGCCTAAGGTTTGTGTTGACGACAGGTCTTGGCTGAGCAAATTCACTGAAATTTTGTTAAAATTTGAAACACGAATTGGGTGGTTACCGAGATCCAAAGCGACGATTCTGGGCAACCAATTGAGCACGGGTGGTGAAGACTGGCTGACTGAAAAAAAAATTTGAACTTTTTCACAAACAACTAAGTGAAACAATGAGATGTTTAAAAGTGTCAAAATTCCAAAAGTTCACTTTTCGCTGTGAAATTCGGACCGATAGAAGGTTTTTTCGTTCAAAAGCATTGTCTAAAATTGGTTTCTATTTTATGATGTATGCAAAAAATATAGCTTCAAAATTTGGCAAAACCCACTAAACGGTCAAGAGCGGACCGAAGAGGGGCCAATAACCGACATTGTACACCCTGAAGGACGAGATGCATGGCAACCAGATCTAATATATATCCGCATCTCCGGGAATTGCCGATTTGGTACGCGGGGAAGCAGAATTTTCTTAGTGAGAATATTGGACTGCTATAAACGCGGTTCATTTTCAATTGTTTGGAAACTCAACAAACAAAAGACTATCCATTCAGAAACTTGAAAATTATACAATTTCAGTTGTCGATTTTGCAAAACCCTCTCATCGGTCAAGGAACGGACCAAGAGGAGCCAATACCACCATTAGCCAATTAGCCGCCCCGAAGGGCGATATGTATATCGAGGCGCTCGATTATATATCCCAGTCTGCGGGAATGGCCGATTTCGTACGCGGGCAGGTCGCATCCGCCCATCCCAATAGCAACAAAGAGCTGCTAAACGTTCTCGTATGCGCACTGTATGTATTTAGCATTATGCGCACTGTATGTATTTAGCAGTATAAAAACAAAAATGCTATAACAACCTTGTTGTATCTATCACGTTGTTAGTAAAAAGACTTTTTTTGTGTATTCTAGTGTGTTTTTTTTAAATATTAATTGTGTGAGACTAGAAATATCAAACTGTTGAAAAATAAATTATGAATTTTACAGCAAAAGCCAACTCAACGGTCAAGAGCGGACCGAAGAGTGGACAATCCACCACATTTCGCACCCCCGAAGGGCGAGATGCATAGCAACCAGTTCTAATATATAACCCCGTCCTCGGCAATCGCCGATTTGGTACGCGGGAAAGCAGCTTGTCGAGAAAATGAGACTGCTATAAACACGGTTAATTTTCAGTTGCTCGGAATCTCTACAAACAAAAGAGTGTCCATTTAAGTTGTTTAACTTCCATTTTATACTTTATTCGCTTTAATGGAGCTCTAAAATGTGTTGTTGATACGTGTTGTATGCGTCCGTGGATTCAAAAGAATTTGAATACCCAAAAACATTTAAACGTGCTTATTTTACTTACTCATTTTATACATATGGCAACGCAACTCACTTTTAATTAATACTGTTAGTGACCAATAATTGTTTTGGCAAAAGCCACTCAACGGTCAAAATCGGACCGAAGAGTAGATAATAAACCCCATCACCCCGAAGGGCGAGATGCATAGCAACCAGTTCTAATATATGTACCCATCCTCGGGAATTGCCGATTTGGTACGCGGGGAAGATCTGCTGCCGTGTGTTATCTGGGTCCGTGGAGATTACATATCATTTTTTACATACTTTTCAAGAAACGTACTTGTTTACTTTATGGGCAAAGAAACTTTCTTTTAAAGCACAACAACAAGATTTTGGCGATCATTTTGAAAATTGGCAAAAGCCATTCAACGGTCAAGATAGAACCGAAGAGGGGACAATTATTCTCTAGTCCCGAAGGGCGAAATGCATGGCAGTTCGATGATATAACGGGCTATCTTCACGGCTATCAATGAGATATTTTCTTGCCAAGACAGACGAACATTATAGCCACCAGCATTGTCATACAACTGTTTGTTTAAAGAACCCCACTTTTTATTCTTCTCTTCAAAATAGTTTAACTTGTATGATTGTTTGTACCACATTTATAGTTTAGTATTTAAAATAAACTTGTAAACTAAACAATTCCAGTCGTCGCTTTTGCAAAAGGCAGGTCGCATCCGCTTATCCCACATGCAACAAAGGGCTAAACGTTCTAGTTTGCTCACTGCATTAATTTTTTTAGAAATATTATGATTTTACGGCAAAAGCCACTCAACGGTCAAGTGCGGACCGAAGAGGGGACAATAGCCGCATTTTAGCACCCCGAAGGGCGAAATGCATAGCAACGCCTTCAGTGATATAACCCAGCCCTCGGAAGTATCCGATGTCATACGCGGGAAGGTAATTTTCTCGTCCTCTCCCCAACGAGAGAACAGAAGATGTGCAAATTAAGCTGTTTAAATATATGCAATCGAGGTTTTCTGCAGTCTCGATTTTCAGCTGTATCCAGTAAATCTGTTCCAGCAAATCTTTCGATATCGATTTACGAATCAGTGTTCAAATAAAAAAAGATTTTTCGAAACTTATTCTTCTTTCAAGTATAGGACCAAATATGATGCTATATCACAATTTCGACGGTTTAGAAATAACAACACAACGACCCCCTTCTTATGTTTTTAAACACCTGTTATTATAATACGCTTTCTAGTGTTTGTTTTAATTTGATTTGTAATTGTTTCATAATTGAAACATTTCAACAAAACTTAATCGTCTCTGTTTTGGCAAAACCCACTCAACGGTCAAGAACGGACCGAAGAGGGGACAATAGCAGCCGCATTTTAGCACCCCAAAAGGCGAGATGCATAGCAACGCCTTCAGTGATATAACCCAGCCTTCGTGAGCTTCCGATGCCATACGCGGGGAAGTGTAATTTGAGCCTTCCTCTCCCTCAACAAGACAAGGAATGATTGCGGCGGATTGATTGTCTTCTATGCGAATTTTCAGAAAAAGATCATTGCATTTTTCTAAGTTGCGCTTCTACGAAACTGCATTTCAATACAACAATTTCAAAATCGATCAATTAATAATTAAGAAAAAAAGTAACTTACGGAGTAGTGACGACGTTGGTGTTGCTGTTGTCATCAGAAGTATCTGCAACAATGAGTGTCATATCAAAACCAGCAAAAACAATCAAAGTTGACTTTTCTTTAAACCCACGTCGATGGACGACCTCCATCTGAGGAAGTGGAATGATGCGGTTCATTCGGTCAGGTACGGAAGTCGGCGTCTGTAGACGTTTGGTTGTTTGAGCTACTGTATTAGAAATTACCCTAGAGGTGGGCACGGGGGTTGTGGGTGCGCTTGTAATTTCATTCTGAAAAAGAAAATTCAGTTTTGAAAGTTTTGGGAAGTGTGTCGAGTGCAGTGGGTGATTCAGGAGCTTCTAGAAAAGGTGTCGATTGTGTGTTAGACTGAAGCTTCTAATTAGTTAATAAAGATGTGCGTTTGAACTTTATGAAAAGTTTTGGCACATTGTTTACTCTCTGTTATAGGTTTTCATCATTAAATTACTTACTGTAGATCCATTATTAAATTACTCGTGTGAGTTTGTATACTCTTTGATATATTAAAATTTCAAAAACAAAATTAAACGAATTGAAGGAATTTGTGTATTTCTTAAATTTCTATTTGCCAGAAAATAGTCAAAAAAGACGAAAAGCGAAACGTAATCCGTTTTATTTCAAATATAGGTACGTAATTGAGAAAGTGGAATTTGAACAATTGATTTCTGACTCTGGGTCAAACAATTGTTATATTTACCCCCAGAAAAATTATCACCACGTAACTATTTTTATGGCGGCGTTCAAACACATTCTTGTGTTCATTACAGTTTACGTGTTTATCGCTTTCATCAGTGAGAAACCTTGAAGTATTTGGTCTCAGGGTTAAACGTGACACGAAAACACGGTTTTCACTTACGGAAAAAGGAAAAATTGAAATGTTAAAGAAAAAACATCGGTTGACTGAGAGCCAGTACAATGCCCTAATTTGTGTACGGTTGAAATTCCGTCTTCCTTAGTTAAGTACAGCCCAGTGTGGCAACATATAAGATTTAAACCTCCCATGTCTCATCCTAACGAAGTATTTCACCATGTTTCATCTCACAAATACATTTAGCTAGTTTTGTTTTTTTGTTTCCCTTGCTGTTGAAATTCTTAGTGAACTATTCAGTTTGTTAACTACTTTAACATGCAGTTATTTAGACGAGTGGTAATAGGAGACGAAGAAACATGCATTCGTTAAACACTATTGAGTTAATCTAATTTTAAAAATGTTATTATTGATACCCTGCAAATCTGTTGAGAACAGCAATATCTACAATAGCGGAAAGTGAATTGGTTAGTAGTGCTCTATCTGGTGGCTACTGTGGCATTCTTCATTATTAAAAGGGTTAGAAATTGTGAGGCGTGCTATCCACGGTGCTTAATGTTGCCTCTACGAACCGCTCTGGGAGTGACTGCCTCGTGGTCGAACAAATTGTGGGTGTCCATTTTGAAAGCTTTGACGGGAGGAGGTACGGTAGGCATAGGAGCAGAGTAGTCGGTGATTCCGTTGCGGTTCAGACGACAGGGAGGGATGGGGCGAGAGCGCACAGATTTTACCCAGAATTCAGTCTGATGCTTCACAACGGTGGCACTAAAAGGGAGGTTTCTCTCTATTTAACTAGCACACACGCACTCATACACGTGCAAACAAACATACCCACACACTCTTAGACACATATCACGTACTCACAGACACGCTTCATAGAAGTATACGATAGTGTGAATATGCACGTGTATTTCAGAGCTTCAGTTTGTGCGACATGCATTCCATGAAAAAAGAAACTTACACAAACTGGACGGTCTGCGACTCGTCGTCCACTCTCCACCACATCCTCATGTGCTTCTTCTTCTCATTGTGAGAATGCGTCGCCGAATCTTTAAACCTGAATCCAGTGACGTTTTGTTTGCTTTCAAACTAGAAATACCTGAAGCACTGCTGCTGCCAAGATCCATTGTCATCTAGACGAACAAGCTGTCCAATTCTGGAAAATGTTTTTTGCATTTGAAAATCAACCGTTTACCTGGGGCCAAGTTGATCGTTGTTCCATTGGAATGGTTGAATTACAAAACCTTTGAACCACATAGAATCATTTCTTCCTTGAAGTGTTACTGAAATTTAAATGAAGAGTTAAAGAGATGCCTGTATTTTTCTCCCTTTCTCGCAGTTGCGTCACAGTTTTATCTTTTGAAACGATTTCACAAAACAACTTAAATCCCGTTCCCTTTGACCAAAGACGTGTTTTTCTTCCGTTGCCACTGAAACGCACTCTCCATGTTCCACGTCCCGTCATCCATTTAACTTTCTCTGCTGGGCGCACGCGGTAGTAGCTTTTACAGCGATCGCTTTCACGCGGAACAAAAGATAGAAAAACACCAATGATACTCACAAGAAATGGGTTGATTTCTCCAGTAGCACTTTTGATCTACGTGGATTTCGTAGGGAGGGGCGTCTAATCTGAGGCCGCCTTGGTGTTCGACGGCCTCCAAAGGATTCATGCTTTCGAAGGCGGCATGGACGCAGGGGGCACCGTCGGGCCAAGCGAAGGTGGCGGCGACTAGGGAGAGTAGCCACAATAACATTTAACCCTGAAAGAATAACATTAATAGCTAACTTACAGTACACTGAAATAACTGTTATGGAAAATACAGGTTATACGCACAGAATATTGTGATAGATTTCACCCGTTGATTTTTGCAGGGTTTAAAAATGTGAGGTAGCTTTAAAAAGCCAAGGTATTTCCAAAGGAAGGTCTTTT
Organism: Oscheius sp. G VE-2021; assembly: GCA_022343465.1. Taxonomy (NCBI): domain Eukaryota; kingdom Metazoa; phylum Nematoda; class Chromadorea; order Rhabditida; family Rhabditidae; genus Oscheius; species Oscheius sp. G VE-2021. Next base: position 4,529,907 of record JAJQXH010000029.1, on the reverse strand, counting down.
CAATCAGCAAATAAGAGGCGAAGGTGAAAGCCATTGTCCTTGGGAGCAAAAAAGTCACCGGAGCGGATCCACGGTCGTTCTTTAGATCCAAGAGGCGGGGTTAAAAGGTCAGCAGTTGAATAAAACATTTTATTGGCTATAAGAAATGTTTTAAACAAAAAAGGGAAAGGAAACCAAAAGAATCAACAAAAACCATTTGGGAGAGCCTTGTTTCAACTTTAAAAAAAATCGTTGGTCAATGCAAAGCATCGCAGGAATTCAAAGACAAGTTCAGGATTTGGCAAAGTTGCGACGTTAGTAGGTGAAAAAAAAACGCATAAGTTTTACAAGAAGAATTTTGAACAAATATTTCGAACAAACCCTGTAACTCAAAATATGACAAACGCCGGCAAACCTATGAATGGTTCCTTGTTGAGGTTTTTAAAAAAAGTGCCATAAAGGGGTTCCCGCGAGTATGAAAAAGAGCAGTTACTAGAAGAACTAAGAAGATTGTTTAACTTGATGTTCGATGTTTAACGACCAGTGAAAACAGTTGTTTGGTGAAGTGCGTAAGTTGTTTTAACAGGTCTCACTTGCCCTCCGATTCGCCGTTTATGGAATTATGGTTGAAACACGTAGAGTGACAGTGACTGGTTTTGGGGAAACCGACGAAAGTGAGATAATATCTCTTAGAAGTGACCGTGAATTGTTGGCAGGCGAAGGTGGCACTGACCAACATTCATGCAAGCGAGGAGAATGAAGCGGAAAAGAGACTGGGGCTGGTTTCCGGAAGGTCGAGGCACGATACCATCTTGGACGTCGACAGGTAGCAGACGGAACGTATTGGGTGAAAAAGCGCCGAAGGCGAGAGAGGAACGGAGTCGATTGAAACGGCTGATAGGGCTGGAGCTTTGAACATTAGCGCTGCCGAGAAATTTTTGGAATTGCAACACAATGGATAAGAATCTTGTGAAAACAAACATAAAAACAATTTTTCAATTATTATATTTGTTTGTTTCAACAAAACTTGCGAAATGGTTTTATTTCCTTTTCAGCAAAAGCCCACTCAACGGTCAAGATCGGACCGAAAAGGGGACAATAGTTGCTTTTAACCACCCCGAGGGGCGAGATGCATAGCAACGACTTCGATGTTATAACCCAGCTCTCGGAAGCTTCCGAAGCCATACGCGGGAAGGTGCAATTTCTCAGACACTCCTCAACGGGAGGAGGCAGTTGTAATGAACGCAAACTACAAACAAAATACCGCCTTTTAATGACAAGTTTTCTTCAAAAACAGGCTTCTCGATAATCTGTTTAGAACATCTCACTTTCCATAAAACAAAATGAAGGAATAACTTCACGAAAGATGAACAAAATGTTTCACTTTACTTTATTCTGGTAGTCTTAATTAGATTGGGAGTTTCCAAGATAAAAAGTTTCCTGTCCGGAAGTCAAATTGGAAATTGAATGTATATTTCACAGGAGAATGTGGCACTTTCGCATTAAAGGGACCATCCGGGACCTTTTTTACATTATCTCGTATGACAAGTTCGCAAAGAACATATATAACAATTTGGGATTTAAAGGCGTCATTGCGGAGAAATATGCATCCGAAATGCCAATTTTAGCGACAGGCAACTGTGGATAACAGGCAACTTAACGAACTACGTGCACGCTGTTTACCATACCGTCGGATCCAACGGTTTATCGACTATTTGATCGTCGTATTCAAATTCTCGGTGTTCTCGCTTGAAAAGACGCAGAAATCTGTGGTTGTCTGCCATGAGTTTCACACCCGTACGAGATCAGCGGCCACGGCAAAAGTCCCACCGCATCAAGTAATTAACACAACAGGCAAATATAAACACTGGCGGCTTGGTTTCTTTGATTGTAAAAATGTAACTTAAAAATATTCAAAACAAACACTAGTAACAAGATGATAAGAAAGATATAGAGATAAACGAACGTGTAAAGGTAATACTCCTTTAAGGATTAAAAAGCATCAAAGAAAAAGTGGACCATTTGATCAAAAAGGTGAAGGTGATACTAAATGGCGGAAAACTGGATCACTATTGTCTTTGGCAATGAGCGACACTCATTCAAGAATTGAAAAATTTCAACCATGTGATGTTCAGAAAACTGAAGAAGGAAGGAACGACGGGGTTAAATTGCCTTTCCTTCCTATTGAGGAGGATCTTTTTAGAGAAATTGAAGAGGAAGAAACCAGTCAACGGAAGAAATTGTGCCGATTAACGGACTGGAGCATAATTGCGGTCGGCAGTAAAACAGTTGAAGCGGCGATGGAATGGCAGACCTGTTCATGGCGACAAAGCATCAAGGGCACAACAGAGCGTCCGGAAATGACCTCTCGTACATCATTCCTCTGTCTGATTTGATTGCCCAAGGCTCTGAAGCCACAACTAACAATGAAGGTGTTTTTTACGGTCTAATTCGTTTACAGTCCCACGGCCGTCGTAGATCGAAAGAAACCGTTGATGGCTACTCTTTACACAGGGCGCTGTTTCGGGGGAGAGAAGGAAGCTTTTCATGTGGGGCCGATTGATGAACTCAAAAGGAAAACTGAATTCCTCCCGGTGGACGGGAACAGAAGCTATCAAAGCGTGAACATTGTCCATTTGCCGTACGGCAGAAGGCATGGACATAAGACTGTAAATTACAAATCAGCTGTTTTTCAGTTTTGGGGTATAATATTACAAACGGTCACGGTGTGTGTAGCACGAACGTGCTGCTTCCGCCTTCGAAACGACCACTTCCGCACACCGCAGTAAATTTGGTACAGCTTATCACGAATTTTAAACCGCTAAGATTGCCTGAAAATGTAGCTTTTTGGTTTATGAGTAGGATATTGTTTTTGCTTAGAAGAACATTTATTGAGCCGTTCTCGTTGTTTTGTTGTGGTAAACCAAGCCGAGATCAGAAAATGCCTTTAAAGTTAAGAACACTCCGTGTAAGCCCATTAAAAATCTTTTCCCCCGTTATCTGATTCAAGAATGACGAGAGCGCGCGCTTTTCTTGCAGAGACAACGGCTGCGCTAAGGTGTTCTGTCCACCGTTTTTGGCAGCATCGACAAACAGCGCGTGAATCAAACATTACACTTTACGAAAGTACAATCACACTAACACGTTTGTGAAATGACAGTCAGAAAAACAAACCCATACTGAAGCAGACATTCCTTTGCAGCTGAATGTAGATCGGGTCTAGAATTCTGTGTAACCGGGTAGACCCCAGATTAAAACGAGTGGTAGGGCTGACTTTTTGGGCATTAACACTGCCGAGAAATGATTCAAATTGCAACAAAATGGACAAAATTCTGACTTGATAGGGTGACCCGTAGATTTTAAAACCAAACATAAAAGAAATATCATAAATCTAATGTTTTTCATCCATTCTCTGCTCCAACCATAAGTTTTTTACTGCAAAAACCGACTCAACGGTCAAGATCGGACCGAAGAAGGGGCCATTAGTAGCATTGAACCACCCCGAAGGGCGAGATGCATAGCAACGACTTCGTTGATATAATCCAGCCTTTTGAAGCGTCCGATGCCATACGCGGGGAGGTGTAATTTGCTCTCCCTCTCATCAAGGAGTGAAGGAAAATTCATGGGATTTTTCATTCGTTGAGTGCAATGCGAACAGCAACCGGGGCTGTTTTTAATGAAACAGATAGGGTTTCCAAAATGACAGGCTGTATATTCTGTTGTTTTAGACATGAAAACTGTTGCAAAAAAGCGTAGCAAATGCGATTTACAGATATTATAAAGTTATAACCTTTTTATCTTGCTACGTTGGAAGAATCTCAGAAGCCTTGGCAACCTATTTCAAGGGCAACAATTGTATTTTTGAAATCTACCATTTCGAATCATGAACTGATGTTTAGGCCACGGTGCAGATAAAAAACTAATAGATTCTACTCTGAACGTTAGTTGAGAAACACCATTAATTCAGCTCAACGGGTTGTTTGCTAGAAAAAAGGAAAACTAAAGCAGGATATCCCAATCGAGGAGAAAAAGTGATCCTTGGCGCGAATTGTCACATACTGTTGCATCCCATTAGCTTCGGTGGCATAAACGGCCTTGCGTTGAGGAACCAGTGGAATCCCACGCTTCCCGCGCAAGAAACGATCAAACACACAAATTGTGAATTATTGCGCAGCCATCGTCAGCCCGCGTGATTGGCAAGAAGAAACATTTCTGCTTCCTTGTACCAATCGAAACCTTCAATTATCGAAAACCGTTTTATTATGCAAGGCAAATGCTGACAAGAGATTTTAACACCAAGGCACCTGAAACAAACACGTAATACTAACAATTATGCACTGGAATACTGTAACAAGGGTAATTACACGTTCTATACAGTCTGAATTTACAGCTCTTCCCGAAGGGTGTCCTCAGCGGGTCCTTTGTCTTCGACAACGGGGGTCTCATCAGCATCGACGAGTATGTTGTTGTAAACCCAGATAGGATCCACGTTGATGAACTTGTGGAAAGAGATCGGTTTTAGTTTCCTGAAGAAAAAAACCAATAAAAGTTTGTAAACTTTGCTCACTTTATGTACACTTCAGGGTAGTCATTGTACTGGGCTTGGTGGAGAGCTGCGGAATGGAGGATCGGGACTTTGTAGGCTCTTGCGCACATTCCTGAAACGAATCCATTTTTCACTTAGATGAACCATTAGATGATTAGAGAATAAAAATGGGTTTCAATCGCCAACGAGCATTCCGCTTTGGTGAAACTAGAATACGACCAGGAAGCTTTCAGACTTTGGATAAAGTAAAATAATTTGAAGCAAAATTTTGAAGTAATAAAAAAATGGTGCACAAGGCCTTTTGTTTTACATGATAACTTTCTGTGGCACTGGTGAACCTTTTTCTGTTGAACTCACCAATAATCATATCGTCCGGTGAGCTATTTCCAGGACAACGACAGTCTTTCACCAATTGCTCGACAGCTTTCCGGGAGAAGATCATTCTACAACAAACTGTAAACAAAAACGAAACTGTACTTACCCAGATCCTCCAGTTGGATAGTCGTAACCAATGTAGGCTTGGTATCCAAAGCCATATCCATATCGTTCACCGATGATCAACTAAAATGCATCTCCTACTATTGAATGAAAAAGACTCACACTTTCGTTGTGATCGTAGCAGCTCAGAAGTTTCACCAGTCTATCAACGCTAAGTAGCGTGTCGTCATCGGCAATCAATAGCCAGTTGAAGCCTTGATCTATCGGAGTTAGGAATCTCTTCAAGATTCCAAATGTCTTGCCGCAGTGACCTGAAGAAATAGTAAAAATTGAAGGAAGCGTTAAAAAAATACCTCTTTCAGTGTTGTTCACTCCGACTGTGATTGTTCTTGGCTTGCTGCTTTCAATGTCACTCACATAGTCGATGAAGCTGAAGTGAGGACCCCACGTTTTCTGAACGACGCGCACTGAAACAAAACTTGCGGGAATGGACTTCAAGGCGGTAGAATGTACCCTTTTATGTAGATTTAACATTTGTACTACTAAAGTATTTGTTTTAAACTATATTTAATTTACAAAATGTTTAAAAAGTAGTTTTTAGTTTATAGGAAAGACATTTGTGAATGGTCTTAAATTCTTTTAGACGTTCCACGTCATAATTATTGAAAAAGTATAGTTATTTATAACAAATATACCAACAAGCAAACCATAGCGCTGTCCTATTGTAATACCCTGCCCTTTCTTATCTGATCACAAAAGCGACCAACGCCGCCACAAACCGTTCCGCATTGCATTTTTCCTTTTCATTCTTTCACGCACCTTTTACTTGTAATTTTGTAAAAATTGTTTTAATTTTTAAAAAAGTAAATTTAATAACTTACGTCTACTGTCGTGATAACCAGAAAACGTCTTTACATATGCTCGGATGTTGTTTTCGCGAAGATTCGATGGACAATCGAAAGTTGGCTTCTATAAAATTGAAAATAATTCTTTAAAAATAACAAACCTTGAAGTAAACAGCACACTTGGGCCCAAATTTAGGGCAGAAAGTTTCCTTCGCCCCAGAAATTACGATTCCGTGGTTTACAAAGACGAATTTAGCAATCTGAAGAAAGTTAGTTAACAAAAAACTTTTTTGGAACAACCTCATGTCCAGGATCAATCGTAAATTGGTTGATTGTTGCTTCATTTGACGATAAACTGTTGGATATCCTGAAAAATGCAAATTATAAAAGTAATGTGCCATTATTTCGCTGTTGTAAGGAAGAAAATCCGTAGCAACATCACTTTAGGCTTGGAAGTTGATTTGAAAACGAAACTTTAAGGAATTCTTACTTTTTCATAAGCCCATTTGAAATGAGGAGCCCCTGAGAGTAATCTGGGAAGAAAAATGGCTCTCCCTCGTATTCAAAACCGTAATAATGATGAATAATCGTAGGTCTAAAATTTAAACATTTGTGAAAATAAACTAAAATTAACTTACTTTTGATCTTCAACATCATGACCAAAGTATTGAAGCTCAGAACTGTTTTTGGAAGTGACAAACTCGTACAAATTAGGGAGAACCACCTCGGAATGGCTGCTTATGAAGAGAAACCAGGGAGAAGTTCGATATTTTTCACGAAGTCTGAAATTTATAAATGAAAATATTAAATAAATTCAATTTACTGATTGATGATGGCGAGAATACCCCAATATCCCCATTGTTGGGATGCTTTTCCGTCGTAGATCAACACGTTTGGTGATTTCTGGAACTTAGAATTGAAACATTACTGAATTTTGCTTACTTTGATATCATTTGCTTGTTTTTCAATTGATGCTTTGAGAGATTCAGCTAATTTTGAGTCATATTCAGCCGGTTGGGAGAGAATCACAATGGTGAAATCTGAAATAAATGGTTAAAAATAATTTTAAAATTATTTGTATGCTTACCAGGTGCAGCTAAAACTAGTGGGAATAGTAGCAACCATTTAATGAGCATGAATTTTACCCAGCGATTATGTACAATGAAGCGTTCTGTGTAATTTGAATACGAGCAGCTGTTTTGGTTGCGGCGGTAAACGCGCCCCATCGCACTGCAGCCCCGCTTCCGCCCTTTAAATGAATTACATTAGCAAAAGCGTTGATCTGTCATCTCAACTTACACCTTAACAAATCGGATGAAATAGATTTTATTATCCAACACTTTCAATTTTTCAATACTCTAAAATTAACGAGCAATTTATTAAAAATATTCTAATGTCGTTAAATTATCCGGCTGAATAATAGCAACAAGAAATATATTTTCCAACAAAAACCATAAATGGTCCTTTAAAATTCCTCTACAGTATTTGTTTGGAGCCGGCGTTCTTTATTCATTTTCGTGTTACAAATACTAATTGACTTTTACTAGTTATCTTTTTCAAACTTTAATTTAAATTTTTAAAATTTGAGTACATTTAAAAAATCATACGAAATTCTCATTCATCATTGTTTCGTAAGCGATCTTCACATATCCATCTTCACATCCTTTTTTCATAGCTACAATTTTTTAAACAATAATTTTCAGAACGGGAATGTCGGCCCAGAGGGGAAGCAGTGAACCCGGAGTTGCCCACTACGTAAGCATTTTTTATTCTTTTCTTTATTTATAGCTTTTATATACAATTTATTTAACAAAGAATCTGAAAATGACCCCAAACGTAAGCATCTACATTTGATTTACCCTTTGAGAGCTTTTCAAAACACCGCAACGCCCAATACGTCATTTGTAACGTTGGAAGCATTTATAAGGTCCCAGTATGGCTGTCAAAATCGCTAAAAGTCAGGCTAACACATTTCGGCTTTGACCTTATTCGTGATGAAGATACGTTATGAATGCTTTATTCGTGAGGAAGATGACGAAGAAGATGTGAAATTCTGTAGAATAGACAAACCATACTAACCTAGTAAGTCGCACATAGCAACAAGCCATTTGAAGAGAAACCTTAACTGTGAACTAAGCATTAAAAGGGTTTGCAATTCTGGAAACACCGGTATGTTTCACATTTCGTCCTGATAATCAATTCTTTCAGATTTCCAAGGCGCTCACGGCTGGCTCCCAATGGCCCGACAAGGACGACCTCCTCGACGTTGTCTACTGGGGAAAACAGGTAATTATATTTCTTTTTCTTGAACTTTGGTTTTTTTTGCTTTTGTGGCTTTATTACGGGTGTTCAGAGTACATTCGCGACCAACAGTATTCTGACAATAGTCATAAAGTATTTTGTAGGCGGGAAGCGCTAGAAAAATGAAAAAAAGTACCTAAATAGTTTTTGATACAAAAGGATTTAAAAGGAGTACATGTATTATTTATCAGAAACCCGTGATACACCTTTTCTTGCAAAATGGTTTAATGAAATGTTGCTTGAAACTAAGAAATTGTCCGCACTCTAACGCACTTTTTGAGAAAATGCTTTAGTTAGAGAAATAAACTATAAACCAACTGTAATTGCCAAATCCCTTTCTAGGTCTTTATTTTACCATTTAGCCTCATTTTTAACCATCTTATTTTCAGTTCCTGGCCCTCGCCATGGGAATCCTCTTCGGCGTGATCCACATGAAGGGAATCCTCGCCATCATCGCCTACGTCGCCATTTCCACCATGATTGCCCAGCAGTTTGTCGTCAAATATCAACAGGTAGTTCTTCATTTATTCTATTTATTTAAAAATAAGTTTAAAGGTTGACGAGGAAGATGTCGGTGGATTCTGGGAATTGGGCAAAGAAGGATTCGGAGCTGCCTTTGCCACCTTCATGGTCTCCTGGATCACCGTTTATTCCGCAATCCATGCAGAGTAGAGCAATTTGTTTCTAGATTATTCTATTAGGATCGGTTGTTCTCACAGATCCTCCATCGAATGCCAAAGTTCACTGAAATTCTGAGTATTACTCCACTGTTGTTATTTATTTATCATCCTGCTCTTTCAGGCCATTTGAATAGTCATGTCGAGTTGTGATTGGGTGCACTTGTTCAATACAGTTGCCTTGTTTGGTCCAGTAATAAAGTATCTTTCTCTTTTTTCTGAGCAGCAAAACGCCAGTTTTGGCAAAGCATTCAGATAAACATAAACGTTTACAAGTTGAGGGCTGAATCGATTTTGCTTTGTAATTAGATATATTAACAAGGTTCTCTTGTTAACAAAATGATTCTATCTTCATAATTTTTGTGGTTGCCCATGTACTTGAACGTCCATTTCCTTTTTGGTTTCGCAGTTATAATATGAGTGTGAGCTTCAGTCGATGGTACAGCTTGTTCTGCATTTAAAGATTTTGCGTATAATCAAGATGGGAACCTTTTCGGATGTTTTGAGGTGACTCAAAAGTGCCTCTAGGTTTAGTACATATACTCAGTGTCCATATAAACTAAACAAACAGGTTACAAACAGCCTTATCAAACAGAAGATTCTGCAATTTTCTATATTGTTTTATTTCACAAAATGACTAACGTTCAACTATTGTTGGTTGATTGAAAAAAATGAAGATAATTTGTGATTTATGTACGAGCCAAGGTATCCATTTATGAGATGCTGAATTGTTAAAATTAACTATTGTTGAATTTCAGCTTTTATATAGCAGAGAAAAAAACGGTGTTGTCTGGTGGGAACGGATTCAGTAAACAATACGGCAAAATGGAAAAATTGGATTAATTGTTTTTCTTCCTACTGCATGATTTTTTACAATTCCGCCGAATATAACAGTCTTATGTCTCCGGTATATAGTATCATAAAATATAATATGTAACGCAAAAATGTACAAAAATCCGTTAACCAACAAATAGCGAAACATTAAAAACTCAAGTTGCTGAACGACAATTGTGCTTAGTTTAGTTCTTCAAAGAACAATCTTAGAAACAAAACTGTTTGAATGTATGCCAATTGCCCGAAATGTAGTTAAAATATTAGTACAAATACCTTATATAAACCTGTACATCACCGCTGTAAAATAGAAGCTTTCAGTATTTAAGCTTAATCCCGTAAAATTGAAGTTTAAGTTAGACCTTCCCATTTTGTTTAGATCCAAGAAGAATCTATCTCTAAAATCTCCGGAATTTCGCGCACCACCTTGAAAGTAAACCAACCGTTAGCGTCGAAAAGTAGGACGATTGAAAGATTGCGATGAATTCATTTGCCTCCAAGCCCAGTCCCCCATTTCTGACGCCATGCCGACCGCTTCGGCACTCTCGATGGCACTAGGCATCTTCGCTATAGGAGTTAATTTGTTACTGACCTCCCTCGTTTGCAACGAAATAGCTGTGATTTGGAATGAACTGGATGCTGAAATTACAGAAATCCGAGTACGTATTAGGAGTTATACTACTTAGCAAAAACCTTTCAGGGAGTGGTTACCAAAACTTCTGAAACTTTGCAAGAAACTCATCGCCAGAAGAGGCATAGTCATTTTGCCCTCGATGGAGAGTCAACCATGAGGTCAGCCAGAATTGTGAGAAGAAGATTACTCAAGAAACTGAGGAACAAACATGTGCCAGGCTATTTTCCAATGGCAGAAGAGTACAGGGTCGACCCATTCATGAGGAGGCAAGAGAAATGCAGTGAGTTCACTAAATGTTTTAAACAATTGATAAAATCAACGTTTGTTTCAAGAACATCTTATAGTTAAGTCCTTTAGGGACCCATCCAAGTACACAAGAGTATCACAGAGGTTTATTACTAAAAGTGAGAGAGTAAGAGAGAGGAGATCACGTCCTGAGATCAAGCGGCCGAGAGCGATGCCGTCCGTGAGATCTCTCCGGAAGACGCTCCGCTCGTCTTTATAGTGCCTGGCTAGAGCGATGGAAAAAGATGCATTCACATAGAAGTATTAAAAAAAATTGTGTGATCTTTCCAAGAGTGAATGAGAAAAAACCTGTAACGGAACACGGCCTTGATTGTCGTGGCTATTATGAGCCACACCACAGAGAAGATGGTATTTATTTGATTCTGGGTTTCACTTAGTTGATCCCTCATTTCCGATTCCCAAACTTAGGTTTAGTCTGAATACTGGGTGGCTCGCTTTTAAAAACTTGAATTAAATTTAAAGCACTATTGGTTTTATCTATATGTTTATTAAGTAATCTAAACCCACTTTTCCCTGTTTTCCATTTCCGTATCCGTTGTTTTGACTCCTCTTCTTCGTATTCTAGTTCCAGATACGAGTCGACACTTTCATATCCAAGACCATATCAATGTGTCGTTTTCTTTACTTTCCTTGCTCGCTGTGCCATGATAAGCTGGTTCAAAGTGTTCCTGAAAATCCCTAATTAATTTTCAAAAATAGAAAACGTCAATGTTTTCTATACTTTCAGCTAAACCTGAACACAGAATAACAAAAACAAGACACATTTCCTCAAATACTTGACTTCATCGCGGTCCCGGATGTGAGCGTTGTTACCCAACTTCGGGAAAGGACCAGAGACTTTGAAGGGAATGTCATCTGTAGAAATCGAACAGAGTCGCAAAGTCGGGTTCCCCCTGAGAGAGTCCAAAGGCGTGGGTTGTTCCAATACAGCTACTCAAGGCCAGTTTCTAGGGCGGCTGGGGGCATTAGGAACATTGGCGGGCATTAGCATAGGTGTTCGACGTGGTCCGAAGTCACGATAGGGAACGGCAGAGGACTCGCGAAAGGGCACACAGAAGACAAAGGTACGGCCAAAGTAGGACCGAATAGGCATAAAATACCAACCTGGTTCTCGGTTTACAACTCTTTCATGCGTTAGAACAGGTGTCCCACTACCGCATCTTGCCATTTGCGCTTGCACAGATTACACTGGAATAATTTTTTTGAAGGTGACGTTTTTATAGACCTACTAAAATTGTGATTTAAAGAAAATGTCGGTTTAAAATGTTTTAAATGAAATAATTGCACTTACCTGTAACATCAGTTAACATAAGGGAAAAATCCAGTAATAAGTATAATTGCAACATAGAGAATAATGTAAGTATTCTGTAAACACTACTTCATTAAAATTTCATAAACAGGGAAAATGGGAATAGTGTTGGTATGGTATTGGAGAACGCAAGATTGGCGTCTGCTAGGCAGGACGTATGTGCCATTTACCCCATCCGTTGACGCATCAACATTACATCCAACGCACTATCACGCAAAATCTTTCTGCTTCAATCCGTACAATGATTAGAAGACACGTTTTTTAGTTCATTAGAGCATTCAGAAACACAGCGGTCAGTATTTTGGATTGAGATGTCGAACTGTTCAAAAGCTTGCAACTCAGTACAGCCACGGTGTTCCTTAGATTCTATTGTTTTTATTAAACAAAAAATATAAAACTATTTTTATGTATGATAGATCTCTTTGTCTTCTGAGGCAGCTCGAGATCTTCGGTTATCCTCGCAAATGGGTTCTCATGCTGTTTCTTCATAGGTCGTCCGCGTATCCGTACTTTTTCTTCCGAATTGCAGTAGAAAAAATTTGTTTAACAAAATCGTTTCAGTCTTCATGGAGGTCTTTGCATGAAAAATGTCAGCATTGCAAAAAGTCGAGAATCTAAACATTTATCCTAAGACCAAAATCTTCTTTGTTACCTTATACTTGTTTGTGTAGTTCTTGAATTATTTAACAAAGGCACAGTAGTTCCGCAGATCGGATCAGAAAAACAATCAGAAGCTTCCTGTTCATTGTATGTTTCCTTGAAAGCCATTTGTCCTTACCGTTTTGGGTTTGAAACTGATGGCTGTCCAAGTAATGGCCTGGCAGGTCACAGGTCATGGGTCCCTCCTGTATTCTGGGCTTGTTTAAACAATGTTTCCACTTCAGCTGATAGTTTCATTAATTGATTATCAATAGCAGAGAATAATATAAGTATTCTGAATTTATGTATATTGTTGAGTTAAACAAAAGACAAGAACAAGAAATAAGAAAGAGTAAAATCAAGGAAGCCAAGCTTCTGACATGCATAGCCTACGGTGTGCTATTTGCCCCTGACTGTCGTTTGATGACGCATAGGAAATGCATTAAGAAGAATTCTTGTTACAACAAATAGGTACAGTTAGCAATGTTCTTTAGTAAAAGTTAAATAAATGAATTTTAAAATAATTATTAAAATGATCTTATGCAAAACACCCCAGACAGGAGTTGAAAAAACCGGAAATCCTTTTTTTCAATTGCGGTTTTGCAACAAAAAAGACAAATCACAGTACTTTCAGACTGTCAATCATTCCAAAACAAGTGTCCTGTTGGGGCACCAGGAGAGAAGGGACAGAACGGCGCAAGAGGGATGGATGGGCCAGATGGCAGGGAAGGCTCACCCGGTAAGATCTCATTTTTGTTTTCGAAACTGTTGAGTTTTAGGTGTGCCAGAGCAGAACCAGTATAAACATAACAACAGACCGATGAGTTGTGCTATTTGTCCTATGGGGGCTGTCGGATTGCCGGGCAGTGTGGGGCCTGTTGGAGCTCCTGGCCCACAGGGTCCGGCAGGAATAGTTGGACCATCTGGAAAGGACTCAAGTGTGATGGGATCAATCGTAGGACCCCCAGGAGAGCCAGGGCCTGATGTAAACTGTGGCTATGTGGCTTGAGTAATAGACATTTAGGGCCCAGACGGACAGATTGGCTTGATTGGCGTTGAAGGAGCACCAGCTGAGCGAGTCACCCCAGGAGTTGGAGAGAAAGGACCACCTGGACCTCCAGGAGGCATGGGACCACCCGGTGACCAAGGAAATCCAGGACCACCGGTAGAGAAACACCGATATGGTAGTTTAATTTAGTTTCAGGGTCCAACAACATCAATTATTGGGGAGCCAGGGAAGGTAGGTTCTCCTGGTCGACCTGGTAGACATGGCGCACCTGGACCTGTGGGATTGCCTGGATCAGTTGGAGAACGGGTAAATGATACCGTAAGGGATCACATCAAAAACCATTTTTAGGAATGTGAATGTTTCGTTTATACAAACGAGCCCTCCAAACGTGGTTTCATTCCAATTGGTAACGACCTCAGAAATTACGAAATTAGAAGAGCTCCACAAGCGCCGCAAGAATTACCACAGCCTGGAAATATTCCAGTGGCCTCCCAAATTACGGTACAGAAGAAGGGAGAGGTAGTGACTCCAGTGGAGCGACAGACGTGAGGAATCATTTCAAAAAGGTATATTTTTAATTTCAGGTTGTACAACTACACTCAAAACGGTTTAGTCAACATATCACTGGCGAAACCACCAAAACAGACTGTTCCCATAGATTACAGAGGACCACCACTTCCCTTATGGAAATTAGCTTCGACGACAGAAGCACCTCAACGGTATCGATACATCACTGACAAGGGTGGGTGTTTCAACCGGTCGACAAGGAAATACCGTGCGGGTCGCACGCGCCGGGCAAAACCAGGAACAGGTCGTGGTCGTGGTGAGACAAGGTTCAACTTGATTGTTCCGATTGTACTTCACGGATGGTTTGGTGGAAAAAACTGAAACCGATTAAGAGCTAAGCAGCGGGTTTCTGCTATATTGCAAATCTGTGATTTGTTACGATGATATCTGATGTAGTGTGTTCTAGTGGTTGCCAGGGCTTTTAAGTTGGGCTGACGAGAAATCCAAAATCTTAAGATTTAATACAATCTGGAGTGTCTTAGTCTCATTAAGATGAACTTAGCTTAATTAAAGTAAGCCCATACTTGCGCAAATTACTAGAAAAACATGAAGTCGAACGAGCACTTTTCAAAATCACTGTTTAAACTTGAAAGGGTTGATAATGTACTCTACCATATAAAGCGTTTTGCTCAAGTCCAAGCCTATCCTATACCGGTATGCATCTGAGAATGAAACAAGATGACGTCCGGACATAACCCCCTATTCGCCGCGCCGCCGATGTGCTACGGGTGTCAGTCGCGGCGCTCTGTGACCATGCAGACAACCTGGGTCGCATTGATAAAGAGGGCAGATACGGTGAGGAAACTTGGCCAAACTTAAATCGCGTGAACACAGAACGCTTAGTTTGTTATTTACGACAAACAAGGCGGACGGCATACGTCAACATAATTTACTTAAAATAAATGATCAGGATTGAAGGTGTACAACTATAATATCCACACATCATTCCACCATCGTGAACCATTGTCACGGGATTCTCAATTGCTGCAATTGTTATGCATAACCTCACCCTGACCGTGCTTTACTTTGTTTCGGTTTTAGAGTACGCAGCTGCCATCCCTGCCAACATTTTTGCCAAACGAACCCGTGTCCACGGCACATCAGTTATTGCTCCTGCAAGAGCATTTGCCGTCGAAAACGATCTTATCAGTATTCAGAAGGTGATCAGTTTAACTTTTATAAAAAAAACTATATATTCAGCCAAACAAAATTGGAACTGATGATTCAAAGACAGTTGTTCTCGAGAAAGTAGCGGAAGAGGTAAATACATTAACATTTTTTCCATTATTTCTCCGTTTGTAGATCATTGCCAAAAAGAAACACCACCATGCACATGGAACCCATACATTTACTCCCACCCGGATTGGTATGCCGCTCTCTCAAGCCAACAGAATAGGAGGTTGTGACCCTCTTACAAATCGCAAGAATTAAGGTTGCAGGCCATCTTGTGAGGTCAAGGAGAAAGCGTCCTCCGTCGGAAGAGTCAGCCAAAAACAATAATAAGAAACTTCTCTAAGTGATTTATTAGAATGAAATGTACCCGAAATGTTTAAAATCCTGCTTCCGTCATTTGTCTTTGGAGATCGCTGTCCGGTTGACGCTCTGGGGCCATAGGCATGTCCTTTTCGGGAAGTTCTTCCCATACTGGAAGGCGACGACGAGGCAGATTGTTCATCATCGTGTTTTCCAAAACCTTTAAAAATAATTGAAGGAAGGAGGTAGAACAAACCTTTTTGTAGGTGCCTTGGTTGCAAAGTGGCGTAGAACAAACGCAAAGTAGGGTTGATGACTCCGCCGGGGGAGCAGGAGGAGCTGCCCTACGCCAACGAGAACCATCCTTCTGTAAAATCAAGACAAATCAAAGTGTTGGTCAAAACACAGTATACTGATAAGAAAAATAGAAAAGGGTTTTCATTTAGAATTTGAAAGCAACTAGAATTATTTGACAAATAAAACTATTCGAGATATTATGGCAGTTGTTAGTTTGTAAAGCGTAAAATAAACGGAAGATAAATAACTAGGTTTATGGTTAGCAAAGAATTTTAACTCACAGATTTGATGTTTTGACACATTGAAGATCCAGGAAGAAGAGAAAGGTACTGATGAATCGGAGTGTTCCTTGCGGAACAGAATTTTCTCATATGAGTCTTTGAAGTAGAACGGTAGACCAACATGGAACATGAAGTAACTCCTGGTGTACACACCGACTTCTGCAAAAATATATATTTTAAAACTTGCAATTCCTTGCCGAAGTTGTATACAACTACTTCGAAATGTACACAAAAGCGCTTCTCAATTTTTCAGTAGAAATCAAATTTTAAAATATTTTCGGTAAATGTTTCGGTGTAAGTTTTTCTATCCACAGTTTCTCATAGAAAACAACTATCGAAATTGACCAGTTCAAGCGAGGCAAGTGGAAGACACCGTGACGGTCGATTGCTTTCCCAGCAGTTAAACAAATTCTTTTTCTACCATACAAAAACATAGTTAAACTTCAAGAAGACAATAGAAAATTGGTTGCCAGTCAGCTGTAGTTAAAATAAGATGTTGAATAACATATAACTGTGCTCATTACCGCTACTCATAACAAATGTAAGGAATGCTTTCTAAAGAATTAGCGTGAAGTGAAAATTGTAGGTACGATCATTATTTGTGTCAAATGTTGCGATTTGTATAATTTCTTACAGAAACATCGGGACCACCAGTCGCAAAACATTATGTTTTCAGATCATCCGCATAAAAGCTCAAAAATTTAAATGCGTCCTAGATTTAGAGGTGTTCTAATCTGCCTATGCCCATTTAGCAAAAATAGTATGTAATCAAAACAATAAGAAAATGTCCCTGACTGTCAATTTGAACCTGTGTGAAAAGCTTCAGAATCGCAGCGACTTCTAAAGTGTACTGGTCAAGCACTAAAGTCTTTTTTCAAACCCGTGCGTATTGCATGTACGCCTAAGCTTTGCTGAGTTTTTCTTTATTTCCTAAAGTAAAAACTCATAATTCTTCAGTGTCTTACCATTTCCTTACATGGTTTCGAATCATCGTCGTAAGGTCCGTCGTTGCAAGTAAAACACTCAAATGCGGTGGCCATCGGAAGAAGAAAAAGAAGCAAAGGAAAATGCATCTAAACCGATTAGTTCTCATTGATACGGTATCACACAGATGAAAAAGGGATGGTAACGTAAACGCCACTTGAGTTTCAAAGAGGAGTGGTTGACTGGAACACGAGGCCCCACAACAACAAGGTAATTTACAGCTGCTGACCACAAGGACCGGTCGGGGAAAAGTCGAGCGAAAGGAAGACGACGGGCCGCCGTGACACAGTTCGCACGCACGCGCGGCTCCGGGAACTAAGCGGGAGCGACTTCGGAAGAACAGCTGATCGAACAGTTCGGGAAGGAACGACCGCATCGGAAAAACCCGTTTTGTTGATGGATTATCAATCAAACATCGAGCGCCTGGAAGAGTTTCCAGAAGATTTTAAACACAGGACTTGTGTTTGTATTGATTATTGGTGAAGCCATAAGCCTATAAACATGAACGAATCGCACTCTTGACAAACACTTTGCCAACTATTCAAAAGTTGTGTCTTTAAAAAATCAGAATTCGACTGAATTGGATAATGCCTAAAGACATGAAACGTAGAGTTCTGCCATAAAGAAAAAAATGTGTCCAAATATAATCTGTGATCACCGCCTAAGCAAAACTCGATGTTGTCGGCAAATGAGGAAAGTTGCCCGACTTCCTGGATCTAAACTGTGGCGGAGACGTTAAGAAAGTGAGGCTTCCGAAAATTGTCAAGGAACGTTCTGCGAAACGTTTCTAAAGAAACGCACGTATCTGCAGGATAGTAGGGTTTTAAAGTTTCTGCATATTCAAAATTAACAGTACTTATCTCTCATTTGTTAACTTTCAATTTTCTTTAATCAGGTTTTAGGTAAAAATTTGAGTAACCCAATGATGTTCTCAGGAACCGAGAGGAGCCCATACGTGTGGATATATAAATCTTAGTTGCACTTCTACATGGCAGTCTCAGGATAAACAAAGGGGAAACTTGCTAAGATCTTTGATAAGACAACGAAACATTGGCAGAAAATTTAGAAAACAATCTATGATTTAGAAAACAAAAAGGTTTATACTAATACATAAATATAGCTTTGCAGGAGGGTGGAAGGTGATGCAGTACTACATGACAGCGTGGTTTTTTCCAGAATCCATAGTAACATTTGTGGTCTAGTACTACCCCCGTTTAGGTAGGCACATTCAGGTGCACATTTTTCAACCTCCGATTGCGACACTTTTAAAAAACTATGGAACTCTTTGTTTTCGACTTACCCAATGATGTTCTTTGAAACAGAGAGAAGCCCATAAACGTCTGAGTCTATAAATCTTGATTGCACTTCTGCTTGCTGGTTTTGGAATAAACATACCCAGAATTTCTAAGATCACTGATTAAACATGTACACATCTTACTACGTTGTTGTCTAATGTTTGTGTGTTACATGGTCTACACTGCTGTTTACATCCTGCAAATAGGAAGACCGCGGAACAGCGAAACAACCTGAATTTGACTCTGATGAGTTTCGTTATGCATGAGGTACATTGTGCAAGTAAACATCTCAAACTCTGCTAGCTGATTAAACAAGCTCTGTTCGTTTTATTGCTGACCGAAGATTTGGTTTCAGTAAACCTCGTGGATTCGTCTTTTCTTTCAATTGAAATGGTCATCCTTTTGGAGGTTTTTATCCGATTCTAGAAAATCTCACGGAAAACATGTTTTAACTCCAATGTTTTAGAACTGACTGGAAAACTTAGAAATACCTAGGATTGTAGTATGTTTTGACACAACGAGTTTTGCGAAGTTCGAATTTACATAAGGACTGAAAAGCGTTGTGCAACATTTCGAGTTCCTGTTATGGTAGTTTTCCAAATATCGTTCAGAATACTTTTTTTTAAATTTTTCTGTATTAAACATAGATTGTATCAGATCCTGCTTGTTGGTCAAAACTTTGGAATTTTGAAAATTCCGGCCTGAAAATACGCAGGAAACTCTAGCTATCTGACATGGTAGCGCTGCGAGTTTCACACCCGTACGAGATCGGCGACCGCGGCCGGGTAGTCCCACCGCGTACAGTAGTGATCACCATTTTGAAAAGAGGTTCCTGAAGGTGCCTTGAATGTTCATTGCCCTTTGAATTGTTCAGGATGAAATATGTAATTTTTGTAAAGCATGTATTAGGTTCAAAATGTTTTTTCTTTAGTATTGTCCTTGGAGTACTTCTTGTCTGAAAATGTTTCCACGAGTAGAAATTGAAGCGTCGCCTCTTTTAAAATCAAATCTTGCTTGTTTTCAAGTCTTGAGATCTTTGGCGTTTATCACCCTCACCGCTCTTGAATCTGTGCCAAAACACCTCTCCCCAGTGGCGACTTGGCCGCAGTGGGACCATTTGTAACGCGATCCGGGCACTTTGTCGAAGCTACATTAACTGCCCCGCAAACTCGGCAGATGTCCGTCAGTGCCGGCGCGACGTCCAAATTGTCCGGCTTTCAACAAATTGCTTCCGATCCCTCTATCTCTCGGTGGCTGGTTCTTTGCGTTGTTCGTGTTTCTCTTGGGTGATCATCACGCGCCGATAGACGAGCTTTATTACGTGCATATCGCAAACACTGGGCCGGCAGTAATGAACTTCTACAGCTGAGACCGCTATCCGATTACGCTCCGTTTACATACACAAAAACTTATTGGATCACGTGGTTCTTGTGGTCCAAGACGCACTGAAAAACACTTTTACTAATGGAAACTCTAGCTCTTTCGGGAGAAAACTGGGAAACTAGCAACTTTAGACTGTAAACATTGCCCATTGCTTTAATTAATTGGTGCTAAACAGTAGTCATAAAAGTTGTTGTTCCTGAAGCGGAAGTGCGTTTATTCACAAAAGCATCACCACACTAGATAGGGAAAGTGTAGGATGTTAATTTAAAACAAAAACTTTAAAGAGTTTTTTTTTAAATAAAAAAAATCAAAAAAGTTTTGAAGCTCCATTTTTGGAGTTTTGATGGCTTCGGAATGAGAAACATTTGGTTTCAAGTCTGTTTCAAATGAATATGGGTTTTTTGCGGTAACATTGATTTTTGAATTCTTATTTTGAATATTTGACGCCATCACAAAATTATAAACTCAGTTTAAAAAAACCTTTTTGCTACTAATTTCTAAGCTTTTTCAAAAGTATTTTGCTGTGTTCTTCCTTTGGATTTTTTTACTTACTGATTTTAAAAAGGGCACAGACTAGTGTTAAAAAAACTGTGCCTTATAAGTTTTCAACTCTTTTTGATTTAATTGTTTTTTTTATAATTATTTAATATTTCAATCGACCATTTATATATAAATTTACATTGCGGTCTAAATTTTTATTACTAACATCTTCTCATTTTTTCGTTGGATATGCTTTCGTTATTGAAATGTATGCCCTTGTTGGGTAAACAACTTTGAAACATTTAAATTCAAACGTGTATTTCCAAAATTTAAAACAGCTTCATTCACACCGGCTTCCGGCTTATGAGGAACTCAGAGTCAATTACGAAAAACATTGCTCTCTGGCAAATTTGCACGTTCCAGTAAATTTGTTTCATTTTCGAAGGACATACTCACTATATGCCCTTGCTAGAAGAAAATAGAATATGGCCGATAGCCCTTTTTTGTTCAAGTCTGTGTTTTTACGGTTTTCAATCTCACAAAAATCCAACTTGGAATTAAAGAAGGTTTTCAAACTTGGCATCTTCTTCAGAGGTCTCGCTATGGTTTGCAGCAACCGTCAAATTAGATCAAGAAAATGAGTAAGAGTCCTTACTCTCCACTGGTGCAAAAACAAGGTTTCTGGTTGCAAACTTAGAGCCAACTGACATTGTTCAACAACACGAACCTCTAACTCGATTGAGGTTTTTCTTACCAGAAGGCGCATAAAACTTGTTTTAAATGTGTTAACATAGATAGAATCAAAACAAATTTTTTCAATTACTCTAATTTCATTTACGTTATTTTTCGTACAAAATGACCTCGTTTTGAAAACTTTTATTAACAAGTCTAGTTGCCTTGTTGTTGTTTTTTCATAAACCCTATAGAAAAAGTAATTACTTTTCACCCACATGTTTTCATGTTTTCAGTTTTAATTGAAGATTTTCAGTACATTTCCATATGTGTCAAATGTGTTCACAAAAATGCCTATTAGACATTGCTTTAGTTATAAGCAACCCAGTGTTTACACGATTGTTTTTAACTTTCCGATTAAAGTTCTCCAGGACATCTGCAATTTGCAAGCTTCAAAAGTCACAAAAAACAGAATGTCACTCTATTTTAGTCTGTTTTTCTTCTATCTTTGTCTTCGTCGCTCTGCTATCTCCATTGCCGAATGATGGTTCCCAGGGGTATTTAGGCCCTGAGTCATGCGCATTATCGTCCAATTTTTGGAATAATCGCCTTTTCGATTCATGAAACTGCATAAAAACTTGTGGCCTATGAACTTTAACTAAGAACAGTAAAAGTAAAAGCTTTCTTTCTCTCCAAAGGAAATTCCTTAATGACGTTATCATTTGACTGATGACATAATTTCCAGGAATTTGGAAAACACAGTTGAGGCATAATAATGCCTTATAAAACGGCGAGTCGTTTGCATCCAAGAGCTGATCAAGAATTACCCCTGGTGGAAATTGTGTTTCCAGTGCCTCTTTCAGGCGTTGCTCGTCACAAAACCTACAACATTTTCAATAAAAAAACTTACCTTAAAACATTTTACATTTGAAGTTTTGATTTGTTGAAGCATCCTCTTATGAAACTTTCTTTTTACCTACTCTAAGGTACTTTTTCAAATAGAAAGTCATGAAACAGAATTTTCATAACGCAGGTTGATTAAACTTATTTTTATAAAGAGGGAACACGTTTTTTTAAACAGCAGTTTTATTTTGGTAAGAAATATTTTTATTATTAGTCTCTATTATTAGACAATTTCTTTTAGTAAAACGGTTTTATTTCACAATTAGAATGCTTTTTTAAACAAAATGCTCATTCACAAAAAGTTCAAAATTGCTATTCGTAGTTAAGAGGTTTCGTTTAAACTGTGTTAAAAATTTGATCGACAAAACATTTCTGCCTCATGCTGGAATCGAACCAGCGACCTTCTGTTTACTAGACAGACGCTCTGCCACTGAGCCAATGAGGCGGTGTCGTTCCCTACGACAGCGCTCGTTATCAGTTCGCGCATCCTTTTTAAGCTCTTTTCGGTCAAATATGAACCCATTTATGTAACGAAAATTTAAATATTTTAAGACGATGCTTTTTCGTTTGGTTACATCTCTTTTGTGCTTATTCACCGGTTTCGGCAGGCAGAAAACACAGCGTATCTATGTTGAATAGTGCAAAAACTGCGATCATGCCTTTCAATTATGTATAAAGAGAGTAATTCAATTGTCCTAGATTAAATTCATTATAAAAATAATGTAAAAGTACTATTGAAGAACGGTACTGAACCATTCATCAGATAAAGCGCCGTCCGACTAACCCTTACTTTTCTCAACGTACGAGACAAAGAGACATACTCTTGGGGAAAATATATAGTGAATATTCAATTTTTGAAGCAATTGCCCTTTTATTTTCCCTGGTCATATAAAAAGAGTAGGAACATTTTGCCCTGCATAGCAGGTCAATCAGCAATTTACTGGACCACTCGGAGCGCTCCGATCTCAAGACGGGATTGAATTCATTGAAGGCGGACGGCCACCTTCATGACGCGACTAGCAATGACTAATGCTTTGTATTCTAGCGCTTCCTATGCTTCAACTCCCTCGTTTGATTCGGAAAATCGAGTTTTTTCTGATGAAAATCCCAGAAAAAAACTTCAAAAGTTTGGTTGACCACAAACTTCACTTTTTAGACCATACAAAAATATCTTTTTAAAGGATTTAAAAAATATATATCTTGTCGTCAGAATGGCAATTTTACACTGCGAAAGCTCAGCTTGGCATTCCCTATTTTCATTTCTAGTTGGTACTCTGCATTTTGCTGAAGATCATGAAAAACGTTAAACTTAGAAATTAAGGGATCTGTTGGTCTTCCTAGAAAGACTATTAGCAAAGTAAAGGTAGTTACCCTAGTATGACGACAAGGGTTATTTGATTGTACTTCCAGATAAAAAGGTTAAAGTAAGGTCAGCTCTAAACGACTACACTTGCTCTGAATGATACTAACCCGGGCGCAAATTTGCTCTACCAATTCCGCCCGGAATTAAACGGATTACTGCAGTCTGCCCACTTGTTTATTACTTCCCTGTACCGGTGGGGCAACAGCCTCGAATGATATCCGCTTATCCTGGGGGCCTACTCACAAGGTACCGCCCCTTCTTCCCTCCCTCTCTCTCCAGCATGATATGCTGCACTATAACCGGGTCAAGGGGGAGGGCCCCGGGCACAACAAGCTCTCATATGCTGGCGCTTCTTTCCGCGACGACCGGCACGCGCTCCGCATAGCCGGCGGGTATTCGGCTCAAACATCATAGCCCCTATCAAGACCTCGTTCTCAAAACACACGAGCCCTGATTGCGTCCAGCCGGCCGTCACACATCTCATTTGCCGCCGAGTCCTCTCCAGGTGCACCCAATCGGCAGCCCAATTTACTTGCCTCTGATTGAGAACCACCCCGCTTGTCCGTGTCCTTTGTGCTTTCTTCACACTGACCAAGACGGATTGAAGGAGCCTTTCTGTCTTTCTCCGAATTGCTGTATCTGAGATTTTTTTTCACGCTCAAAACATACTAGTTTTGCAAAAACAAAGAAGTTTTTTATACTTCTAGCCAATCTTAGTTCCTGAAAAAAATCTAATTTGTGTTATTATGTCGACAGAATTTTCAACAGCAAAATGTTTCAACATTTTTTTAAAATACGATTCGCAAGAGTAAATTGTCACTGAATAATCTCTAATTTGAACCAACTGAAAAAACAGCATTGTTCTAAACTTCAAAAATATATATTTTTAAATATTTAAAAACAAATAGGTCACTGACGTTTTCTTGTATGCACAATCTAACGTAACGTAATTCTCTCTTTCTCACAGATTTTCATTTTATTTCTATGGTGTTTTTAGTTTTTAGATGTTTTAATGTCATTTAGAAGCTATATAACAAAGTGTTCCTGATCCAAAGTTTCATTTTTGGGAAAGCAGAAATTTTTTTTGTTTTTGTTCTTTTTTCAATTTTTTTGTTTTCCTAATACTTTTAATTAGTTTTAAAGTAGGCCCTTTTTCCACATGTCCCAAAGTTTCACTCAAATATGGATTCCTATGGTAACATCCACGCTAAAGCTCCTGGATGGGTGGTCCAAAATGTAGCCTACGGATACGTGTGGGACAAGTTCGTTTGGCATTCCCGGCGAACAACAGCTTCCGCGTATTCGTAGTCAACTCTTATAGGAACCCGACCTTCTTTCCTATGCATTCGCTTATTGTTTTTCTCCTTTCCATCTGGAAAGCGCGTTTATCAAATTTATCTGCTCATTCACAAGCAATTTACACAAAACTCTTGCCTACTCACAATTACTTTTAAACTGTTTGTCATATTTGCCAAGATAAAATCTGGTAAAAAATTGTAGAAAAGCGTGATTATTCTTGATGAAAAAATTTAAAACAGAATAAGCAGACAGCTAATTCCCTTGAAACTTTACATATTTATAAAACTGTTACTATTTTAGTCCTATAATGAAGTTTTTCAGAGGATCTCCGTTCAACATAAAATCAACAACATAAAATTGTTCAATTAAACGTTATTGTTTTACTCTACTACAAAAAAATATTTTTCTTTTCATCAGTAGATCAAATAAAAAAATGGTACAAAAATGTTCACGACCAATTTGTGTCGATAAAAAGTAGTATTAGTACAGCCGTTCGTTTATTTTCACACCTGTCAGAACACGTTGTCTAGCTTTTTGGTGTACAACCGTTCATTTTTGCGGACATTATCAAATAAAGATTATTTTGTCCTTTTATTTCATCACGTTTTGTTTTTTGATAATAACATTATTAAGAGGTATGCATTTTTCCATATTTTTAAGAATGTCGTTTCAGAGTGCAACTGTTAATTGAGTTTTTGCTGTTGTGTTATTTAAAATGACGTTAAAACTTGTTTTCTTACTTTGGTCAAGTTCACGACTTCATTGAAAGCTTGTAAATTCCCTGGAGTGTTTTCAAAAACTAGAAAAAACTTTTTTACAAAAATATTTTTAGTGTTTGTAATTGACTCTTTTTTCTTACTTTAGCAACATAATTTTTCTTTGAATTTTTTTTAATGTCATTTTTTTCTGAATTGAAACTTTTTTTACTAATTCTGGTGTTTATGTTGTTCTGAAGGAGCTCTGTCCTGTAAGAGCCATCTTTGTCTAAGAATTCGGACAAGTAGTTAAGTATGTATGTCCATCAGGTTCTTAGCCCTTTAGACGGCAAAGACCAAGCTCCCTTCTTTCCAAATTTCCAAACATCTCTATGGCGTTCTTGATTACTACATTTACTTTTGTTTTGAACTATACTTTTTCAGGATACAATGGAATCGGGTTGTGTTGCGGTGAATCTCATTCTCCAAATGTACGGCGATTGGACCGAACTGATAGAAATCAGGGTGAGCATACTGTAGCTGATGAAGAATTACCCGAGTTTTCCACAATGTAGCCAAGCGAGAAGAACCGCAATCTGGAAAATTGGGAGATGCGGTCTCTCGAACTTTTTGCCAAAGATCTCTGGATAAAGAAACAATACATTGAAAAGAGGAAAAAAGGTTGATTTCGAATTTGAGTTCATCGAAAAAAAACGAAATGTATGTTATTTCAATGTGAACAGAATTTTAACAAATTGGCTTTATTGTTAATTTCACACTTGTCAATTTGAAAAAAAAATGATTTAAACATTAAAAGGTATATAAAAACGGGATGGACGCGTGATCGGCAAAACATGTGAAGAAAACCTTTAAAAAAGTAATTTTTAAATTTAAAGTTGCTAATTTAAAAGAAGCCTAGAAACTTTTTAAAGACTTTCAACTTTAACCTAAAACAAAAAAAGTATCTTATCAAAAAGTTTTGTTGAAAAAAGCACTATCACATTTTGAATTTGAAGTTTTGTATTCGGCTGAGTTTCACTTGAAAAATGTCCGAATTAGTAATTTTACTATTATTTTACTAATGTTTTTGTATGAAACTTATTTGACATAAACCTTAATCGACTAAAATTGGTCTATTTGTGCCCAAAATGACTTTAACCATTCAGTTGTCCTTGAATTAAGGAAACTTCTGGAAAGAAATCCCATTTCCAAAACACCCAAAAATAGACTTTCGCGTGGAAGGGCCACTTGAGTACCCGGAGGTTTTCAGATAATCTACTCGTCAATTTATGCGCTGATTTTCTTCGTGGGCGTCATTGGCAACGGGCTGCTCATCAGCAGCATCATCCTCCGACGGCGGAGTACCGTCGCCAATATATTTCTCGTAAATTTAGCCGTCTCAGACTTGGTAAACAGTCTCCCAAAGCGGGAAGTAAATACAATTTTCAGCTACTTTGCATAACGGCGGTGCCCATCACCCCTGTGCTTGCCTTCATGAAACGGTGGATGTTTGGACTTGTTTTATGCAAACTGGTACCCTCTTGCCAAGCCATATCAGGTGAGAGAGCACAAAAAACCACTGAAAGTCACATTCGTACTGCACCTGGTTGATAATTTATTAATGAAGTGGTCGGTTCGAAACCTTTTTTTGATTTTGCAACAATATGACTTAAGTATAGTTGGTAAACAAAGGGAAATAAAGAAAATTATATGAAAAAATGAATCGATTTTGTCTACTCCTGATGTTTACTTTAGTACGATGCATCTCAGCCACTTTGATATTTTCTCTGAAGCAAATACTCAATTATGGAGATCCACAAGTGATTTTTAAACTTTTAAACTTCAAATTTAACTTTATAAACAGCTTTAATTACCCCAACGGACAAAAGCATCGTTTTCTCAAATACCAGTGTTACAGAGGCAAGCCACATTTTAGGTACTTGTGTATAGTTTTGCCCCAAATTAAGAATTCATACTGGTGAAACATGAGCTCACACTTTTTTGTTGCAGCGTCATTAACCCAGACATGTGATATTTTTTGAGACAACTGCAAGAATTTTTCAATTTTCCTCTCTAAAACAGTAGTTGTGCATTTTCTTTAGGATGTGGCCTAAATTTTTGATAGTTTCCGGGTGTCGAGTTGAGTAAACTGCTAATTCATAACCCACTAGTATGACTAACTAATTTAATATGTTGTTGTTTGCAAAACATCCCACTCCATTCTGAATGCAGAAAACAAGGAAGAATGACGTTCCATTGTCTTTTTGAATTTTCAAAAGGTAAATTGAACTTTCAGTATTGATCTCGTCATGGTGCCTGTGCTATATTGCCATGGACAGGTACAGAAGCATTGTCACTCCTCTCAAGGAACCTTGGAATATGAAAACAGCACAGGTACGGCGAAAAGAGGAAACGATTATGTAAAAATATCAAACGAGTAAATAGAGGATATTATTTGAAACAAAATATATTTCTGTTATCTTAACTGG
Organism: Oscheius sp. G VE-2021; assembly: GCA_022343465.1. NCBI lineage: Eukaryota > Metazoa > Nematoda > Chromadorea > Rhabditida > Rhabditidae > Oscheius > Oscheius sp. G VE-2021. The sequence goes on along the minus strand of JAJQXH010000029.1, from coordinate 4,502,212 downwards.
TTTTGATTAATTCGCTACTAATCACTCTCCCAAATTGAATCCACTAATTGTCTAAAAAATCCAAAAAGATGTTTCACAAAAGTTTTGCTGAAACAATCAGAAAAGTTGTGTTGGACCCAAAAAAAACCCAGAAACCCTTATTTTGCTAGTTCACTCCTTAAAGTCCTTCAAGAGCACTTAAACTCGCTTACTCGGTTCAACTTTAGCCAAAATTAGTTCTGAAAAAAACAAAAGATAGCTATTTTTAAATCCAGAAAAATATTCAACAAAATTATATAAGAAACCGTTTTTTCTCGATTGAATAGTAAAAATAAGCGAAAAACGCCTGCGGCGACAATTATAGTTGATTTGAAAAATTGTCACGTAAAAGCAATTGTTTAGGTGCTGCTCACTATTACTTGGATCGCCGCTTTGGTAGCTTCATCCCCTTTGTACTTTTCCCAGTCGCTGAAAACGCTAACAATGGAAAATATCACTCTTTGTGGAGAGGTGAGTCAGAAAACGAAACTTCTGAAACAATGCTTCTTCAGTTTTGTGGAGAGTTCAACTGGGGCAGTGAACACCACACAAAAGTCGTCTACGGCTTCGTCCTGCTCATCATCCAGTTTATGATCCCAGCCGTCATCATGTCCTTCTGCTATTGGAAAATACTGCAAAAGGTACATTCCAATTGAAATTTCCTAATTGCCACCGGGATGAGCGCCCTTGCGACCATGTTGACTAGGCGCCTCATTTTCAATCAGCGTCAACTCGACTAAGGGAGTGCGCATGTAATGCACACTGACACACACCCCCTGCAGCGTCAGAAACAGGAAAGAGCAATATCCGGGAATTTCAAGGGCCAGGGCCTGAAAATATTTAGCTCTGTCTGGGAATCACCGACCGATTCTGGGAAGAAATCCGACTGTAAACACAGCACGAGCGTTCATATTATCTTTAATTTTGTCTGGATTCCAGGAACCATTTAATTGCTTTAAAGACTGCTAATTTTGGAAACCAAATGAAAAAATTGCAGACTATTAAATCAGAGATGGGATTTGTTGAAAAATGGTTCAAAGAAAAGGCTTTGTTTATATTTGACAGCCTTAAAGGCACTCTCAGCTTCTTCTCAAATTGTGTATTTTCATTATCTAATTAGCCTCGAAAATACCATTTTTGAAGCATATTGTAAAATAATGTGCTAAATGAGAAGGTCTAATTATCATTTAATAAAGTTGTACTTTGATCATGAGGCTGATGGTCTTTTTTAAAGGAATCTTCACATTATCCAAATTTCGCAACAAAACAACCGTTTTTTTCAATATTTGGCAAGCTGTAGACAAAAGTTTAATTGGACTACTTGATTTATGTGTTTACAGCAAATGTAATTTCGCGCGTTTGATTATCCGACAACAAGCTACAATTGGCATGTACTAGAATTGCTGGAACAACTGCAGGGACGGTCAGCTAACGTATTTTTTAATCAAAATGGCAACGAAAGCAAACAGGAAATATATCAAATGTTTTACGTCAATTTATCATGGGTTTTCAGTATACGTATACTTTTCACTTTAATAGGTAGTTTTGTCGATTTTCCTTAACCAATGATTCTTAAAGGGACCGTCAGGAGCCTTTTGACTTTATCTCATCCAAAAGAGCTTGACAAGTTATTCAAGGAAATATACAACAGTTTGGGGTTTAAATACGCAGAATACTCTGGTTATCTGACATGGTACCGCGCGCATTTCACACCCGTTCGAAATCGGTGGCCGCGTCAAAATTAGTTCCGCCGCATAGACAAAGGAAAACAATTTTGTTTAGGTCCGTGCTGACTGGATTGTCGAAGAAGGCTCCATGCTCACAGCTACTCAACAGGCCCAGACCGCGGTTCGAAAACGCCGAGTAATGTAATTACATATCTCATACTTTTTGCTTATTAAAAGTTCCAGGTATGTGTTAATTCTGATGGTTGTGGTCTTCATGGCGTCGTGGCTTCCTCTCTCAGCAGTTAACCTAATCAAGGACCTGGGAATTCCTTTGATAATGGAGCAGATGTACTTCAAATTGTTGAATGTCCATGCAATTGCCATGACTTCCGTCTTGTGGAATCCGCTGCTTTACTTCTGGATGAGCAAGGTAATTCGATAGTAAATTTGTTTTTTAAAGATCGATTTCAGAGGCATCGGAGAGCCTTGAAAGACGACATGACTTGGTTGACAAATGCCAGGAGGCATACTAATGTGGGAGTTTTATCACGATTTGTGCCATCTCCTTCGGTTTCCGTTGTCTACAGGAGGACATTGGAACGGCATCTAGGAGTAAACAACTTTAGGTCAGTTGAAGAAGTTTTTGTAAATCTTTAACCGAGCTTTTTCTATAATTTTTTGGAGTTAAAAATGACTTTCAGGAGAGGAACCCTAGCGGATCCAACTTGTACATCGAGGGAGCACACTGCCGCCGAGTTGCATTCAAACTGTTTCCTTTTGGTTCCACTGATGCCTCTTTGCCAGTCAGTCGCCGCCCGGAAAAACAGCCACTTGTCCATCAATCCCGAAAGGTTTCCCTTTGAAAAATTCCGGTTCATGATTTCTTTTAAGATTGGTTCGACGGCCGAGCAGCGTGAACACGAATTCGACCAAGGACTGGTGACATCGATCATCGCGACCTTGAGTTTGCCGAGTAACCGAAAGTTTCGCCATCAGCTTCATTGTTTCCAACTAGAAATAAACTGATCGTCCACTGTGTCCAGCTTCAGTTGCCCGAACAAAAACGGCGTATAAAGATGGCAAATGTTACACCTGCCACGCGGTTTGGGTTTACTACCCGAAACGTCCGACAACGGCTACTTCTTTTAATTTAAAGCTTTGGATCCCCGTTCAGAAAGATATATTCTGTCTGAGCTTTACATTTCACATTTTCAACCCCGTTTGCATTTCACCTTTATCAGGAACTACAGTGTAGTCAATTTAGAAAACTTTTAAATACTCTGTGATATTTTTGATATTTAAAGGGATCGTCAGGGACCTTTTTGAAAGTTAATTGAGAAAATATTCTATAACAGTTTGGAGTTTAAATGCGTGGTTTTCGAGAAATCTGCATCTGAAATGACATTTTTCGGACATTTGAGTTAGTTTTGGAGAAATCACCTGTGGATAACCAGCATTTTCAAGGGCTACGTGCAAGGTGTCTACATGCCCGTTCTGAATTGGTTAATAGACTTTTTGGGCTTCAATTTCAAACTTTAAATCTTTCCGTTTTCCATGGCAGCGCCTCAAATTCCACACCCGTACGCGATCGGCAGCCGCGGCAAGGGTAGTCCCTTCGCAGAGGGTAAGAGTACATTAGGCAAATACAAGTCGAAAAAAATTCCTCTCGGTTCCTTGAATCACATTTCATACTTTTTCCTTTAAAACAAAGAAGAAGAAAATAAAATTTATAAAATAAACTTTGAATTTAAGAGCAAAAACAAAAGACTGTTGAAAAGATCTTTTTTTTCAAGCTAAAGTTGTACCTCAGGATAATACCATTTCAATGGTCAACTTGCTACATTATTTCCTACTACAGTGAACCTGATCGGTCACTGTGTGTCCACTGCACTGTTTCCCAAACAATAGTTTAAAGATGTCCGATTTTACAACGTCGCCATGCGGGAGGCGTTTACCGCCCGAACCGAGACAATGACCATTCCTTCCAATTCGATCAAAAAGAGATGATCGTCCTTTTTCGTTTCCAATTTCATTTCCGAAAACTTCCATCTTAAGTTGCAAGAACTGGTTCGCATTTCTTTTTCTCTCAAATTCGAGTTAAATTTAGTGAAGGTTCAGTAGGTCTAGCCTTTTTTCTCCAAACGGCAATTTGAAAGAACTACAAACGATAAAATTACAACCCGAAATTTCCACAAGGACTATTATTGAATTTGCCATAACGGAAAATTCATTCTATAACAGCTCTAAACCGAAAAACAGTTCTGAAAAGGTTATTTATGTGCTCTTTTGAACATTTCGCTTATCAGAACCGAATATCATGTCATTCGAGTTTTTTAAAGATCACAGTAAACAATCTTCAACAAAGAAAAACTCGTTTTCAAGGCCAATCAGAGTTCAATTTGACCACAAATAGAAGAAGTTCTTTCATTGAATGCTGATTGGACCTGTTCTGGAACAATAATTGACATTGACAAATTCAGCAAAGTTCATTACAGACGTGACCATTCCTTGCCTCCGTGCTCACGTTTTTTTTCTGTCTATATAGGAAAATTCGAAATTCAGGAACTCTTGAAATTGTGTGGTCAGGCAATTTGATGAACCGAAGCTCCTTATTCTTGATCACAATTTTGTTTACCACACAGAAAACCTTACCCCAAACACAATTGTTTTCCATATCGCCTTTGTTTTTAATAACAACTCTTTTTGTGTCAATATGTAGGCGGTAAAGGAGTAAATGTTTGCATGACCCACGTGTTTTGTGAGAAATGATGAAACTATGAAACATCCTCTGAAAACAGGGGTTGAAAATTGCAAAAACGCCACGTTTTCAGATAGAATATGTTCCTGTTAGCAGTCCTCGTTGCCCTTCTGGCCTCTCCTGTGGTCTCCCAGTGGGGTTACCCCGGAGGAATGTATGGAGGATATGGAGGCTACGGAGGATATCCTATGATGGGAGGATACCATGGCTATGGAGGCTATCCGATGATGGGAGGATATGGAGGATACCCTGGAATGTATGGAGGTTATGGAGGAGGATACGGAGGATACGGAATGATGGGAGGAGGTTAGTTCTGTTTTGTTTGAAGGACCCCCTTATTGAAAAAAAGACATATTCAGCAATACTTTTTCAAGATTTCACACAACCCTTGACGTAATTTTTCAAAATATTCTTATTTCCCAATTTTTTTTAAATCTTGGTTTTGTTTTGTTTGAAAGATTTATGAGACACACCTCTTTTTGAGAAGCAACAAACTCGGTTGTACTTTTTCCAGATTTCACTAACATAAGTGGTGCGCAGACACAATTGGGTATTTTAAATTGGAATAAATGGCTACCGTAGTAAAAGAGAAACTGGCAATTCGTTAAACAAAGTGAAAAATCGCAATAACTTTTTGCGAGTTAACTTTTGCCAAGTTGGCATTTCAGTCTGGGATAAATCAAAGTTTGTAACTTTAAATGGTTTTTAAATAGTTTGTAACGTTAAAAAAGCTATTTACCATTGCCGTTTATCATAGTAACAGCACGGGTTTAGCAAATGGTAACACAAAAAGTTTATCTTTTATTACAAATTGTCGTTTTCAAAGACCCCTTGTCTATTCTTTCTTGAAACGCAACACCAATTGTCCATCCCAAGGAGAGGTGGTGTGTTTGAACAACCGCACTCATGTTTTATTTAAACTTGGCCTATGGCTTGAAGACTAAACTTGTGAAGGACTCTAGAAAAAGACAGAACCAGCCAAAGACCACAAATCAACGTCTATTTTCAGGACCCATCAGAGGAATGCTGAGAGGTGCTCTCATTGGAGCTGCTTTGGGATCTATGGGCAAGAAGTAATTTTGAAATCCATGTACATACATAATAAAGATTTTTTTCTCAAGATTGTTGTTTTCCAGCAGCAAGGTAACACATATGATGTCGGGCTTCCTTTCCTTCGTTAGCCATGCAGGCTTTTTTCTCAGACCTGCATAAACATGCAAATCATCATCTATTTCCAAGTGCAATGAGAAGGAAAATCGGATTCAAACAACAAAGTCAAATAATCAAAAACCACTGAGATTTGTCATTTTTAAAACTGTTTGCAGAAATAGGCAAGTTTTTAGAAATTTGATATAAAAACTCACAATGACAAACTCAATCTAATAGACATAAAACCAACTAGTTGAATGGTGTTGGTTTTACATAGACATACATTATCAAACCCACTTCCGAAAAAAACTCATGCTGATGAGAAATTTACAAATCTATGAAATGTTTGCATTACTTTGAATGGAACTAAACACTTAACGATGAATCCTAGAAGTAGTGAGCTTTAACAAGCTAAATGGAATCTGTTTCATTGTTTGGTTCTTTAGCAACCGACTTTTTTGGGGTAAAAACAGTATCACAATGAAAATACTGTTTTTTTGCAAGGCCCAGCTCATGCACAAACTGTACCAACATTCATGTTTCAGACGTGAATTGCTGTTAGTTATGTTGTTGCAAAGTTTTTAAGAATGAAAGGTTTTTCTCGAACTTTTGAAGGCTGAAAAAACTCCCATGTTTATTACTGCTGCTTGGCCAACATTTTAAGTATTAGCTGAGAAAAAAGTTAGATTTTGCAAGCAGCATATTTCATTCGCAAAAAATAGTTGGTGGCATTGAGATTGTAAACCATTATGTTACCTTTGTGTACTCTTCCTCAGTTGAGGTTAAGACAAAGTGTACTCTTTCAGCTTTGACCCTCGTGATCTAGACATGCTCAGAAAATGACTTACCCGCGAAGCGAACTTAACTGAGCACAGGTTATTGGCACCTGACCTGCTTCAGCGCGCGCCCTTTCAAAACGCGTCCCTTATTTCAAGTGCGCATCCAAGGTCGTCCGGGTCTCACCTCCGTGCTCGCTTCCGAATGTGGCTAACCATCCTCGTCTGTCTGCCCTCAGCTCTCGGCCAACAGATATTCTCCCTCGGCCTAACTGCTGGAGACGCCAATCCTTCTGGAAACAGTTATGCCAACTCCTACCAACCCCTACTCCCTCAGATCAACTCTCCCGGTTATGCCATCGGTGGAGGAGGAATCCAGCCATATTCGGCGGCGGTGAGATTAAAACATCCGCATTCTACTAATCAAGGCAACTATAAACAAATCATTGTGCATTTGTAAGCATTGTCCCTTGACGTATTAATGTACCCGACGAATTATTTTGGGAACGAGATTTGACCTTAGGAAGGACCGGAAATTTGGCAAGCGCATAACAATTAAGTTCAATTCCGCTGCAAACGGACAAAGAGTGGAAGTGCAAAGAGAAACTATTTTGAACTTCTAACCCTTGCATCTAGGTAGGCGTCATTTTAATGGTGCAAACTTCAAAGTACTGAATCACTGCGCAACACAAGAACGTTTTTGAAAATACCTTCTGTTTTTCTAAAACATTGAAATAGTTTTGTTAAGGCCCGAAAGTTCGAAAAATAAAAGTATGCTATTTTTGACTTTATCTAAAAGCGTGGAAAATTGTCTCTTTTTTAAATAAAAACAGTTTGGGGATTAAACGCATGTTTTCGGGAGAAATCTGCAACCGAAATGCCATTTTTTGGTCATTCCAGGCGACATGCACCTCCAACGGTTTACCTACTTTTTGATCAGCAAATTTTAATTTGATTTTCAAAGTGCCTGCAAAGACTCAGAAAATAGTGGTTGTCTGACTTGATAGCGCCGCGAGTTTCACACCCGTAAGATATCGGCGATGGCGGCAAGGGAGTCCCGCCGTATACACTAATCCGAACCATTGGCAGATAGAAGACAAAAAGAGATCCGTGGGGGTTCCTTTAACAGCATGTGTATCTCATGGATAAAAAATTGATATTGTCGATTAATTGAACATTGTGGAACTATTTTAACGTTACTATTTTAAGTTATTTTTCTTGATTTTGTATTTTAAGACAAAACTTTGCCTTCTGCAGGAATCATTCAAAGTTTTACTCAGAAACAAAAAAAGACAATTTCTTCGCCGTTTTTGAAAAATCTCTTTATGGACAAGTTTGTTCATCTTTCTTGACACAGAGATCCAATTGTTACCGTCTACCCAGTGATTCTTTAATCTAAGTTGTTCTATTGTTATTTGACATTTTGAAAATACCAATAAATAGTAGCCCTCCGAAGTCATATTCTATAAGCATCAACTATTACGTAAGAAATAAGCAGTTTGTTCTTGAGAAAAACAAAAGGACTGATGTTGATCTCCGTAAAATAAAATGTTGAAACTATTTTAGGCTAAGTAAGAATGGTTCAACCTTTAAACAAATCTAAGGTATAAACATTAAATGGTAAATTAAGTGAATAGTCAGAAAGCATTAACGTTTCGACACATTTTGTGACTTCTGACTTCTAACATCTAAAAATTGAATTTTGTAAGCTTAATTCAAGTTAATTTTAAAAGTCTGAGGTTGGTTATACCCCTTTCCCAGCCTAATGCCTAACACTCTTTTTAATTGTTTTGGTTTGTGTCGCAGCTCCAGACTGATTCTAAAATCAAAAATTAGATTCCCTAGATTATTGGGTATTCGTCAAGGAAGAAAAATAAAAGTGCATTCAAAAAGAACTTCTTAAACTAAATAGTAATTAAATTCCAATAAATTAGTTTTTTCCCTCTCTGAAATTTTCTTCAGTTTGTTTAATTGTTTCATTCTGCAAACTTCTTAACGCCTAATCCTTATATCAGCTTTCTACCTTGTGGTTGAAAAATTCGAATGCGTCAAGATTATAGTCAAAGAACGATAAAGACACAGTTTGAAGCTTAGTTTCCAAAAATGTAAACAAGTAGGAATTTCTGTGCTAATTTCTGCAAAAATCATATAATTGGCCTAATTCCCACAAATGTTATGCTATAAAAAATCCCAGCTGAATTCTGCAACGATCCTAATTTTGGTTTCATTCCCACAAGTGCTATAACTGGAACCCCTTGCCTAAAAATATGTTTCGCACCTACGCTCTATCGCTATTTCCGTGTGCATCCATTTGTCATTCACAATGCAAATGAAGCATACCCTAACAACTGCGATGCAAATAGAAATGCTCATTTCTGATGCCATCTGACTCATTTCCACCAGACCACTTGATCCCAAGACCCTTTGGTATCAAATTTTTACTCAACCGGGGTATTCTAGTGGCGATGTGTGCACTCAAGAGCAAACACCGGCAACTGAAGGGCAATAACCCCCTTGGAACTCATTATTACCCTGATGGACCTACGCACAAGGCTTTAGATGAGTCATGGTCATTGATCTTTGAAACTGGGTGGAATTTAGTTAGAAGTGTTATTAATTCATGTATATTGGTATGCCACGGAAGTGAGTACTAGACTTTTAATTGCAAATTGGCTTCGTCTGGGTAGCGCATCGTAAATACATCGGTCAGCGAAGCACAAACCGCAAAGTTCTTGGTGTTGCTAGCACTTGAGAAGATCTGGGCAAAACATTTCATCAAATGATGTAGTCCAATATATTTAATATGATGAATCAAAATAGATTTTAATAATACCAATTTGGCAAAGGGAGGTGTTTGCTCAGACAAGACCTTCAGAATTCACACTTTTTAGACAAAAAGGCTACCCAGAATTTCACTAGGAATCTGATTAAATTACGATATTTTCGCTATTGAAAAAATTGGAGTATAGAACAAATAAATGTCTCTAGTATACTATTCCTCAAAACAAGAATGAAGCAAAAAGTTTTGTGTAGCGGGGATCGAACTGGGGTAGTTTTGAATTACCAGGCGGGCCTCTTAGCCACTCGGGCATAGATAACAACAAGCATTTATATAGGGTAGTTCAAATCTTCCTTTACATTGTATATTTTGCATGTTTAGAACAGTTGTTTACAACAAAAATAACAGAAAAAACATTAAGTGTTGAATGAGTGAAATTTAAAATTCGATTTTTAAAGAACTTTTTCTTAAATTAAATTAGTATTCAAGTTCTCAGCAAACTACAAAAACCATTTTTAAAACACGCATAACAATATGATTTCATTGATCTGATATGTCTTATTCGGAAATTGTTGTCAATCTTTAAGAGCCCAACTGATAATCTTTGGCTAAAATATTAATAGTTTATTAAAAGTTGTTATTATCTTTAAAGATAAAAACAAAACCGTGAAAATTTGTTCTTGACAAGACCAAACTAAATGAAGATTCGTATTTTTAAAACATGAGTTTCAGGTAGTTGCTGCTCCGATGCCCATTTACTCCTCCTATCCTTCCTATTACCCCCAGCAGTATCAGCAGTATGGAATGCCCTACCAATCCGGAATGATGATGATGCAACAACCACAGATGGCCTACGAGACGCACCGACCGGAGGGACCAATGAAGAGGTTCTGGCGAGGAGCAGCAGAAGGCATGTTCGCAGGAGGACTAGGCTTTCTTGGAAGATAACACATGAAACTTCATTCTCTAATCGATTTATCGCCGATCCTCGTAGCTTCGGCAGAAGAGACATCTGAAGAGAAATTCTCAGTTGTAGTCGGCCAGGTCCGAGTACCGTCTCTTGTCGAAGGCCGAGAACCGTCGCCCGGGCACAGCGACAAACATCACGTCTCCCGTGTCACTGTTGATCGTCGCGATTCCCTGCAACCCGTGCTTTTTGCAGGGAAGTTTTTTGAGTTCTCACACCCACTTCGCCCTCGCACCTGGACACGCAATTGAATGGGTGATTAGGGTTCAGGCTGATCAAAATGTAGCGCTTTGAGGTTTGGGAATTTTTAAAAATGGCGATTGCATTTTGGATTTTGTGAGTCATAACTTACCCGTGGAGCTCCCCTGAACATTCCTGAGGCGATGGCCACAAAGCAGAAGAGAAGGACGGCCAGGAAACGCATATTTTGAGCTGAAAACCATTTTATAACTGGAAATTAAAGCTTTGATTAAGAACATAGAAAAAAAAGAATTCCACCGAAACCCGTAGAGTCAGGGCCAAAAGAAGAGAAATGGGAGGAACTCAAGGATAAAAGAAGAAAGTCACATTCAAAATCCGAAAAGAAGACGAAGAAGATAAAGAGAAAGAGGGAAAAGAAGGGAGAGAGAAAGAGAGAGAGAGAGAGAGAGAGAGAGAGAGAGAGAGAGAAACGACGGATTGTGCCAAGGCAATGCATAGAGAAGGCACCCTCTTCTCAGAAATATCTACACACACTGCCAGTGAAAATTATTAGGATCAGGGCAATCCAAGGAGGCGGTACAATCCACCAAAGGTGCCATTTCGAGAAAGGGGCGTGTACGAAGAGGAGACACCGTGACGCATTAGTGTTCACGGCCTCTTGAATGGGAGAAAAGACGAGAAACGGACATCATCAACCGCAATTGGTCGCAAGACGTAAGCAACCCTCTGAATGGCGGAAGAAATGCCTTTTAGATTTGTAAACATCGGTTGAGTTCAAACTATCTCTCGATGTTTCACGCGGAAATGGCTTCTCTTCTTTGACTGGAAGGGTGGGAATTCAGTGAACACAAACAGATGGCCAGTTAATAGAATGGCCTATTATTTATGATAAGTTGTGATCAAATGTTGACAGAATCTCTGAAGCAGAGAAAGCAAAAGAGCAATTTCGGTTTGCACCTGCTGAATAAATCTGACACATGCATGCAGTAAGCATGTTGATTTTCTCGCTTGGATTGATATGGATGATAAGCTGAAGTGCATTTACTTTGTGTTGTAGTTGGAAAAGAAAAGCATAAAAATAAAATGTTTTGCAGCATTTTTGGTTTAGTTTTTGAAACTCATAGGGACATGTGTCAAATACAGATTTTGTTTTGAAAGCAAACAGAGTTTACCTGTTTCTTGGTCTCCACTTAGAATTTGTACTACCTCATTTCAGAGTTACACGTGAAAGATTCCATTAATGAACTAGAAACAGGTGTTAGCCGGTTATTACTATTATAAAGTTTCCGGATAATAACTAAAAACATAGAATGGTGATGGATGAACTTTTACACTTTTTGAATAATTTTGATATATTATTTTGGTTACTGGCGCAGCTTGATAAATTGAAACTGGCGTTTACTTAGATACTTCTTTGCACTTAAATGTTCCATACTTGAGTATCCTCATTATTGAGATGGAAGTACATCTCTAATTGAACAATATCATAGAATTAGCGAAATTCCTTGAATTTTCTAATAAGGTGTCCTTGAAGTTTCTACTTATTGGCCGAAATGCGAATAGGATAGAACAATCAGCGTGTAACAATTTTCAGCCATCTTCAAAGAATTTATAAAACAGGATAGAAATGAAGATTTTTACCAATCAGAGGTTTTCTTTTTTCTATAAAAAGCTTCATTTACTGTTAATTTTATCGAAATACAGGCTGGGTTACTTTTCCGTTTATCGAAATTCAGTCGAACTCAAATGCGGACAAGATGTACAAAAGTAACCGATCGGATGTCTGCTTCAACGGGTATTAAGCTGTGAAATAGACACATAAAACAAAGGGTTTTATTACTTACAGCTGAAAACAGCTGAAAATAACTCGAAAATAAAGGGGTCCAAACGCGTTTGCCATTGGGTGTTACCACCGGAAGACGAGATATTCACGCCAAAGAAGGTACCACAACAGGCAATATGGATGACTTTGACAGAGCTATACATATGGTAAAGGCATGCTATTTAGCATTAATAAATAATGAGAAATAGTATCTAGATTACCTTCTTATATACCGATCGGATCCAAGGAACGGCCTTGGGGTTGTCCCAAACCCACGCACTAAATGCAATTACTTCTTTTGGGTTGGGAAAATGCCAAGCACGTGTTGTTTTGGACTGTCTTTGCTGACAAATAAGCAAAAAGATCCCAGTTGGCTTCTCAGAAAATTGGATAACCAAAAAATTGAACATAATTCCGCCTCATCAGCATGAACACAAAGGAATCAAGTGAGCGTAAACACATGTCTTCAGGGAGGCTAATTGGCAGAAAACAATTGCAACAGGAAGAAATTCCTAGTCCACACGTCAGAGCAACGTCTCGTTTGGACTGATGCGCTGGGGCTATTTGGGGGTGGGGAGGGGTCACTGCGATGGACCACGCCTACCTGCGTGGGCAAGTGTTTGCAGAAACCCCCTTTTTAGATCATTTCATCCAAACTACGAATTGATATGGTACGATTGCTGATAAAAGACATTCTTAAACTAATCAGGATGGGGATAAGTAGGGAGATTTTTCTTTTGAGCGGCGGGTCTCGACTTTGACCTCTTGGTCAAAAACCACAAAGGAAGAAAATTGTGATTTGTTAAGGGTTTGTTGGGAATTGTCATCAGACTACACTGACGAAGGAAGGTGGAGTGGCTAGACTATAAACACAAGAACATTAATATTTATACAAATCAATCTGAAGCTACTTCCCTATTATTTACATCTCTTGGTGTATTAATTCAACGGAATTGTTATGAAAGTGTTATGACGGATAAACTGACATCATTCCCAGAGTGGTCAAAACTTGAGGGTGCGTTTTTCCTTGACTCAAATGTTCTTTCCACAGGTTTTCCAAGAATTTCTTGAAATTAATGACGAAAAAATAAATACGAGAAAGTTAGAAATAGCTTCTGAAAGCTGCAGAATTACCGCATGCATTTTTTTTAAAGAATCCAAATTTAATGGATCAAGAAATTTTCACGTTGAAGAAAGCATGGAACTAATGTTTCATGCTTGAATTTGAAGCAACACTGAAAAATGTATGGGATTGCATAGCTCAACACAGATCGGCATCATTTGAACATTATCACCTGTTTTGACGCAAGACGATTTAGTTGTTATCTGTATGATTAAAAAAAATCTTCTGATTTTTCGTAGCCCATTATCTTTTCAAAAATACATTAAAACATGACGTGTTTGGTTGTAAAATACATCTACAGTATGAAAAAGAAGTTTTTTTAGAACACAACTGATTGTTCTCAATCTTATGAATTATAAACTCATTTGAATTGTTCAACTGATTTAAAATTAAAGTAAAAGACATGAACAATGAAACGGTGATATAAAAATTCGATCTACTGTGTAATTGTTGATGTAAACAGTGTTGATGTAAAAGAAAAGACATGATTGAATATCAACTGAATCATGGAAGCCGTACTACAGATTGGTTCTAGAATTATGAAGAATTATAAGGCTCCTGAGAAACACTTACAGTAAAAAAACTTGCAACTGATGGACTGAAATAATAATTTTGAATTGTTTTCCAAGTTTGTTGGTATGGTTGGTAACAAAGGAAAAAACTGTTAATATATCAAAACAGAAAGCATTGTGTATTAAATCCAGAGCATTATTGAAATACATTCATGTTTTGTTTTCAAGCACAAAGTAAGCCTAAAGAAAAGAAAACAAACAAAAGAGTTGTGGGAGGATTTCCGAAAACCTCTAATGAATGATAAACAACAAACTACTGCGAGGCTATTGTTTTTCGTATGCATCAATGCCTTTCAAGAAAGTAGTACTTTCCACAAAAACAGAGGTACTTCTTTTGCTGAAATAACCACCGCAGAGTGGAAAATTTAGCAAAAACATCTGGATTGTACCAGAACTTCGGATTACATGGCTTATTCTCCATTTGAGCCAGATTGATCAAGAAGCAAAACAGCTAAAAGCAGTGTGAACCACAAAACATTCCAAAATGTGAGAAAAGAGCTTTGCAATTTGAGTAATGAGGATGTTTCGAGGAAAAATGATGTTTTCAGCAGCGATAATGTTGACAACAAGATTTCACTGTGATCTGTAAAATCTGATTTTAATCAGTTTAACATATAGTCTGTTTCCAACGGACGGAACAAGAATTCTTCAAAAATTAAAGGACTAGGGGTGTTGCATCCTGCCGCGATTGTTTAGTGACAGCCACCTGGCAATTTGCCAGATTTTGTGCCTGCTGGCATGAGTTTTCAATTCGTTTTATTGTTTATATTTTGGTTTTTAAACGTTTTATTACTATTTATGTTGATATTTTCTCTTGTTACACTTATATAAACAAAATTTAAGTTGAATATAGTAAAAATCTGCTCAAATTCAAAAATTTAAGCCATTTTTTTCTAATTTTGAAGCTTATTTGAGCCTTTTTTTTGTATTTTCCGTGTGTATCCCAACAATTGCTTAATATTTTTGTGTAAAAATGCTTTTTCAGGACGAATTTGCCGTGAAGGAGGAACAGAACGGTGTAGGAGGGAGAAGAACCGCCGCTTCGAATCACCATTGGATCCGACATCCCGTCCCAGGTTTTCTAGCTTCCCTCCCCCTTCTTGATTGTTTTTAACTTTTTTTAGTTGTTTTATTAACAACGATTAAACGCCACACACCAATTTTTTAATTCAAAATGGCTACTGGAGGGTCTATGCTGCAAATTTTTCAATTTTTCGCCTCAAAATTTTATCTTTATTCGAAGATGCCTAATTTAACACTAAAATATTTTTTATATTTTATTTTCATTTTATTTTGGCATATTTTGTAGATTTTAACCGAAAAGGTTATTTTCCAATAGCAAAACCTTCAAATTCTTCAAAATACGGATGTAATTGCAACAGTTCCGGTACCGGATTGGGGTCCGGACCCCCCAATTTTGATCCTAGACCCGACAATATCGTATGTCTGCATGATGAAACGGTTGATATTAAATTCATTTTCATAATAATTACACACTATAAGTGTTTTCCAAACGAAATGGACATCAATTCGGTAATAAATTACGGCAAAATAACACGCTGTGGCGTTTAGTCGTTTCAGTCATGCCCCTTAAGAATTAGCCCCCTTCATTGTGTCTGTTTTTTTACATTATTTGTGTACATTGATTCATTTTCTCGAATGTCATACTATTTGTTTAATAAAAACCGTGTTTAATCGCGAGATCCTATTTTATGACATTTGCTGGAGACCGTGTGGCAGAATGCCGTTGAGTTTGTTCACATCAAACGAAAAAAGCTTGTACGAAGATAACAGACGAGTTTATCAAAAACGCGTACGACATCCCTTCGTAAATGGTTCGTTTTCAAGATTTTGCGCGTTCGGCGTACACGTATGTTTATCGGAGCCCGGCGGGACGGGTTCGGTGATGCGTCCGAGGAGCAGTGGTTAATGGCTCGCTTTACGTGCGCACGGTGCG
Source organism: Oscheius sp. G VE-2021 (assembly GCA_022343465.1). Lineage (NCBI taxonomy): Eukaryota > Metazoa > Nematoda > Chromadorea > Rhabditida > Rhabditidae > Oscheius > Oscheius sp. G VE-2021. The sequence goes on along the minus strand of JAJQXH010000029.1, from coordinate 4,486,423 downwards.
GGGATCGGATCCTATGGTCGTCGAAACTCTTTGGTCTTACTGTGTTCCAAAATTTGTCTGTTGTTTAAGATCCGTCCGTTGGAAACAGACTATATTTAGATCATGGTAAGCAGAAAAACTAAGAAATCTTTGAACTATTTAGTCTGTTTCATAATTCATATGTTGTTCCAAATTCAAAATTTCCAAATTCCAAATTTCTTGCACTTGTCCTTGAAAGATTTGATTTTCTGGTTGCATCGTAGTCTGCGGAGGAGGCTTTCGTGTGAATTTCCGCCGAAATCGTGAGTTGTACTACGTTTCGTGGAATTTATAATCCAAAAACACGTGGGAAAGCGGATCTACGTCGGTGGGAATTTTAAGGTGACTAATGCAGAACAGTGAATAAAGAAACCGTTCAAATTGTAAATAACTACAAAGAGGTTTTTTTATGGAACGGATAAAAAACAAGGGATTCTAAGGTTTTCGTTTTCTTGTCAATATTTACTGAAATCAATGATTGGTTAAAAAAAACCACGAAATTGGCAAACCGGAACTGTGGCAAATGTCTCACGTAAACAGAATTCAAGAAGTGAAATTTCCTTGACGTCTGACCCAGGAACATGAAGATCCTACATTTTCAAAACCATTTTCATTCCGGTACAAAGAGGTATTCAATGTTCAACCTTTTCAGAAATTAAGTTGTTCAAATATAGAGTTTAAAAACTAATTCAAAAAAAGTTCAATTGAATGCTTGAAAGTTCCTCATCAAGAAAGTTAACATTCGTACCGCGTTTACTCAATTCAAGGACGGAAATGAATATTCCAGCAGATGTTCTCAGAAACAATGGAAACATCTGTTGTTTGAACTTTTCCTTAAACTAAAACGTTTCAATTTTTCATGAATCTGAGAATAAGTGGAGTTATTTGCCGCACTTTTAAGTGAACTAATACAATATAAGAAAGAAATTCCTTGGGAATTGGGGACTTCAAGTCTTCTTCGACCTTAAACTGCTAAAAAATAGAACAGACAACTGACTTTAATAATTCATCAAGTAATATTGTACGAATGGCTGTACTTTTTAGAAAAGTAAGAAAACTATTTTTTATTTCATTTTCGGCCTTCATGAATAAAAGACCCAACTTTGCAAATAGCCTACGTGCCAAAGTAAAAGTAGGTGACAAAATGGGTTCTCGTTATCCATTCAATGTATTAAATGCGCTTCATTCAGGCATACATCTGCTATCTACTGTAATGGAACTTTGCACTTTAAAAATCACGTACACATTCATTACGTATCCTTATCTTCACCTAAAACGTGCACTACGTAATTGAAAACCTAAAATTCGACAGATTAGATGGACTTAAATCTAATTAAGGAAGATAAAACGTCACATCCTACGCTGACTACTTTTTGTAAATATTATTCCAAAAGGAATAAAAACTGTGCTGCAACATCATAGCAAAAAGCTAATTTGAGCACTTTCATGGGATGAGTCGACGTACATCAGCAGGTATTCATGGGAAAACACGGAAGGTTCACTAGTTGGTCCCACTGGCGTGTGTTTTAGTGGAATTTCAAATGATGGGTGAAATCGGGGGCTCGTGCGTCACCATTTTAGGCTCAGCAATGAAATTAGATTAGGACTACGTTGCGTCAAAAAACAGAATGAGTTCTAGTTAGTCACACTTGCGGAGACTAATTGAAAACGTCGCGCTGCAAATGAAAAGCGGTCAGTGGACGGGGGAGAAACAACGAAGAGCAAGTGAATGAACTTTTCTAGGTTAGCTAAATTTAAAGTTTCCTGTATTGAACAACTTGCAGAAGGAGAACATTTGATGCCGCAGTACGTCGATGTTTTCGAGTCTGATATCTTCGTTGGGCGATGCCTATATTTGGGTGATGCGTATATTTGGAAGAGTACCATTTTGACGTTCGCCTAGTAAACCACATTAAGCCATTAGGCCTTAAGGGATATATGCCGTTAGTAAACAGGATGTAAGGACTTCCCGTTTGTATTCACTGGTAAAAGAATTTACAGGCTTCTGCACAGGTTAACTACGTAGTTCTTTTAACATCGATTTTTTGGTCGTTACTTTTGAATTTTCAATGCCGCGGCTTGAAAAGACGCCTAAAACTCAAATTGTTTGACATGGTAGCGCTGCGCGTTTTACATTCGTACGAAATCGGCGGCCGCGGCAAGGGTAGTCTTGCCGCATCCAAGTATTGAGGTTCAAAGGCAACCACACATCAAAACGAGGTCCTTGTTGGTTCATTTAACATACATATCAAAACATTGTTAAGTTCAATTTTCCACTAAATATATGTCAACCAAGAAACGGTTTCCAAACAATGGTTTTTTTGGCAACCGCGCAATTTAGGATGTTGTACTACAAGACAAATAGTTAAAAATTGAAAAAAAACACATTAAAAGGATGTTAACTCAGAATGAGCAATTGAATCGCCATAGTTTGGGTATCGTCAGTGGGTTGTATTGACCTAAAGTTTCTTATTTTCTTTCGGCATATTCGTAGATTTCTTGGTCTTCACTCTGTAGATCAAAACGTGATTCTGGATTGTGTACTTATAAATAAACGGAATCATTTAATGTTAATGCAAGGTTGGTAACGTTCATTTAAATCGTAATGAGGGATTATTTTGCTAGTAACCTAATCATTACTACAAAGTGAACTTGTTTTCCTAGCAAGCAATTATCTCAACAGAAGAAGTAACCAAGATAAATTTTGATGGACTAGCCATAACACAGGGATGATAGGTAAAAAAGAAACACTTGGATGACCAAAAACAGACTACCTCCTGCTGATTCTCCAGCAGCGACTTTGAGAAAAGATAATTGTGCCAAATTTCTTTTCCTCTTGTGCACAATTTTCCAGACAAAGATCCTTTGTGCCAGTCATTGTTGCGTCTAACGTGAACAGGAAATAAACAATCAAGAAGAAAACAGCTCCTGGAGGAACCAACTTTGAAGCGACTTCCAAAAGACATTAGGTTCTTGGCAGATATTAGGGTAAGCTGATTTGAACAACGATCCCAGTTGTTGTTGGGTGATGACACCACACCTTCATTAAAATGGATTAAATTTGTGTTTTCTGGTTTTCAGTTTGGGATTCTTCTTTGAGGTTCATGTTTTGTTTGAAATGTTATTCTGTAACATTTCTGGATGTGTACTTCTGCCCCATTAGGCAAATGTTAATATTGACCGCGAATCGCAAAGTCTGAAAGTGACATTTCCCCACAGCACTCATGGAAACTCGCTCGAAGGCTTGCATTGCTCTTTTTATTTTCTGTCCAGCTTTCTTCTACTTTCTGTATGTGGTCAACGTCGCAAGTCCTTACACTAAATCGGTGAGAATCACTTTAGTTTTACAAACACGTTTGTATTGTGTTAAAGTGAAGTCCAGTCTTTAGAATATGAGACAACGGGTTCACCGTTAACCGTTTATCTAAATCATCAACAATCAAGTAATCGAAAATATATAGTCATCCTTAATTCAGGTAATTTACCTTCCGGACAGTGAGTTGGTGTTCCGAGCACAGACTGATCCTCTTGTGGACTCAGTGGCAGCTCCCCTTGCTGACGAGTAAGTTTGAACAACGATATCTTTACAATAACCGCGTCTTTTCAGAATGAATCAGAACATTCTGCAAACCGAATGTCATGGGTAGGTGATGATTGGTAATGACATCAATATTGTACCTATTAGTTCTTTGATGGAAAGTCATTTTCAGGCTGCGACTTCTACGCGACCGTATATGAACATTGCCTCAGATCGACGTCTGAAACCAGTGGACTGTTTCTGTTTCTTATAATCAATCGTTTCTTTGATAGTTGTTTCTGTGTTTGCTTGTTTTATTGACAAGAATAAGAATTATTGACAATATGTTCGAAGGTGTTTTCTTGGTGTCCTTCTTGAGATTCTGAATTACACAAATTCACCGCAGAAATGCTGACCGTAATCAATTGTGTAATTACATCTGCCTGCCAGTCGAGTCAACCTAAAAATGTTCTGACGAGTCAACCTAAAAAGTCACCATTTCAAGAAAATCTAACTAATGACTCTTAAAGCGGCGTCTCGTTGAAACTGGAACCCTAAAAGCCAGTCTTAACAAAAAACGACGAGCCGTATTTTTCTTTAAAGCACACATGTGTTTTGCTCAAGCACCATTTCTGCCAACCAGAGGGGTTCAGCTCTAGTGTGACGTTATTAGCCGTTCTAAACCAAGTGCTGGATCCCGTGTTCGACGTTAGATATACGAAACATTGACAATTAGCAATGTTTAATGAAGCAATCGACTTCAAACAAGATCTTCAAACAACTCTTAGCGATTCGTGACTTTTGGAACGAATCACGAAATTTTGCTTCCAGCAGATACTATTATAAAAAATTTCAAATTTTTAATTTTATTTTTTTCAATTTTTAACACATTTTATTTAACAATATTAGATTTTATTAGCTAACTATATGTTAAAAAATAATTTAAAACACCCTCAATGCCCCATTCTGATTTTGGGTTACGGTAGCCACCCGCAAAAATGTTCACAAACCACACCGCGGCCTGCGAACACCAGCTGGGGGATGTTTCACTGTTTTGAGACGTTTCCAGCATTTCTCTGTTTTTATTTGATTGTTTCACTTTATTTTTCATATTTTAATGGTTTTTAATTATTTTAATTGAAAAATAATCAAAATTATTCACTTTCATTCGGATAGTAACGTTATATTTTACCTTTTTCTTGTATTTAAGAATTCTGATGATTTTTTTGTTTATTTTCAGATAATGTGGTGCTCCCAGAAGATGATTCAACATTTATTTTTATTGGTGGATTACCGATTTCGGTTCCGGTACGGAAATAAGCCCATCTAGAGGGCGGATGTCTTCTCATCTTCTGGAAATTGTGAGTTTTCCGGGTTTCTTGCGCTTTTTTTGTATTTCAATTGCTTTTTCTTGTGTTTGCCTGTATTTTTTTATAATTCAATTATTATTTATAATTCAGAATGTACGACTGATGCAAGTCGGACGGGTAGCGATCGCCTCCACCACGTGGCTTGTCCAGCAACGGAGGACTACCAGTGGATCAGACATAACACCTGTGTTTTCATAGTAAGTTCTATTTTCTATTATTTATTTTTTTGTTCCATACAAAGTATTATTTTCAGAAAGTCGGGTTGATCTTTATTGGACCGATTACCTGTTTCAAGCCGCCCAAGTCCATTTTCCTCATTGGAGCCTCAGCGTATGAAGCTGATAAATTCCCATTTATTGATTTTAAGGCTACGTTGGAAGTAGTACGATTGTGTTGGTACGATTGTGTTGGTCCGTTTCTCTGTAGGATCAAGTTTTACGAATTTTACCTGGAAATTGTCGCTTCGGGGAATTTCCAAATTGTGGGTTTTCTTATTTTTCCGAATAAAATTGTCTTTCAGGCTGTCTCGGTACTTCACATAGATGAAGGTTTTCCTAGAAATCCGCTGTTAAAGAAGATGGCAATAAAACAACTTTATGACCCGGGATACAAAGTGAGTTGTTGATAATGCAATGAATTTAACTTTTGTTTAGAACAATTAAGAATAGGAGATGCTGAAGTTATTTGGCCACAACGTGATATGGGTCTCCGGGCGATGGACTGTAAGCGGAACTCTACCTTGCCTTTCGTGAGTTTCTTACTTTTCAGCAAATCACGTGTAAGACACCAACTTAGCTTTCGTTTCAGAATTCACTATTGATCTTCAATGGACATAGCTGTTGTATTTTGGTCACCTGCTGACTTCCCTCCAATCAGTGAGTGGCTTAGTTTTGTTCAATTTTTATCATGATTTTTTTTTCAGTGGAGTCTCGCGAGGACACTCGCCTGAAGGGGAGACGATGTTGCGCCGTGCTACAGTACCATTTTGCCTAATTTTCGCCTAAGGTATGGTTTATAAAATTTTCGTGTTTCGTGACCGACCTTTGTATTTGCAGGATATCCAAGAAATTGGGCTGGTAGGAGCGATTGACGAATTCCTCCCTCCGGTCTTTCTCCGGTCTCTCATTGACTAAGAAGGCATATGAATCTACTATACTTGATGTGGAAATAGCTGACAAAGTTTTTTCTGGTATTTCGGACTTTAAGAAGGCGGCTATAAGTGGAGTGGTCCTTCGTTTTAGTTAGTTTCATATTTTTCAGTTTTTGTTTGTTTTAACTTCTTATTTAATTTTGGTTTTAGACCTCGCTAATGATTTGATCTTCAGTGGAACAGGATTTCTTGTCTTTTGGTCATCTACTGACCTCCGAGCAAGTGAGAGGCTTCCCTTTGTTTGTTCTTCATAATTATTTTCAGGGTTATCACTAGACTGAAGCTTTTCGGATCAAATTGTGTGGAATATGCGCTGTTACACCGTCACTATGATCTTTCCCGCTGTCGATACATCAGTAAGATGATTTTACACTGCGATGGAGTTGGATGTTGTTTCACAGTCTGTTGTTGCAGTGCCACTGATGTCTAATTAGGTTGGCTTCATTATTTTCGAGACTAACCTTGGTTTTGCAGGATATCCACGAATTATGCCGGTAGGAACAATTGACGACGCCTCCGTTCTCTCATTGACTCAGAAGGCCCTTACAGAACCACTTTTACAGTTGGAAGGCGTGTGTTGTCTGGGATCCTCAGATGATGTTTTATATTTTATAAAGAGATATTCTTACTTTTTGTTCCTTCCCTTTCCACAAGCTTTGTTTGCTTACTCATACCTTTGTTGTCATTTCACTGCTTGTTTGTTCAACCCTCATTTAGATGGCAGATCCTGGCCGCGATGCTTTCCTCAACCAGAACGCCATGCAGCAGGGAGGGTTCTACTACCACAACCCCGGACAGCAACAGCAGATGCAGCAGCAACAGCAGATGCAGCAGCAGCAGATGTACCATCAGCAGCCGATGCACGCCGTGGCCTCTTACCCGGACATGCAGCAGATGCATCGTGTACATCCCGGCATGCAGCAAATGGTGCCTGGACAGCGTCCGCTCACGCCTATGTTGTCCAACGGTCATCCTGGTCTCCAACAGGGCATGGTCGGCCGCCCTATCACTCCCATGATGCAGACTGCTCTTCCTGGTATGCAGCAGCAGATGCAGCAGCAACAGATGCTGCAACAACAGATGCAGCAGCAGATTCCTGGACGTCCGTTGACTCCGATGATGTCGACCGGATCGCCGGCCTCTGTCCCGATGACTCAGTCCGCCTCCCCCATGGCCATCTACCACAACGCCATGCCCGGTGGATCTCCGCTGATGGGAGGGAATATGAACCGCGCCAATTCGCCTTCTCCTCAAATGACCCGCCGGATTGTCACCAACCAGGGTCAGATCCAGCACTTGCAGGTTGGATATGTGCGAACTTCGAATGCGCCTCCGGAACAGACTTCGATGTCCCTCACGCCGGGATTTGTGCGAACGGCGACTGCTCCTCCGGCGGTGAGCTCCCCTGCTGGTTCTCCGCTGATGATGGGTGCTATGACTACGAACCAGGCGCCGTCCCCATTGGCTCAGGCGCCGCGGAGGATGCCGTCGACCCAGTCAGCTCCTGTACAGGCTCCTGCCGGACAAGCAGCTCCTCCCGTCCTCACAGCTCCTGCGCAGACTTCGCGCCCTGCTGCTCCTACTACGGTATCTTCCACGAGTCAGAAAGCTGCTTCGGTCTCTGGTGCAAAGATGGGTACTTCATTGACGTCGTCTTCTTCTACCCAGCACACTATCTCGCTCAATGTGTTCCTTAAGACTGGTTGGTTTTATTTTGTATGCTTCACAAATAGTCGAATTTCAGGAATTTATCTGATTCGTATGCTGCGTAACGAGATGATGAAGAGGTTCCAGAACCCGGAGATGTCGGCCGAGGAGCTGGCGAAGAACGCCAAAGAAGTTGAACGGATTTACATGTGGGTTTAACATGTCCTTCGTGATAATTATTGGCTTCAGGGATATGGAGAAGCTGGCCCAGGCTAAGTTGGCGACGCCTGACCAGGGCACTACGAAATATTTCATTGACTTGGTTGGTCACAGTTTATTTTGAATCTAACGATGATTTTAGGCTGCTTCGGCTGAGAATATCATGGGTTGCTTGAATCGGGCCGTCAGTCAATTCCACCACGAGGAGCAGTACGAAGCCAACGCCATGTACCACTACGAGCTGCTGCGACAGGAGATGTCCAACTTCCGTCCGATGACCTCGCAGTTCAGAAAGCCTGAAGTGCCTCGCTATACGTTGCAAGAAGTGAGTTTTTCTCAATATTTTTCAATTTGAATAATTATTTTCAGACTCACGAGCAGTTTGAAAACGCGGTTCGTCATATGATCAGAGACAAGGAGGTTCAGAAGAGCCAGAACTACCGTCTCTCCTTGCATCCTGCAGGACTTATGTGCTCGTTGTTGGAGGTAGGCAAATTTAGTTTACTTTACAAACGTCAATTTTTAGATCGAGTTTAGCAAGAGGAAGGATCCCGTTTACGTGTCTCAGGTGAAGGCCACCGTGTTTGTCCAGTACGGACAGCTGGTCATTGTTCGACTGAGTTCCCCCACGGAGAAGCTCATTTCGGAGGAAGAGGTAGGGTTTCTCTGCTTCTTAATGCATTTTTGATTTAAGGCTGTAGGAGATTCGCGCCATGAAGTCTTCCGCAAGATGTCTTGTTTTGCTACTGCGAAGCTCTCCGGTAGTTCTACTTCTGCACGCCTTACGTGAGTTTTTATAAATGTTCACTAGTGTTTCGTTTTATGCTGCTATTCTTCATGTCGGAATTCCTATTTTTTAGGTCTTCTGGCCATATCTCCGCCGTCATCATGTTCCTCCAATTGTTCACTCTGTGCTTCACTACCCCGTGTTACAAATGCAAGTGAGTTCACTTCCCCAGTTCTGCAGTCATATCTGCCTTCAGGAAATTGATGAAGGACCTTCTCCCTCCCACTCGCATCGCGGACGTCAACATGTCGAAGCCCCTGTTCCAGCACGAGACGTGCGAGTAGACCACCCGTGGTGTGGATAGTTTCTCTTTGTTACATGACGTTTTGAAAGCTTTATGCCTCTAGAGGGTATGCAACGCCGGTAATCCCCACTGGTCTTTTGAGTTGTGCCTCGGAATCGAAGTTATTGTTTTTTATCCGGTTATATAGGTTTATCTCGCTGTTTTTATTTCTCAGACTACGTGTACGACGGAACGTGTTGAGTATATATGATTTAGACGTTAATAAAGTTTCTGTGGCTAATCTCATGTTTATCTTTTTGTGCGTTCCAGGAGAGGAAGTCACGAAGTAGTGGCTATTTTTGGGATTGGAAAAAGGTTAATCAACTAAAAACATTTCCTATATCACGGGAAATCCAGCAGAAAACCCCTAATGCAGTTTGTATTAAATCGTCAATCACGAAGATAGGGAAATTACTGAAATATAAAAGTTCACGCTTTCTAAATTACTGATCTAAATTTATAAATTGTCTTAGATTTCATTAAATGAAAGGTTGAGCCGTGTTTCAGGTGGACAATTATCGACAATGCTTGAAATCTGAGCCTCTGCTGGGCGCATAATCGGAGACAAACAAGCGCGCTCCATTGACAACCCCTCAAACAAAATTATAAATTCTGAGCCAACTACTCTTTTTTATGTGCAAATTTTTTGCCATAATCAAATGAAATTAATTATCGAACCTATAAAAAACAGAAACAAGGCATAATAAAATCCTAAAAACCGGCTCTGAAGCACCTCGTTTTTCGGGTGTGAACTGGCAAACGACACAGTCCTTTAATTCCAAGGAGGAGGGAAGGGATTCGGCTTGAGTCTGAATGCGATATTTTGCTACATCAAAATAAACAAATATGGATTTTTAGCTATTGTATATTCACATTTAACTTGAATTTGGTGTTTGTTAACCAAAATGAATTAAAAATCTTCAAGAATTTAAAGATATACGTATCTTAAAATATAATTGTTTTTTATTTTATTTTCTGCACTGAAGGAACAATTTATTTAATGTTTAAAATTAAGAAAGTGCTTAAATCGAATTTTGAAATACAGTTTTCTAAACACATTCGGCGTTGTTTTTGGTTTATTCGCAATCACAACACATTTAAAACATATATTTATTATTTGCAATCGCAACACATTTAAAACTTTTTTGCCAATTAAATCAGTCTTTTTAATCATATGACAAAATTGTATTCTCTCATTGTTTTAATTTATTTTTTTAAAATTATTTTGTTTGAAGGTCAAAAATGCAAATACTGCTTAAAAGTTCAATACAGTGAGTATGTCATGATCTTGAAAAAAAGCCTTCAGAAAAGGATTTTATTTGCAATTTGATTTCAAAAATCTTCGAAGTGTCAAACATCTGAAGCCCGCATTGTTTGGACTGTGCGCTTGTTTGACTGCCATTCTTAAGTGTCACCTTAGCACCTGGCGGCTTCGTTTTGAAAAGCCCTGTTGCCCAGCATATTTGCTATTCTCACGCCTATTTTCCTCCAATGCAGGAAAATGGGCTTGTTTTCCCATCTGACTGACAACGGCCAGATGTTGCGATTTAAAGGATTGATTTTCCTCTTTCTTGCGTCAATCTGCCACAATTTGCTTTCAAATTGAAGTTAATTTTTAATTTTGTGCTCACCTCACCTAATTTCACGCTTACGCATACAACCGATCTTGCGAAACGCTGTGGTCAGTAGCGCGGGAATGCCGGGTTTCATTGCGTGACCCCATATTGCCAGCTCTTTACGTGTGTTGTTTAAAGGCTGCCACGGCTGCCGACATTTCCACAATCATGCAAGAAGCAGTAAACAAATGTAGCTCATTTACCCGCTTTTCCTAAAAACAATAATTGCCCATTTTTAAAAGTTATGCCAAATTTTTTTATAGAAGGGGGGTTCCGCTTGAAAAACAACATTTCTTCAATATCTTAATTTCTATCAAATAAAATCTTTGAATTTTGATCCGTCAAATTCCTGCTTCTCAAAATTGTATCTGAAAATGGTTTGTTTGCCTTACGGATAATAAAAACAACCACCTGTTTTATTGCCTTCCCGTTCACGATTTCCTCCCACTTCTGCAAAATGACCATTGTGTTTGTTTTGAAGTTTTTATTTCGCCGTAATTGGGATACGGAAGCGATACCTCACAATAAAAGTCCTTGCTAAAGGTAATAAAAGAAGTTCTTCTGCTTTGCCTTAAACATTTGTTTGTCTACAAGAATCACGGTTTGATCACACATTTTTGTCGTTTTGAAGCCCATTATCCTGTGAACAAAATAGTTTATGAAAAAAGCAGCACATCATTTTTCATCTTTCTGCTTCTTTCAACTGTGATTAACAGAAATCATACGTTAAAACTGAAATGTTGCCATGTTGTTGATTGTCGACACTATGTATCAATCTGTGCCATTACATGTTTATCCAGCTGCATAAGACAAATACTTCCACAATATCAGCGACTAAACCTGTTTTTTCCCAACTAATTATTGTTGTGAACTTCATTTTATTGAATGATTCACAGTTCAATAACATTTATTTTTGCCAACAAGTGATTTCACCCCCTTCATCATCCACTTTTCCGTTGCTCAGCTATCCCAATTCCGGAAATCTGTTTTTGTCATGAATGCGGTAGCTCTCACCAGTGATGTGTGCTCTTCTGATTTATAGCGGGTATTTGCTAGCTGTTTGCTTACCTTTGTATCTCGCGCAACGCCGCTGGCTATACTGCTACTTTCAGATGACCCCTCCTATACTTCTTACTTAAACGAACTAAGGGTTCGGATTTAAAGGTAAACTTAATTTAATCGTTATCGCACAGTTGTTTCCAGAGCAAAGATGGTGTTGGCCGCGGTGCTTTCTATGCTCCGGTATGTCGCTGGTTCAGATGACCGTGACTTTGTCGATCGACTTCATTCCTATTTCACTTGTAACATTCTCATCGGACTGGCGGTGTTAGTCAGTTTTAAGGTAGGATTTACTATCTATTTTAAACAAAGTGTACTTGTTTAGCAATTCGGAGGGAAACCGATTGAATGCCTCGTGCCAGATACATTTTCATCATCATGGGAACAGTACGCAGAGAGCTATTGTTGGTCACAGGACAATTATTACGTTCCCATTGATGAAGCCGCAGCAGGGCTCGACGAGGCTTACAAAAGAGAGAAGAGGATTAGCTACTATCAGGTGCGAAAAACACGTTTTGAAGGAGGCAGCATTAGGAAAACACAAAACATGAAAGGGAACTTTTCGTTAAGGGTGAAACAAGAAACATCACTCTAAAGGGAGCCCTAGATGTGACAATTTGAAACCCCCAAAAACTTGCAAATTAAGGCTATGCTGTTTTATTAGTATTTAAGGAATGATAAAACTAACCTCGTTTAGTGGGTTCCCTTCTTCCTCCTACTATCAGCCGCCTGCTTCCGAATTCCCAGCCTACTGTGGAAATATTTGGCCGGTCACTCAGGTGAGTCATTTCATACTTTTGAAAAACATTGCAACTCCTTTAGGAATCAAAATCCACGAGGTCGTTCGGCTGTCATCTGATCCCAACAACATCAAACCGGAAATCAAGAAGGCAAACATTCACTCGTTGACCCTTCATTTGACGGTAAGATCCTTTTCAAAACTAAAATCGATGCTTATAGGGAGCTTTGCGATTCCACAGAAGAGTCCACAAGAAACAAATTACACCTCATAGTATCTTCTGGATTTTCAATCTACCTTACTCGGCTTTCTTTGTCACAACTATGTATCTTTGTACAAAGTTCTTCTACCTGATGAATGTGTGCCTTCAACTATTGCTCATGAACAGGTACCATTTTGAATTCTTCTAAAATTCGGCATCGCCTTTTTTCTTGATGAAGTAAAACAATCACAAAAAACTTCAGATTCCTGGAGACACACACATATTCTTGGTATGGGTTTGGAGCTTTGCTTGACCTCGTCAACGGAACAACCTGGCAACAAATTGGTGTCTTCCCTCGCGTTTCCCTCTGCGATTTTGATGTAGGTTATTATTGTAATTAATAGAAGAAGATATTTAAAAAACTTTTCAATGAGTTTATTTTAGGTTCGTGTCATGGGAAATGTCCAGGAGCACACAATCCAATGCGTTCTAGTTATCAATATCTTCAACGAAAAGATCTTTGTTTTCCTGTGGTTTTGGTAGGCTCACTCCAAGTAATGCTTTAAAATATACGTTTAGGTACCTCATGTTGGTAGTTTTCACAGCTGGTTCTTTCCTCTACTGGCTCTTGGTTGCCATCATTCCGTTCCCGAACAGACGGTTTATCAACAGACATTTGGAGATGAGTGACATGCCTTTCGATCCAGTTGGTAAGGTCTTAGCTAAAAAAGGAGTTTCACTTTTTTTCAGAGTCTGAGGATAAGGTTAAAGATTTCATATCTCATTACCTAAAGAGCGATGGAGTGTTTGTTATACGGATGCTTACGCTGCAATCTGGGGTGAGTTTTAGTACCTGTTCTAAAGGATCCTGTTGTCGCGAACTTTGTTTACTTCAAAATATTAAATTATGCATCTATTGGAAATGTTTCGCTACTACCGTACATCCAAAGTATTGAAGTAATTTCTCAATATCTTAGTTTAGGTTATCTTTGGCACTGACCTAGTCCACGCTTTGTGGAAATCATTTTACGGAGATCAAAAGGGAGTGAAAAGGAGTAATTCTGTTCCTCATATTCCTGGTCCTGGTGAAGACCACTTTTATCCTCCTCCAATGCCATGTAACATTTAGAAAATTGTACATTTCACAGTTTTTTTCAGTAGAACCTGCCTTTAAAAAACCTCATGATCCCGATTCTGGCAATCTAAGAATGAGGAAGGCCCTCGGAGCCAATACTGACAACTCCATGCTTACTCAAGATCTTCTGGAGAAGATCACATACGTACCGCCGAAGAATAGAAGGTAGGAAATCTCCAAACTATAACATAGGCTTCTTTCAGACCCGTTGCAAATGTTCCTATTCCGGTTCCTCAACCGAATGAAGAAAGCCCAGAACCTCAGTCCATTTACTTCGACGTAAGAGAACAACAAGTTCCTCTTATGAACCACATTGATAGTGGTCGCGACACCCCTGTCTAAAGCAATTTGTATTTTAAAACTTTGTTTCCCAGTGATTGATTCACTTTTCCTGTATCTCAATTTGTACTTTACCCTACGCATTATACTTACCAATAGGCTTTACGACCAACCTCCAGCATAATGTGCCTTATTGTTTCTGTTATCTTTGATCATATCAGGAATGAATCTTTATGTGAGTAAACTACAACTTTTGAATTCTGAAGAGGGGAAAAGAGAAATGGAAAGCGACTGTCAGGGTGTTTTACTAGTGTGTCTTATGGTATTAAGCTCAAAACAGAGATCAAGAAAAATATGTTTTCGTTAAAATGGTCTCGTTAGTCAGAAAACGAAGCTCAAAGTGGCCATGTTTGGCAAGTTCAGACGAAGAGCGTTCGCCCTTTCTACCGTAAATGACGAACTAAGCGTCCTGTGTTTACGCGATTCACATTTGCCGAAGGTTTGTCGCTGTGACTGCTCCATTCAGAATTGAGACCCGGTCGACTGCAGAGTGACAGAGCGCCACCGTTGACACCCGTTGCGGATCAGCGGCGCGGATGATACGGGTCTAGCCAGCGACCGTAATCTTCGGGTTCCGGAAAATAATACACAAGAAAACCCCCGTGACTGGCTCTTTAATCTCAGAAAGCTGCCTCCTTGAACAAGCGCTGTACAAGCAACTCAAGCGTTAGATGCAGTCGAATCAAAGAAAGTGATGATTGAACAAGAATCGTGTCATCAGAGTCCGAACTGTTACTAACTTGAGCCAATCAATATATTACAAGTGTGAACCCAAAACCATATTTATGAGATCAATCACTACTACCAGTAAACACATGAATCACAGGCTGGAATTTCAAAGAATACTTCTTTCTCGAAGAGCTTTGATGACCTCGTCAGCAACCATTTGGTGGCCCTTATCAGTTGGATGGAAGGCACCTCGGAAAGAACCCTGTATCCGCAAGGACTCTTCTGGACTTCGCACAAGACTTGTTGACGAGCAAACTCCTCCTCTTGAGAATAGGTGAGGTATACTGTCCACCACAGTCCATGAGTGTTCTTGTCCCTTCCGCCTTAGGATATCATTCAGTTTGTGAAAGATTTTCCTCTCCGCGTCGGCTAATCGCCGTGTCCTTGTCTGAAGGAACTAAATTACATTAGAGGAAACTTGCTTGCTTACCTTTCGGAAGGCTCCACAGGAAGCATCTACCACTCCATCTTCATTGCGAGTGATGTCATAGTACAGTGGTAGCACCACGTGTTTAGCACCAAGTGCCCGCAAACGAGCAGCCACGCTGTCCAACTGGTGAGCGAGGATGAAAAAGCTGAACGGCGCCTTCGTAAATCATTTCCTCGAGGCTTACCGTATATCAAAGGTGGTGAGATCACCATAAGGATTGCTCAAAGCCTGAAGAACTTCAGTGAACCCGACGTCATTAGCACCAATTGTCAGTATCACAATGTCAGGACCTCGACCTCTGAAAAGAAAAAAATATTGGTTCTTTACAGTACATCAAAGGTGGCGAAATTGTTAGAAGGATTAAGAACTAACATTTGATGAGAAATTGATTGCAGAACATCTAGTTGACTAGGTTTCTCAAACGATCCCATTAAATCCTTTTGTGCTGTAGCACCACTGCATGCCAAAAAGGAAAAGAAGGTTGTTGATTCAGGATGAGCATTGGCGTACTGTTGGGCTACAAGTTGGCCAAAGGAGAGGCGAGACCGATGGCATTTTTCTGAAAAGAAATAATCACATATTGATTCAAAACTTCAAAATGCGACTTTTAATACTGTTTCAATTCAAAGATTGCCACCCTGTACTTTATTACTATCAAACCTATTCAGTTTCAACGGGTTGGACGCAAGAACACCTCTTTTGTTACAAATTCGTCAGCGCAGCGATAAAGCCGTGATTCAGATTCTGCGTACGGCAATGCGGAAGCCTACTATTCCAAGAATACTTGTGTAAAATGCGCAATAGTTACCTGTATGAAGTAAACAATGCTTAAATATAAAAAAAACGCCATGAGAAATCTGCGGCTTCTTATTTACAGGTTACTTTGGTTACTGATATCAGTTTAACGTCTCCACGGAGTGACATAATTTTCCATAAAAACGGTTAATGTTGGAATTGTTGTTTTTGTTTTGTAAAATCCTGTTTTTCTCCCCAGGCCAAACACAGAAATTGTGTCATTCCGTGTCTTGAAATCTTTGAACCTTCGAACTTCAAAAGAACCAAACTAATTATAGTCTTAGCTTTAAGAACTTCAAAGGCGGCGTCATCATTCATCTATCTTTCGCCCGTTTTTGATACTCTGTCATCTATAGCCAAAGGGAAAAGGACATAGATCTACCCCGCGAAATCTATCACGCCACTCGGAAAAAGATGCACTATCCAAGAAGCATTCCCTATTAGTTCGTGCTATGCGTTGGGTCATACAATTAACATAAGAAAACGAGCATGGTTCCAACATGTTTCACCTAGAAACGCACTTTTCATTGGACTGATGACCCCAGCCATTAATTATCCGTCGAAGCGAACGTGATTAATAACCGGACTTCATCAATCTGCACGTAGTCGCGCGAGAGTTTGAAAAAAAAAACCTTTGCAACTCCAGCGACCCGAAGTTGAACAACCTATCACTCAAGAAGTGAAAAAAGTCGGATATCGCGGGCTTCGGTTGTCTTTGAAAATTTGGTTCGTTAAAGTGGATATGCCGAAATTGATGAAGATTTCATGGTTTTGATTTGTGGATCTCAAGTTTTAAGGACCTGAGCATTTGAAAGCTCAAATGTTCAGGTGCATTCCTTATCTTTAGGCTTGCTACAGAAGTTGGAAAACTTTAGATTGTGTGATACTATTTCTTCGAAATTTTTGTTATTTTGTCAAATCAGAAACCAAACTTTGTGCTATTAATACATTTTTGAGTGTTTATTGTTGCGAAGCGCAAGACCCACCATCTGTCCACTGGCCGGCGGCCAATTTGTCAGGACTCCCTTCTCCCGAGGCAAATGAATCGCCAATAACCGCTACCCAAGGCGCTTCTTCTGCTTCTGCTTTTTGCCGTCCTGCCGCTATTCTCGTCCCGTTCGGCGACGTAGCCATCATTGTTACAGTCAAAGAATTCTAAACATTCTGGTCAGCTTTGAGTGTTTCGTGAAACTTACAAGGTGTGTGGTATTACACACAAAAGAACAATTTGTCAAGTGAGCGTCCCAGGCCAGGCCGTCGACGGGTTGGACCTCCCATGCGAAGAGGGTCCCGGATGGAAAGTTTTGCTCGCAGACGGAGAATTTGAGAAAGACATGGAGGTCAGATGGGGAATTCAACAATTGAATGTCTTTCAGTCGTTGGATGTCTATTCTCACGACTGGAACATTGGTTTCAACCTGAAAGCATAGATTTAGAAACGACAAAATGTCGGGTTTCTTTTTGAAATCAGTGTTAAATAACTGTTTCAGGCGTTAGAAAAAGCTGTGAAATGTGTAATTTCCTAGGAAAAACTTAGATTCAAAAGAAAATTTCCAAACTGGGCGCTTTTACAATAATTGTCGTTTGTTCTCAAAATAGTGAATGCGGTAATAGTGTTTTCGAATAATACAAATTTGCAAAAGCTGAAAACTGGCTAAAAAGATTAAAACATTCCAAAGTGAGAGTTACGTATCTTCGTTTACAGTAGTAAAACTACAGTAACCCCGAAACAACTTACTGTAGACTGCCATAAGAAATAAATAAGGGAAGGCCAGTTATTGAGGAGCTGGAAGAAGACCAACAGCGGGCTGAGCATCGGCCAACGAAAGCCAGCGGCCAGCCGACTGAGGCGGCGAGATGAAAGGGCCTCTGAAGACGCCGCGCCGACTGTTGCCAACAACACCGTACGCCCTCAGCCTTCTGCATCCCACTTCGGAGAATGCTGTGGACGCTGCCTGGATGAGCTATCTGAGAGGAAATCAGCTTGAAAATAGCGTATAAAATAGCATGGCAAGGAGGGTCATTAATCAATTTGGAAAGGTCTATTATTAGCAGACACAAAACTATAGCAAAAAATAGTGGGGAAATAATTTGTAGAACACAGGAATTGTAGAACATAGAACAGGCTATCACCATTTTTTGGAACGCTTTATTCTTGGTGATAAGCCACTCATTAAGAGAAGTCATTACATGAAGGGAACGGTGAAGTGATCACGTGTTTGAAAACTAAGGACTGCTTTTATTTTTAGATTTCAAGCCATAAGACAATTTTCTTAAGAGGCTCAGAGTTGAATATCAGAATTTTGGCTAACTTCCAAAAAGGAAATTACGGGTAATCAAATTTGTACGGACTGTGATTTTTATTAGACTTTTTTTACAAACGCTGCTAACTGCCGACGTTTCGTGTTTTTTTATAAAATAAAATTTTTTAAAAAAACGGCATCAATAGAATCCTGTTGTACATTTTCAAGGAAAAAACTTTTATTTAATTAAGAAAATAATCTTTGGTTATTGTTTTAAAAGCATATGCTTTGGTTCTCCACACAAAAATGTCAAATGTGATAATAATCGGGTTGCTGATGATCTTTTAACCCGATAAAGGATTTTCGAAAACGGAGAATGAACTACATCTGCTTCAATTTTTCATTTTTTTAAAATAATTCCATTTCAGCTTGAAGTTCATGATTTAAGCTTTCAAGAATAAACCTAAAGTAATAAGTGATTAGTAACATCATTGTTTTTCAAATGTAGAAAAGCATTTTTTCAAAAAATTCCTGTTTAATGAAGTTTTTACCTTATAAATTCAGTCTTGTATGTTTCAATTCCAAATGTCATTCGTTCGAAGAATCTTTGCAAATTTCCATGTTCGTTGACATATTTGGGTCACCTGTGTCAGGTCTTTGATACGCTACCTTTTTATCAACTGTTCGCCACATCGTTTCGAACGGAAGAACCCGTTTTTCTTGTCGCCTTCTTACAGGCTCTTTTTCCAATCTTTAAGAGATAAGCGCGCCCTAACGACCCGCGAACAATAGCTTTGCGGTGTCCAGTGAAAGGTCGTCTATCGTCATCTCTGATCCTCGTCGCCCGTGCTGTTTCAGCATTCATTTCGGGACGCCAGCCGAGTTCAAAGGCGCCGCCACACCGTTATAAATTAAATCGTCTCAAAACAGTCGCGAGAGCGGTGATTTAGACGCAAATGGGCGCGATACGGACAGGCGGGCGACAAACGGCCGCCTCGCCGAAGGCGACGTCGTTTTGCGATTTCAGCTTGACCTCAGCTGTGAAACTTTGGGTTGACAACAAAACGATATGACAAGTAGAGACAGTTAGTGTTCAATCCAAACAGAATTGATGAAAAAAGTGCACAAAAGTTGAAAACGAAAGTTTTAGTTCCAGTAACTTGAAGTCAAATAGGCTGAACGTTGGCTTCTAAGGAGCATAACGATTGCACACCATTAATGTCAGACCTCCAGTCATAGCAAGGTGGGCTAAGCTACCCAGTCGGCCTGGACCTCCCTGCGGAATTCACTGACATTGGTGTTTAGATACTTTTTTTCTGATTTTGTCAACAAGTTGAGTACGTAGTTTAGAATGATATTTCAACTTTCGTTCCTGCGCGGAATTCAAAAACATGCCCTTTGGATACTGTAGCCATAAATAGTTGCGTCACCTAAAGAAGTGATAGATTCAGAAACAGATAGAAAAGTGATAGGGACGTTGTGTTACGGTGTTAGGTAGATCAAAAGAGGGTCTCATTTTTTCGCTTTGGCTCAAAGGGTTTATCTGAAAGCCAATAAAAGACCTTTAAATACATGTTGTCCGTTATTCCATTAACTTGATGTCAAGGAAGCTAACCTTTAGATTTTGAAGTAGTTTAGAATTCTAGTTGGACGTTTCCTTTTGCGCGATGATTGAAAGCATGCTCTTTTGAGATACTGTAGCCCTAAATAGTTCCATCACCTAAAGAAGTGACAGGTTCAGAAACATATAAAAATGTCTTGGTGACGTTGTGTTACGGCGTGTCGGAAATCAAAGTGACGATTCATACTCGAAACATTGAGAAACTTTCAGATGATCCTCTTCAGTAAATCCCCAAATTAACAGTTAAACAAAGCTGGTAAAATGACTAAGATTTTTATATCTGACCAGATTAGTGCACAAAGTATATAACAAAACACATCGAGTAATTTCGCAAAGACATCTAAAACAAAGTAAAATAAAGCATGTACATAACAAAAAGGAATGCAAGTGGCGGAGATCGAATAAGTTCAAGAATTGTTTCCTCTCACGAGTTTTTCGAACTTTTTGTTATAGTATCTCGTCATTGCTCTATCTCTGGCAATAGAGGCTTCCAGGGCTTCTCTTTTCAGTTCAACCAGATCATCAGAGACCAAGTCTGGGCTGGCGAGGACGTTGGCAAGGGCATCTCGGACTGTTAAATCTTTGCGGGGTTCTTGAGTAGATCGGAAAGTGGCGGACGTGTAAGAGAGGGGGCGGCCAAGTACTCCATTGTTAGTTCCAGGCGGTGAAGGGGTACAAGTGGAGGATGTAGAGGAACTGGCTTCTTCTGAAATAAGATAGTTAGGTTAGTTTAATTTTATAAAATCTTACCATCAATGATGATATCCGGTTTTTGGGGTACGCCGAAGCCTAAGGTTGCCATCAGTTTGGTGTCAATCGGTCCGTCTTGGTTGCGCTGAAAGTAGAAATGTTTCACCGTCGAAAAGTTTAGCTGAGACAATATAAATGAAGAATAGAAACAAAAAAGAAACAAAGATAGAAATCTAACCAACCTTTGCTTTCTTGTAAGAACCCAGAATCGTTGGAACCGGTGCGGGTCGTTTTTTGTTAGGGAACAGTTTGTCCAACAGGGCAGTGTCAACTTCATCAGTAGGAAGAACGAGGGGATTGCCTTGTTTTACCTAAAAACACGGTATAAATTTTGTAAGTAACTAAGTTTTACCTCAATTGAAATCTGATGGAGGAGTTCGATTGGAGAAGGGTTCGAGAAAGAGTGTGCCATATCTGAAAATGTACGTTTTAAAAAGAAAAAAAGACTGTTAGGTTACAAATTAAGAAACATGAGGAGAAACGTGGGTGCATGAGAGCAAGAAACAATTTGTATATCAATTACAAAAAGACCATTTCCGGCCTTAAATATATCAAACAATTTGGTATTGAGTGTTTCAATTGGTACATGCTGGTCAAATTCGTTAAGTGGTTGTTCCTGAGAGATACGTACTGAAGAAGGATTGGATAAAAGTTGTGTGAAAGATAATTTCTAAACAAAAACATTTAAATAAATGGTAAATAATTCAAGAAATCGATAGCAGGACTGCCTTATCCTGGTTGACCAATTTGTCCGAATTTGCTTGTTGAATGCCCCGCCTTTCTGCCAAGGCAGCGTTTGGTGACGGCTACTTTACCACAGGGGGTGAATCGGGAATGTACCTTATGTATAATTAGGCGGCACGTGACCTAGTTAAAAATTATAGTAGGTATTATTGATTGATCAGTAAAAAAAAGAAGGATTGTATAAACAAAGATGGTATACAATTTACACAAAATCTTTAGAGTAGTACAACACGTATTCCCAAACTACGCGGCTCTGGAAACTTTAAAGATTATTAGTTTTGACTGTCGCAGCTGCTGCATTTTCGTTAATTAGAACTTGTTAGTGCATTGAGGACCTAAGAAGGGAGTTTTCACAATGGTTAACAGGGTAAAGAAACAAAAAACGTACTCAAATAGTAACCCTAAAAAGGAGATTCAGTATACAGGAGACACAACGGATTACGCCAACAAGCAGGTAACAAGCAGGGAACAAGCAGAAGGCATAGTTAACGATAATCTGTAGTATTGATTGATCTGTACAGAATTGTTGTCGCCAAGTATAAGCAAACAGTTTCCGAATCAAATCTGTGGAATAAGCCTACTCGTTTTCCATTTCTTGATCAGGAAACCTTGCATTTGCAAATAATGTTAGTTTGGGCTATCGCAGTTGCTACTTTTGTGGTAAGGCTTTTTTGAAGCAAACTTAATGAATGCGAGGCAAATTGCATAAAACGACCATTTCCACATGATGTATATGAAAAGGACACCCTCAAACGCTGAATAGATTACAAAAACGATTCAACAGGCTGGGCTCTTCGTCAACAAGCAGGTAACAAGCAGGGGAAAAGCAGGTATGCAGAGTAACACTATTAGGTAATTATTGATTGATTTGTCAAGATTCCGAAATGAAAATGATACATTTTCTACACTAAATACTTATAGTCATCACTCCCACATGCCGAAACTACGCGGGCCTTGAAACTCTCAAGATTATTAGTTTTGTCTTGCACAGTTGCTACATTTCCGGTAATTAGAGCTTGTTAGCGCATAAGTGACCTAAGATGATAGTTTCTACAATGTTCAAGAAAACAAAACAGGAAAAGGAAACAAAAAAGAAAAAAAACGTAAGGAAACAAAACACGTGCTCGAATAGTAACCCTGTGCCAAAAAGGAGATTCAGCATACAAGAGAGTACAAAATAAGAAAAATGAGGAGAAAAGTGGGTGCATGAGAGCAATCTTGATATGGATCGCAAGAACGGCCGTAGAGAGCATTGATATCGTACGCTTGACCTCATCATTACGATAACTATTGATTTTGGTATCTACAAGAAAAAATTTGTATATCAATTACAAAAAGACCATTACCGGCCTTAAATATATAAAACAATTTGGTGTTGAGTGTTGCAATTGGTATATTCTGGTTGAATACATTGAGTGTTTGTTTCTGAGGGATACGTACTGAAGAAGGATTGAATAAAAGTTGTGTAAAAAATAAATTCTAAACAAAAACAATTACATAAATGGTAAATAAATCAAGAAATCGATAGCAGGACCTCCTTATCCTGGTTGACCGATCTGTCAAAATGGTCAATGTCCCGCCTTTCTGCCAATGTAGCGTTTGGTGACGCCTACTTTACCACAGGGGGTGAATAGGGAATGTACCTTATTCATAATTAGGCTGTGACCTAGTTAATAATTATAGTAGGTAGTATTGATTGATCAGTAGAAAAAGAAGGATTGTATAAACAAAGACGGTATATAAATTACACAAATTCTTTAGAGTACTACACACGTATTCCCAAAGTAAGCGGCCCTGGAAACTGTCAAGATTATTAGTTTCAACTGGCGCAGTTGCTGCATTTTCGGTAATTAGAACTTGTTAGCGCAAAGGTGACCTAAGAAGACAGTTTCTACAATGTATAACAGGGTAAGGAAACAAAACACGCGCTCAAATAGTAACCCTATGCCAAAAAGGAGATTCAGCATACAGGAGACACGAAGGGTTACGTCAACAAGCAGGGAACAAGCAGGGAACAAGCAGGGAACAAGCAGAAGGCATATGTAATGATAATCGGTACTATTGATTGATCTGAAGAGGATCGTTTTCAATAAGTATAAGCAAAACAGTATTTAAATCAAATCTGTGGAATGAGCCTTCTCTTTTTCCATTTCTATATCAGTGAACCTTGAATTTGCCATTGTCGCAGTTGCTACCTGTGGTAATTTTGGAAGGCTTTTTTGAAGCAATCATAATGCTTGCAAGTTCATGTTTCGTAAAACGATGATTTCCGCCTTAGAGACATAGAAAACCTCCACTCAAAGGATAACTATAATTCAACAATACTTGAAAAGGCAGGGGTTTACGTCACCAAGCAGGCAAGAAGCAGGAGAAAAGCAGGTATGCATAGTAACAACATTAGATAGTTATGGATTAATTTGGTAAGAGACTAAAATACAAATGATACCTTTGTTACACAAAATCTTTAAATTGATCCTTTACGCATTTCCAAACTACGCGAGTCATAAAACTTGTTAGTTTCGATTGTCACAGTTGCTATGTTTTCGGTAATGACAATTGACTTAAAGATTGCAGGCGCAAGAGGCTTATAAAAGGTCGTTTCAACGCGGAGGAGCAATAAAAAAAGAAAAAAAAATCTTATGAATACGTTGAATCAAAATTGATTCAACAGGCGGGGATGTACGTCAACAAACATGAACCAAGCAGGGGAAAAGCAGGTATACATAGAAACAGTATTAGGTAATTATTGATTGATTGGTTAAGATGTCGCAATGAAAGTAATAAAATTTAGAATAAATCTTTAGAGGGGCCCTACACGTCTTTCCAAGGTCTTGCAACTTTAAAGATGGTTAGTGTTGACGGTCACAGTTGCTAGGTTCGCGGTAATTACAACATGTTTAGTCAGAAGTGAAAATTACAGCTGGCTAAAGAGGGTATGTTCAACGAAGACTAACAATCGAAACATAATGGCGAACCTAAATTTTAGTTTAGTACCAAAAACGATTCAATAGACAGCGGCCTACGCCAACAAGCAGGGAACGAGCAGGTACCCTAAATTATGGAAATTGACACCTATTGATTGATATGTGAAAAGAAAGGAGTGTCTGAATCCAGATAATAATTTTTTTCTGATAGAGCCTTTTAGTTTAAAAAACTCTTTTTGGAAAAATCAAGCTGTGGAAGTTGCTACGTTCGCGGTAATTAATTGGAGCAGCGGGTTACACAAACTTAATACTATAATAGTTGGCATCTTTGGTTTGAATTAGATAGGGTAGTTCACAAAGTTTGCCAATCTTTTGAAAGCGTTTTGTAAATTTGTTTTATACTTAAATAGAATCCAGGACCCTTCAAAATCGCTAATTGCTAGACAACAGAAGGACAAAAAGGGGTTAGATGAAACAACCAATAACTATGACTGTTCGTCAATACTGAATCAATACGTACGTAGTCTACAACAAGTACGTACCCAGTAGGACCTCCCCCTTCCTGCTTGTTCCCTGCTTGTTCCCTGCTTCTTGAACATTTGATGAAATTGCAGCTGATAGAAATACCAAGGATGCGTGACATTTGAGATTTAAGAAAACAAATAACAAACAAAACAAGCAAAAAAGATATCTGCCAAAAGTTGAGACTTGGCTAATCATATGTCCGTTAACTCACAAACATTCACTTCATTGCTTGCTCATGTTACTTGTGGATGATCATTACATAAGGTTTTTTGTATTAAAGGTAAACGCTGTTAGGTTTGCCAACTGGCAAAAACAGAAACTTGAATTTTACAAGGAGTACCTCTAGATTTCGGTGTTTCGGCGGAAAACAGGAATTCACTCAATTGAACTTTTAAGGGCACGATCCTTGCCTATACGACCACTACCAAAAGTACGGCGACGTTATGGGCTCCTCATCTTTCTTTTGAACTGTGGCTGGTAAGGAAAAGGGAATGATTCGAGAAGTTTTGGGCAGCTTCTACGATTTCTGGCACATAGGGACATTTGTAAGTTTATGAAACGTTTGTCGTATGTCAACCACATAACATAGCTATGGTACCCATTATTTTAACGGTATAGAAACCGGCCTGTCTCTGATCATGGTTTTGCCACCCCTGTTGGTATGAAATTTTTAACAAAAAAGTGTGAGTTTTAGGCGGCTTCGTAGATAATGTTTGCTGCAATACGATACAATTTTGAGTTCAATTCTGGTAATATGGTTATTAATGTTTTTTGACAATTATCGACAATCGATTTCCCACACGTCTGTGGATGTCCCCTGGTTACGCCTAATTGTTTCGAACGGCGGTGAAATCTGCGCTTCCCTCATTACCTTCAGTTATTTTCTTACACCGCTGGCTGACCTTGTCAATGTTGTCACTAATTCTTGATTAAACAATCAATACATGGCTTTTTTGTGTGAAAGATACCATTTTGTGAGAAAAAACGCGATGTCCTTTTGGCACACATTTTATAAATTAGGGAATTGATGAGGACGTCTTTCATGCGAAATATGTGTTTTTAAGGCATATAAAACATAGCGTTCAGTAAAAATATAAACATAGAGAATGTTCGAATGCCATTCTAAACCTTGTTTCCCTGTGTCAATTAAAAAAAACTATGCAGAACAAAACAGAAAGTAGAAATTATTCGGTCTAAGAGCACAATCGGGTGAACTCGATGTTCTTGTGAAAAAAACAGGAGTTTACGAATGTCACCGCCAACTTTATCACAGTACAGAAACTTAAAACTTTAATTTGACAATCTTTAACTTCGAACGAATTCTTACGGGTTTTCAAGAATAAGCAAGGGGTCCCAATATTAGTTAGTTATCGCGCTTGTTATGAAATTTTGCCACTCTCAATCAAAAACTTCCATTCATTTCAATTTAATTGTTTATTGATTATTTTTGTTGATTTACTTCGAGTAGATTTTTTGTGCAGATTTCCCATGTCCTCTGGTCACGCCTAATTGTTTCGAGCGGCGGAATAATGTGCGCTTCCCTCATTCCCTTGGGTTATGCATCTGACATTTTATTCAACGGTTTCATTTTATGACCACTTTTCTATCAATCAACCAATCTGATAATCAATCCATACATGTCATTTTGTGTGGGAGAAATGCAATTAGGATGAAAATTCATAGACGCAAAATTGATGAACTACACTCAAAATAAACAATGCTTGTTTGTGACTAGGCTAATTGAACATTTAGTTCCACAGACGCAAATAGAATATGAGAATCATTCTGGAAAAAGAGTTGCTGAGGAATCAAAAGACTAATTTCCTTAGAAGGGCGCTAACATTACATTCAGAATCACTGAATCAGGAGATTCGAAAAAGTGCAAAAAACGAGGTGTGTGATGATGGCTCAAGTCAGTGAGCGGAAATCATCAGAAGACACGTAATCTGAGAACTAATGACACCAACAAGGAAGCATTGTGAAGCTGTAAGATTTCAAAACAGTTCTCATATGCGCAGAAGAGCCAATGGATGGCATCTCCTTCATTCATGTTTTTGAACATCATGTGTTACCAAATGAGCAGAGATCGTTTAACACTAATTACTCAAGTAATATCAAATGGTTTAGCATGCGCATAGCAGTTTAAACAGGTCATAGTTCTGATTAGATGAGTTGAACTGCGATCTTGGAAATACTCATTATACAAATGTTACTCTTTCACTTCCAAAAAGGCGTAAAAACATAGTATAGAATGGATTTGATCTTTTGGTCAATGGAATTTTTTTTTGTTTTTCATATGGAAAAGATCTGGTTTAAAAATCAAATTTCTCTTTCAAATCCGTTGATCACATGTGTGTTTTGTCTACCAAGAGGTTGTGTAATCGTCACGGATTACGAATGCTCACGTGAATAACATTCCAGCCTTGTTCTTTGTGGATCTTTGAAGATCGCAGAAAAGACCATTCTCCTGGAATTCTTCAACATCAAAAGTTAAAAAAGGGAAGCATAAAGGAATTACAGACAGCGTTCAAATTCATTTCATCTTTGTCGATTTAATGACAAATCAAACAAGATCGACGACCACCGATTGATTTTTCCGCATGATAACAGTCCTCAGAAACGATTCCCATATCAAACAAGGAATCGATGTTGTAAACTGTTATTGGCAATTCAGACTTTGCAAGTTTTTCAAATGCATATGACGAGGAACGCCGAAAAGCAGTAAAAGTACTACAACTAGAGAATATTTCTGGGGGAATTCTCTTTCAAAATAGATGCAAATAGTCACCAAAAAAAGATTTCAACTTTTCAAAAAAGGATAAAAGTACTGTAGAGCAAAATGACTTCTAACCGGTTTCAATTTACGTAGAACGCAGATTTTAATCAGTTTCTGAGATCAGAACAGGAATATTTTCTCAATGAACTTTCTGTAAAAACTTTGAATAGAAGTGTTTAAGAAGTAGAAATGTTAAAATTGATGTAATTGTATCATTGATTTGCACATTTGTTTTTGTAAATTATTTTTGGCTGCAAAATTGAAAAGGTAAATTTTGGAGAAAAGTGATTTCTCCATATCTCCTTTTGAAAAACCTCCCCTGGGAGGAGAGAATGTACTGTTGACCAGTCGATAGATATTCAGTTTCACAATAACGTGTTCGTTTCACAACGGGTGGTCGCCCGTTTTGGCGGGAAAACGCTTGAATAACACCCGGACTGGTCATGTTCCGAGAGAACTGTTTTCTACGTAGGCACAGTGTTTCCCCAATAGTTGTTGACCTGCGGGGATTTCCCGTGAACAGCGGTTGAGGAAAACCAAAGAAAACAAAGCGTGGGGATGGGTGAGCCGCACAGCGATTGAGTTGGTGGCGGGCAATCGAAAGGGGCGATCTGCCGCTTCGATCGATCGCTGCCGTCGATCGATGTCTGCCCTCTCCTCGGTTTGCTCTCACTCTGGCCACCAGTTGATCGATAAAATTCTCTGGAACACGCTCGCCTTGTCGTTTGCGGCAACTACGGGGGTCCCGTGGGTGACCTGGGTGGCGTTATCTTCATGGGAAAGAGGAGAAAGAGGGAGTTACGGAAGGTTGCTACGGAGAGTCCTGAAACGTGGGAGAGTGCACTTGATGCCAAATTGTTCCCAGGCACTCTCAGGGTAGAATCGTTAGTTCTCCAAGTGGAGAAAGACTTCCTTTATAAAAGAGTAAGAAATTTGAACAGAATATATATATATATATATATATATATATATATATATATATATATATATATATATATATATATATATATATATATATATATATATATATATATATATATATATATATATATATATATATATATATATATATATATATATATATATATATATATATATATATATATATATATATATATATATATATATATATATATATATATATCGAGATATTCAAAGAAGAGTGCAAAATAAATCGATTCCACTGAAAACACGGGTGACTGATACAGATGAATGGACAAAAGTGGTAGAGTGCAGCTGAACTACTTAAAAGTACAAATGCGTGTTTATGAGTGATTCCTGCATTCTTATCAACCTGCAAAGTGTGAGTGACTGCAGTTTCACGAAAAAAGAAGGAAAACACTGTTTTTGTATATTCATCCTCATTTTAAAATTTTCATTTTCCATGAACTGTTTCTATCATTTGCCGCTCGGAAGGGAAAAAGTAGAACTACTGGTATACTCATTGTGTTTCCTCCCTTTCTGTACTTTTCCTTAAGCGAAGCCTGGGAAACACCTCTGCGATCGTTTTGCTCATCTTTCTTTGCTCCTGGCAAAGAAAGATGAGCAAAACGAAAAAAAACAAGAGTTTTGAAACCACGAAGCCTTGAATAAACAAAATTATTGTGAAGATTTATTACAAAAACGGATGATTACATTGTTAACATTTTTGCCTGTTGTGGTGTTTCTTCCTTCAGGCCTGTTTCTACTTCTTTGATTTTCCGGCGCTCTGCTCTTTGGGATAAGGGCAGGTCAAAACCATATCTCGAGGATTCGGAAAGCCAGATCCTCCTTGGGTTGGTGCTCCCTAAAACGCTTGTATTATATAAATCCAGAAAAGTTACCCGAACATCTCTTGGAAATCCTTGCTGATCTGGGGTCCATGGGGCTTCGATTCTCGGAGAATAACGAGGCAGTTGAAAAGGTTCATTGCGTTTTTCGCTCATGGCTGAAACTGAAAGTCTTAACGGAACGTGGTCGAATGGTATACTGGTAAAGAAAAGGAAGGTATTGGTGATTTTGGTTAAAGGAAAGTGAGTTGGTCAACTTTGAGCTCCTTTTTATAGAGACATGGACGAAAAGTCAACTGTTTTCGCAATTAGAAAACCGACAAATATTGTTGCAAGTGGGCGCAAATACCCATACATCTGGGATTTTATGGGCCAGATGTGTTCTCGATTTCTCACTTGGTTATCCTAAAAACATAAGGTGACTCAACAAAGATGCTTCAAGATGCTTCAAGAAAAAAAGAATACCAAAGGCTTTTTTAAAATTCTGCCTAAAATTGTATAAATTGTTGAAAAATATATATTTTGTCGGGGCAGGAATTTGGAATGATTTGAAATATGTTTTTAAAGTTATTTTAACAAAAAGTGAATTCTTAGGAGCTGAGCATGTAATGGCAAAATGGTTGTTCAAAGTAGATACAATCGGTTTCTGCGCCGGATAGTAAACCGGCGCCGCGACTGCTTTCTTGTAGTCCCATGTGGTCTAGTGGATAGGATTCGTGGTTTTCACCCACGCGGCCCGGGTTCGATTCCCGGCATGGGAAATTGTTTTTGCTGATTGGTTTTGCTTAGAATTTTGACTGCACAATACGGTATAGGGACTAAAACTGCTTGGTGAGTCACAATCGAGAAGGGATGAGTGAGAAATAAGGCGAGTAAACAAATCGTAAAAGCCAGATGTGTCGGTTTTCGCCTGCAAAACAACAACCTCTGATTTCTCACTTCTTGGATGTTTATTGCAAAAACCACTATAAAAAGCGGCTCTCTAGATGATGCCAGTGCACCTTCTTCTTTGAGGGTAAAATATTCTTCAATCCAGTTCCAGTTCCTGAATGCATATTGTGCACTTTTTCATAAACGAACTTTTCCATTTTTGCTACTAATGTTAATTTTCAGCAATGAGTGGAGCTAATCCTCACGGATTCCAAGGAGCCCCCATCGGCAAGGACATGCCTGCAGCACTCAAAGGAGATCAGAACGTCCGCGGCGGAATCTCCTGCAACTACCAGGTAGTTTTTTTTCATAAGATACATTGTTCAAGAAATTTTTAGGGACGTTGCGCAAACGCCATCCCTGGTTACAATGGACAGTGCGCCATCACCCCGCAAGACTTTGCCCAAGGCAGGATGCAAGCCGGGCGCAAGCACAACAAGTAAGAGACCGAAGCTGTCCATCCAGACATCTCCACTTCATCTTGTACCCCTCCGATAATCTTCCCGCTTCTTATGCACTGCCTTACTTTTTTTTCATTGCTTTCGCTTAACGCAGTAATAAACACTTTATAATGATCCTCTTTTTATATTTATCTTATTCTCCCTGTAAAATAACAACATTTTCCTTAAATAATATCTTTCATGTAATGAATTATAACGGGGCGAGAAAAATGGTGAGTCACTACTTTTGCATTTACTCGAGGAAAAACCAACGCTTCCGAACTAAACAATAAGCAAAAAAGAAATTCCCATGCCGGGAATCGAACCCGGGCCGCGTGGGTGAAAACCACGAATCCTAACCACTAGACCACATGGGACTACATGACAGCCGCCGCGGCGCCAGTACACCATCCGGCGGGAAGATTTTTGCCGCCGCCGGACAATGCCCTTGTCGCCGCACGTAAAGGGCACTGCGTGACGTCATGCAGACACATATACTTCACGTTTCTTCTTCGTTTTAAGGAGAGGATTGCTTGAAAAGCTTGTTCGTAAAACAAGCTCACGTTAACAATGCAAAGTTTACATATTTTAGACGAATTTTCAGATTGGTCTTAAACGTAATTGTTTACAGAAGCAGTATTTTATTCGCTGTTTGTTTTTCTTTCTCCTTGGACACCTTCTTTCAAAATTCACACTCTCTTGCATAAACAACATTTTTCGCGCGGTGGTTTCCATGACTACACGCCAGCCACCTGGCTCTTTCGTGGTTCCTTCGCCGCTAAATGCCCCGCTCACCCGACAGGGCCCATCGGTCAGCCCTTACCGACATTGAGGCAAGGATCAGTGTCCTGGAAAGGAGACTGAAAAATGCAAGATCAGCAAGAGTAAGCATCATTGAAATTTGTTTTTACTTTAACGTTGCCTTTAAGGATTCTTATGTAGACTACCTACGAGGGAAATATCCACATTGGCGACCATCGCTTCCTACTTATAATCGGCAACAACTGGTACTTTTTAAAAAGTTTTGTTTTTGTAATTTTTGTCTCGAGCTTAATCATATTTCTACCATTTTGATCAAAACGACTTCTTTTTGTCACTTGCCTGTTTGTTGAAAGCCAAAAATGAATGTATTTTCAATGTGCAAATGCTACGCATCCTTTATTCATTTAGGAAAGACATGAGGAAAACCTGGTCAGTCGATTGTCCACATCTGCTTACCACTGGGAGGGCTCCCGTCAACCGATGGTCAGACCCCTTCCTCAAAATGCTACTTTCTACCATCAAATCCCACCTAGGTATATTACTTAACTTGACAAAACTTTTACAATATGTACTGTTTCAGAGGACCATTCCTGGAATCTGATTTTATGAGAACTAGGGACAGACTAGGAGTGATGTCACAACAACTACGAGTATTGAGAGATGCCCGCCTCAACATGACAACCGACGAATACTTCCGAGCCAGGGCTGGAAGGGTTCGAGAAGAATCATATGAAGGTTTGTGAAGTTCTTATAATTGATAATCGAGTGGGTTTTAGAAGACGATGTCCCAACACTTGACGGTGTTCGAAAAAGGCTTGCGGATATGTCATTTAGTTTAATGGAACCTCCAACAACTCCAACACAGGAAAAGATTGATGAAATGAAGAGATTGGAGCAAAGAGAGAAGATGATCCAAGGTAAGCTTTCTTTGTTGACTTTGTTAGCTGTTTGGACAACTTTTTTCTTTTTTACTGAAACACACAACTAGAGTTTTTTACGTGTTTTTGCGGGTACATTGAAAAAAGTGTAAAGTGATACGTTTCTTGTCCATCTTGTTTAGAAAACAATTTCAATCAAAACTAACTATCAAATAACTTTATATACGTTGAACCCAAGTAGATCAAATCGCGTCTGCTCAGTTAAAAAACCATCCTTTGCAGACATTCGAAACGGTGTTCTTCCTTCTGTGACTACCATAACAAGTGGTCCAAGTTTTATCCCAGAAAAAACGAAGCCAGTTATTATGGAAATTAAACAAGAAGAACCGCCTCAGCCTCCACAACAGCAAAGAATTCAATTTGTAGACACAAAACCTCCGGTTCCGCAGCCAGTGAAAGAACCTACAGGTTAGAAATTTCTGTTTTCTTAAACACATTAATCGTATTTTAGCTCCACCCACCCAACCTAGCACCACAAATGCATATTCGAAAATGTTGAGTGTGTTAACCAAAAACGATTCAACTGATAGTGACGATGTGCTGATTCCTTCGACTTCTGTGCAACCAGTTCCTGTAAAACCGCAAACCCCGAAGTAAGTTAATTGCAAAACACATAAAATGTAAATAATTCAGAAAAGAGGAGCCGAAGCCGATGTTGGGATCTCTATCTCAGTTCTTGCAACAACAGAAAGCGCCTCCGAAAGCGGCTGCCAAAAAGCCAGATCCTGACAGTGATTCTGATTTTTTCGATTGAAAAATGACAATAAATTGGTAATAAAATTGTTTTAGATGTTTGTTCCTGTTTGAAAACTTAATTTTCAAAAAGATACACAAGCGTCGATAACGAACTTTTAGGTTCTTGAAAGATAAACTTCCTATTTTTGAGTTTCAAGGTAAGTCAAAGGTTGCCACTAGAACCTGAATATAAAAGTTTGTGAAATTAGCTGAGAACCGCATTGACGACAGGTATAGGTTGGCCCGAGATTAGACTAATGGCCGCCTGCACTAATTGACCGCGACCCCCTCGCACAAAAGCGGCGCCGCGTCCCCTATGCTCACCCGGTCCCATTGTCTAGTGGTTAAGACTCAGGACTTTGAATCCTGCAACCCGAGTTCGAATCTCGGTGGGACCTAATGTTTTGCAAATACTAAGATAAGTCTATTCTGGTATGTGAAAATGTTTTTTGAGTGAGAAATGTTCACTTTCTTTTTTATAAACGTGGGAAAATTCGGCAAGGCAATGGGAATGAATACAGTGGGTGGGAAATTTTTTTTGTTGCGGATGAAAACCGTCAATGTTATCCAACTGGAAATGTTAAAGCGGCTTTTTTCAACGCTTGACTGATGCCTTTGGCCGTACGGTGCGCAAGACCTTCTGTGCAACACCCCGAAAAGAAATAGGTAATCTAATTCGTTACTGAAACTGTGGACTGATCCATCACTAAACGTAGGATTCCTGGTTGTATTTACTATTTATTTACGATTTCATTTTCCCCAAAACTTAAAAACCTCACCAACATTTAATTTACACAATCTGATTAATACACAGATTTCCGAAATTGTGTTAAACATTTCGAAACCCCCAATAATTCCGAGCATTGGTTATCTTCACTTTGGTGGTGGCTTAAACCTCCTCCTGGCCGTTCTATTACAAATTACACGTTTAATTATTAATAAAATATGATTTTTTTAGTCCGCCAAGAATAGCATTGTACTTGTTTCATCATACTTAAATTTGTCCTTTGGTGGCGGCAATCCCAGACGCCACCAGCTGATTTACAAAAAGAGGCTCAGCTGGGCGGGGACAGTTTTCTTCACCGGCCCCGAAATGCACTTTTCAACTCACTGTCTACCATCTGCATTTGACGGCATCCTGGAAAAATTATTCCGTCAGTATTCCTTTCCTTTTGGCCTTTCGAAGTGTGTTCGTTTCGTGCGTTGTGGATGTAGATGTACCCGTTCCTTGTTGATTCACTGTTGTTACGATTTGCTTGCCCAATCTTATCCTAAATGAGCTCTTTTCCAAATATTTCACTTTTTTATTTCAACTAGGATGTCTAACGAAGTAATGCTTCTATATGCATCACTTATGAAAACATTCACAAACGTCATCTAGATAATTACATTTCCTTGTAACAAAAACGTGATTAATAAGGCTAAAACAGTACGGGAACTGACGGAGTTTAACTATAGTAGCGACTAGGATATGTGGCTCAATGGTTCTCTTCTATGACTGGTGTAATGAATTTGCACTCTCATTTCTTACCTAAGACTATGTTCTGCAAACAGACGTGGCGTTTAAAACCTTACATGGAAACCACTTATACTCCTAACTCTACAAAAGCAGCAAAGCTTTAAAAATAAAATGACCCTTTCTAAACAATGGGTTGAATCAATTACCACGCTATTGCAATATAATTGTGTTTCTTCATCCCATTCATATCACATTCACACAATCATCGCTCCATTATGCTGCCAATTCAAAAACTAGGGCCGTAGTGGAGCGGACTTTGTCCGCCACGCCGTAATGCGAACATACCGTAACCCATGAAAACAAAGAAAAAGAGGAAAACACGCCAAAAGAAGAGATGAGTCGGCTGACTCTGGGAACGGCGAATCTCAGCAGAAACAAGGGAAGGATGGTCGCATGCGACATAGGGGGAGTGAGCTTAGGTTGAGTTGCTATTTCCTACATCACGGCCACTTTGCTAAGATAATCTGATATGTGCTGAGCACAGCTATTTTTAACTGAACCCTACAGTAACCAGCCAGACAACGTTGCCGTCTGTTTTGAAGCTGCGTGCTAAACAAAGTCGCAGCTGGCATTTGATGCGCCGACAGCAGGTGCTGACAATTCTGAAATATCCGTCTGGACTACCGTAGTTTAAAAAAATAGAGAGGGCAAGCTTTTTGTCATAAGCGTTCGGAATGTTGAGGCCCCGCAAGGCTGGAAGGCGGCGATGGTCTCTTATCGGCTCATCTCATTATAAACAGTTGGTTGTAATATCCGATCGTAAGCCATTGTCCGCAACAGAATGAGGACTTTTTACCGCCTTCCGCCCAGTTTGTGTTTATTTCTGGGATCGGACAAACAACCCTTATGACGGCATCGACAGAATGCGCCAGTTGCGACCATTCACTCGCCCCATATATCGCTCTGGTTCTTTGTTTCTTTCGTCATGTTGGAATTTGTCGTAGTTCTATTTTCCAATTTTATTTTCTTCACAAAGTTTTTGTTCACACGAAGTTTCCATTGAAACTCTTTAGTTTAAAAATTGAATTCCAATCAGAAAGAAATTTGTAACTTGTAGTATATGTCCAACGATCGGTTAACTTTTCATAAACTGTTGAAAATCACGGTTTACACTATTTGTTTAATTTAATTTTTTATATTCCGTTTAGAAAATATTTCGATGTGTATAACGGTTTTTATCTGCATAGTTTTCAATTATATACATATTTTTTGAAGTGTTTAATGTCTATTTTTACAAATTGACATTAAACTCTTCAGCGGTTTAAATTTATATAACTTTCATTGATTAATCTTAACAAAAAATTGAAAATAAGGTAGCAAAATCTTCAAAGGTTATCAACACAATATATAATTTGTTTTTTTACAAAAAAAAAGACGTGCTTCTCAAAAGTTAACACAATGTGTCCCGGTTAAAAAACGACAACAATTTTCTATTTTTTAATCTTTGGTAATGAAATCATGGTTTGAAAAGGTAGTGAAACTTTGGTTAAATGTTAACTGTTTATAACCAGTTTTAATAGAGAACTTATTTTTTTGAATTACAGTGATATACTTTATTTAATTTTTTTTGATAAAAGTTACTTTTTAATTCTGTGAAGAGTTTTTGAGCATTTGGAAACCACGGTTTACAATTAATAATTTACAAAAATTTTTGTTGAATTAAAACTTTAGTATTTTTTACCGTGCCCTTTCAATTTTTATTTATACCACTTTTATTGCCTATACAAGGCTAAAATTGATTTTGGCAAACATTAGTTTCATTAACTGTTTTAAGCAGCCGTTTGCATTTTTCAATTGTTTTCATTTTCAATAATTCGTATAAAATTTATTTTGGTATATATCACGGTTTTAGTCCGCATAGCTTTTACTTATTTCATAAAAACTTTAAATAGCCCAATTAGTAGAATCTGTTACGCTTATTCATTTTTTCTTTACTTAAAAAACTATACTTCATTTAAAAAAAACAGAAACTGACAGGCAATGAAATCATGCACTTTTCAACTCACTGCATGACATATGCATTGGCCGGCTGAAAAATGAATTCAAGAGGGAGGATTCCTTTCCTTTTCGCTTTGCCTTTCAAAGTGTGTTCGTTTTGTGCGGTGTGGATGTAGATGTACTAGTTCCTTGTTGATTCACAATTGTTTCGATTTGCTAGGTTTCACTTCTTAACTAACAGTCGGTTCTTTTGCAATTCTTTTGCCAAACATTACAGTATTTCAATATGGGTCCTTGAATATTTTGGCTCTGCGCTTATGGGGTACGGGTAATCTGGCGCATTTTGTGATTCACCCGTGGTTCATCACAAAAAACCCAGACCTCTGATGGAATCGAGAATCAGTGAGAGCCGATGGCAGCGCATGTGATATCCATGGTGACCTCGCTCTGGCGTTTCAACTTCCTGCTTTTTAAAAGAGAGCTGCCCTTTTGTGGCGGCTATCCCAGACGCAGCCAGCTGTTTTACAAAAAAAGAGGAGCGGCTGGGAGGGGACTGTTTTCTTCAGCGGCCCCGAAATGCACTTTTCAACTCACTGTCTACCATCTGCAGTTGCCGGCTTCCTGGTAAAATGACTCTGATAGGATTTCTTTGCTTTTCGCTTAGCCTTTCAAAATGCGTTCGCTTCGTGCCGTTTGGTATGTAGTTGTTGTTCACTGTTATTGCAATTGAGAGCGTTTCAACATCCTGATTTTAAAAAAAGAAGTTTATCCCCCGCGATCTCATTAACCTTTTCCTTGATTTATGTTTATTGTTTAAGGGTTCCTTAAAGTTTTGAAATTTTAGTTCACGATGAGTTCTAATGATGCTACCTACAAGCATATCCCCTTCGCCGGCCTCCCACCCCACAACATGGCGATGGTGATGAAAAAGGTATTTAGGTCTAGTTTTGAAACCACCAATAATTTATCAGATGGGAACCCTCGGCATCACCCGCATGTGCAAGATGGACCGCACCAGTAACTACGTGTTCACCTGGAAAAGGAAGGAGCTGTCAGCCAAGGACTGCAGCCAGTGTGCCGTCCTCCTGACAGTAGGTGTTTATTTTAAAACAATTTCATTGCTATTGTTCAGGACTCCCGCCACAATACGCAGTGGTGTGGGTGCTGCAACAGCCACCACACAATCAGGCTGACTATCGACACCAACCTGAAGAAGATTCTGAGCGGCTTTGCGTTCAGAGACTACTACTTGGTTAGTTATTCCGATTCAAATTAGATTCAATTTTCAGGACTTCTCCGAGGGAATCGACCCCGAGGTCTATGAGCGCGTGAAGGATGAGCTTGTGGGAATGGAGATCCACTTCCAGAAGATGAGCCTCAAGGGAATGGCTGAGCGACACATTCTTCCTCTTCTGTCCTCCTTGTGGAAATGCCAGGAAATCAGCATCCTGTGGAATAGGGTCTATTCCCTTAAGCTCATCTCCCAGGTTAGGTGTTTTGTCACTGACGTTTATGTGATTTAGGTGAGCTTCTTTTTCAAGACGGTCACCTTCGAGCAGGCAACTCCGGCCGTCTTTCAGAGAGTTCTTGAGGTTAGCAAGTTTCCAGTTTCAGCAAGGTAGCCAGCACTTATTCATACATAGAGGGCAGATGTCCGAAAACAACAGAAAAAACAGTTACACAGGGCGCGCAAATGCACGTAGGTGTAAACAACAGTTGATAGATGTATTCACCAAGGGCCGGCAAACGCCTGTATAGGAACTTCCAAACTCAAATACACCTATATTTCGTCTAAACTGAAACATTTCCTCACACTGAAAACAACATACAGACAAAAGTCAACGATCATACAATCACAAACGACATGCTGCCCAAAAATCTGAATTGGAGCCTTTTTTTTGAAAACATATTTCTGCTCGCACAGCCCATACTTGACTCAAAATGCTGTTTATTCAAACATTGCAATTTTATTCACAACAGTTGAAAAAATGTGACTGTTAGTGCAATTGGAAAACAGGGTAACTAAAAGAAAACGTCGTTTTTTTCTGTTAACCCAAAATTCTATTTTTTTGAGTGTTTCGTTCACAAAATTTATAGTTTCGTTGGCAAAAAAAAGAGGAAAAAGGTGGTTTTTGGGGAGGACAAATCGAATCTTTTTTCTTGTAACAATGCCCATCGTTTTTCTTGTGTTATTTTGTTCATATATGCCGACTAGAAAGGGAACAACAAATCAATAAGTTCTGCAATTGCGCAAAACAATATTTTCTTCGCTAATCGGGCTAGCGCCGTTGAGCGACCTTTGCTGTCTCTACACATCTCAAACAACACAAAGATCCAAAACATATAAAAACTATCTAAAAGAAAAATCTTTTTCAGATGTTGTCATTTACGGAGGACAAGGGAAAATTGGAGACGATTGAGCTCAACTGTCGTCAACCGGGATTGGCGCTTCTGGCTTACCCGAATTACGAACGAGACTTGACTGCAATGAGCCTAGTCTTCGAGCAGAGCGAAACTTCCGTAAGGGATTCTAAATTTAATAAAAAAAGAGCGTTTCAGTGGCGCAGACGTATCTGCAGCATTAGAGTGTTGGATATGGAGTCGCACTACGCAATTGTTGTCTTCATGCACCACGGCCGCTGGGTGGTAATCGATTTTGGTTTTTTTAAAGGACGTTGTGTTTTGCAGTCGCAGAACATTCACATCCTGGACAAGAACTACTACGCCGTCCTGGACAAGATCGAGGAGCTCTTGTTTGGAGAAGACGGAGTTCGAATGGTGGGGGACAAGAGAACCGAGTTTGTGGGGGCTACGACCGACAGGAAAAAGAAGATGCTCCATGAGCACGCCAACTACAACTACGAGTGCAAGCAGGAGAGGGAAGACGCCGAAGATGACGACGATGACTACTAAGCATTGAAGTTCCGTTTGCTTTAATCAATAGTTAATCTTCTCCATTCACTACCGGTCTGTGTGTCCATTGCTCAATATGAACATACTTTCAAGTTCACTTCAGTTATTTCTTTGTCTTAAGAAATTATTCCAAATAAACACCATACAAATAACATTTTCTTGCATTATATCATTCAATTCGCTTGACACTATCACACAGCTCTTTGTAGACCTTAAATTCTCTTGGTGTCAGGTATAGAAGCCCCGAATTCTTGATTAGATCGTCTGTATAAACCGGCTGAAGTTTCAAACGGCTCCATAGTTCAACAAAGTATGGTTTGGCTGTGTCCAAGTCAAGTAACTTCTTCTGTCCTTTGTTGCTCAATCTAGCAAATCCAGTGCGTGTTAGATTGTAAATTTGGTTCATGGCATCCTCTCCCTTTTCACTCATAAACTGTGGATTTTTGACAATATCTCCTAGGTTAAAACTAACAGCACATAAGAAAAATAGAAAACATATCTGAAATAATATAAAATTGTGCTTTGAGAAAACCAACCGTAGACGACATGCGGAAAAAAAGATGATAACGAATGTTTTGGTGCATTTTGACGGATTTGTCACCGGTTTTGTCACCGTTGGCGATTGACACATCTGACATGTGTGAAATGAAGAAAACAGAAGCAAAATATAGCGAAGAATGGAGCCGGCGCCGGTCTTTAAAATAAAGAGAAAAAAGAAAGACACAATTACTTTGGACACTTTGTAAGTGAGTTTGGATTAGGGAAACGATGAGGGAGGCTTTCA
This sequence comes from Oscheius sp. G VE-2021, assembly GCA_022343465.1. Classification (NCBI taxonomy): domain Eukaryota; kingdom Metazoa; phylum Nematoda; class Chromadorea; order Rhabditida; family Rhabditidae; genus Oscheius; species Oscheius sp. G VE-2021. Next base: position 4,446,077 of record JAJQXH010000029.1, on the reverse strand, counting down.
TCCATGCAACAACAGCATATAGGAATACGCATTGCCGGCATCAGTTTTTTTTAAATAAAACACAGGCAGAGGCTCATTCGTACTGATTTCAGATTCAACAGGGGGTAAGGGGTCCTCAATCCCAAATACAACGGTTTTCACTTGGCACATCGGGCTCGACTGTCATATAGACTAGTTTGTGCAACAATCAACGCAGACTGAACGATGTGAAAGTCTTGGATTTTCTTCAAATTGTAAGTAAGAGTTTAAACTGTGAATATAGGAATCGTTAGGGACCGATTAGCGGCTTGTTTCTGCCTATGGTCCTCATTATTCTATGCGGCGGGACTACCTTTGCAATGTCCGCCGTTCTTGTACGGGTGTGAAATGCGCGGCGCTACCATGTCAGACAAGCAGAGGTTTCTGCGTATTTTTAGACGGAGACATTGCAAATTTAATAGCAGAAGGCGTTCGGTGAAAGTTATAAACACGTACAACACTGTCAACACTTTTTGATCTCACTTCGCCATTGGTGAAAATGAAACCAAAAAGTAAAGGAAAACGAGTATTTAACCATGTTCTTGCCAGACATCATTAATAGATACGTTCAACGCTATCACAAATCTTCCTGAACATCTCAAATTCTTCAGGAGTCAGTTGAAGAAGGCCTGATGTCTTCAGAAACTCGTCCGTCAGAACGGCATCCGGTTGTAGATGTTTCACAAGTTTAACGAAGTAGGGTTTCACTGTTTCCAAGTGTAATAATTCTTTCTCCCCGTTCTTGTACCTTTGCAGACCAACACGTTTTAGCTCTTCGATACGGTTCAAGGCGTCCCTGGGCCCGTATACTGGAGTCCCGACAATTTGACCATAAACAATGGAAACAGCACAGAAGATAAACAGAAGACGTGTCTAAAAGAAAAATAATTTGGATTTAAAGAAAACTAACCGCAGACGACATGTGGAAGTGATTGATGATGTAAAATGCGACGTGTTTAAGCGATGGTTTCACCAATAGACGATTGGCACATCGAAATTGTCTGGAATATAAAGTAGTTTGTACAAAACGCATGTCAGATAGAGGCCATCGATTTTCTTAAAAAAGAAAACCTTTCTTTCTCTCCAGTGAGCCCGCGGATGACAAAGTCAAACGTTCAGGCACTTTGGGGCGCTTCTTCAAATCTGATAGCTGCACCCTTGTTGTCTGCGCCCTCCGCGCGAGAGTTCGCGGCCGATAGCGTGTACGCCATCGACAACCCTGCTGAACTAGGCTATATAATCGGCACCGAAGAACCCAATTCTCGATCAGTGGAAACATTGGCGGATGACGAGCCTGACAGCCTCTGTCATTCACTGTGACAGGACTTCCCCACAAGTTAATTTAACATCGGGGGTGAGGTCAGAAATTGTCTCATGAGGGTTCCCCGACTACCTCATGTTGACTCATGATGTGTGACGTCCCCTTTGCATTAAAAAAAATAAAAATTCATATTGAAACTATTTTGCTTTCAATCATCCTTTACCACAGCTATCCATTTCTTCCATGTCACCTCCTGAAATCTAAATTTGATGCGTCAAAAGGCCGAAAATATGCTAGGAAAGTGGCGATGCTTAATGATATGGAAGCAGTATCTCAAAATGTTAAGGTGTACTCATTTGACTACGTGCATCACAAATGAGCCCGTGGTTTAAAGCCGGGATCGTCTCACTTTTCATGAAAAATATAAGAACCGTAGAACCTTTCTTGACATATTCTGAGTAAAAATCTACTTCTGAGAGAAGCACCAACTAAATAAAGGCGCATAAGGCAACGATTTATGACAGTCTAAGTACGAATCTTGAGCCACTCGATGATAACATCAACAAGGCACCAATTCTGTGTTCAATGTTTTGTTCATCGAGTATTCGCAAACAGAATTGCTCTGTGGACACGTTCCCAGCAAGTATCCACCGCACTGAAGTCAACTATAAATGTTAAAATAATTGAGGTACCTTGTTCAGGCCATCTGTTGAGCAGTTGTGCTTAATAGTCAACATGAATTCCCAATTCCAGCCAATTTCATCCTCGACCTGTCCTCTCATAACCCCTTTGACAAAGGTCAAATTTGTTTCAGCGTTTAGATGACTTCTTATCTTATCGTGGGGTGAAAACCAGTTAGTCTTAAAACAAACTTTTAGCTATGAAAATGGAATTAATACCTCTAACAGTTCAACAGAGTAAATCCACGTAGAAACATTCTTCAATGGGCATCGCAAAAGGTATTCGACAACAACTTCCGCTTTTGAGTTGGACTGAGTAATCGAGAGAAATAGAATGACCTGAAACCATTGATGGATGTTACGTACACTCACCAGCAGAGCGATCATTCTGTCTGAAAAGAAGTTACATTAGGCGGGTTGCTTATAAAACATAAAACTTAAAACTAGTAGCAGTGCCAATCCACGGTTCGTTGACTGACGTCAACGTGAATCAAAGTTTGGTTACTGGAAACATGATTTAACTTAGATTTCAGCAGGAAAGATAAGATCAGTCAAAACCCACTAAAGTGTGCGATGTGCCTTTTTACTCGTCTTTATTCACCAAAAGACAATTACCAAAAGGCAATGACAATTTCCCGAATTCTTTGTGTGAACCTTGCTTTAAAGCGTCTTCAAGTAATTATAGACGGCCATTTGCATATATAGCGGTTGCAACCAATTTGATAGTCATAAACGGTGTCGAATGTTTCCTTTTATTAATCATTCAAAAACCATTAAAACGTTCGCTGACATGAAATAGAGAATTATCGCCTTCGCATCAATAAACTTATTCATGCGCAGAATTTGCATATATTCAATTAATAAATTGTTAGAATCTTAGAACCATCATGAAAATACTCAATATTCCATTCAACAATCGTAAACAGTTCAATTATGACAACTCTGCAGGCGACCGATAATTTAGGGTTACGGTAGTGCAGCTCGAACCACGCCCCCAGGCACACGGGTTTCAAATTTCAGCCGCCGGTTCTCTTTCAATTTCAGTTTTCAATTTTATTTTTCTTTATAATTATTGTATTATTTGCAGGATTTTATTGATTAAAAGTTGAACTTAATTTATTTCTGTTATTTTTGACTGGTTTCCTAACCAAAACTCGGCGACCCAACTTCACTTGCTATGTTGGACGGTTTTTAATCGTGTCACTCTAGATTTTTATTTTAAAGGAAAAAATTGTGTATGTTTCTTCATTTAAACCAGTTTTTTATCATTGTTTCAGATTTCTTTAGACATACGCACATATCTATGCTGCTTGTGAAATTCCTGTCTGAGCTTTTGCTCACTTCGCTTTTTCTTCTTTTTCATAAAATTTTATTAATTTTGTGAACTTTCAGGGTAAGCAGGAGGTTTCTGGGTTACGGCAGCGGCAGATGTCGCAGGATTCTAAGATAAGCTACGCCATCTCGTCCAACAGCGGAGGTAGCCGAAAATACTCGTTTGCCAGAAAGCGAGGAAAGGAGAAACGAAAGGAAGAAACTAAGAGAGGGTGGGTTTTATTTTTATTTGAACAATGATCTTGTAATTTCCCTTCTGTTCTGAATTATTTTACCCAATTTTATTTTTCAGACCGGCCGAGCGAAATGTCCACCGCCCCCAAGACTCCCTGTTCAGTGCCAGCTCGGGGTGGACCAACTATAGAGGATTCTTCCATCTCGCAATGCTTCTTCTGGTTTGTTTTTCTCGTTTAATATTCTATTTTAAGTTTAGGTTGTGTCCGATGGCCGAGTTGCCCTTGAGAATGGCATCAAGTACGGGATTTTGATCTCTCCTCTGACCTGGATTGCTTTTTTCCTCACCGACTGGTCCCTTTGGAACTGACCCAACGTGGATCTCATCATTGCATCGAACATCACAATCCTGTTTGGTTTCCTTATTGAAAAATGCCTAGGTGCGTTCATTTTTAGCCAGAAATGATGATTTGTTAAGAGAAAGGACTGGTCGTCGAATTGTTTGCGGCTGTGATCCACCCCGTCACCATCGTTGTCCATCTCGTTGTACCGGCCATCTTGACTCTTCAGATCAGGGTGGGTTTTCAGTTCCAGGTGTTTAAATCTGTTTTTCTTCAGTGAAATCTCTCTTCGCCGTTGTCACCTTGGGAATCTACGTCATTGAAGTTCTTAAACTGGTGTCGTATGTTCAAGTCAACTACTGGTGCCGTTGTGCAAGGAAGGAAAAGAAGGACAACGAAGAAAAGAAGATAATGAACGAGCTAAGTAATCATTCTTCCTGTTTTTTATCTTCATTTCAGGCCTTGTTTCTACTCGATGGCTTCCATGTACCCGGCTTCCGTCTTCTTCTGCAACCTCTACTTCTTCCTCCTGGCTCCCGCCCTCTGCTACGAGCTGAAGTTTCCCACGTCGACGAGAAGAAGGAAGAGTTTCCACATCAAACGCGCTGGAGAGGTATAGTTCACATTGTTTTTCTTAAAATTGCACGCTTTTCAGTTGATTTGCCTTACCTTCCTGATGGGTTCCCTCATCCAGCAATGGATCATTCCCACTGTCCGAAACAGCATGGGTCCTCTGAGTGAGATGGAATACCCGAAGTGCCTGGAACGTCTTCTGAAGCTCGCAATTCCAAACATCTTCATCTGACTGATTTTCTTCTACACATTGTCCACGGCGCCCTCAACTTGGTCGCCGAAATTCTGCTGTTCGCCGACCGCGAATTCTACAGGTAGTTTTAAAAACATTCCTTTTAACGTGAGTTTTAGGGATTTCTGGAATTCTGAAGGCATCTCCTACGTCTGGAAGATTAGGAATATTCCTGACCACCGCTAGCCCGTCCGCCACGCCTTTAACCTCCCTTCGACTTGCAAAGGTTAGAAATCTTTCATTCAATATAAAATATTATTGTTCAGGTATCGCCGATCGTCACTTCCGCCGACAACACCTTCCTACACGATGTATCTGTCTGAGACGGTCGTCGTCTCCTCTCTTCGGGCAGTTGGTTCCAATTTGCGGCTTGCTTTTTCATGTTGTGGCTGTCACTGTCATTGTGTCCTTGTGGCATTTTGTACATGGCTGTCCCCTGTTTTTGTCACTGGTTCTATGTGATTGTCGTTGTTTCCAAACTGCGTCAGCACTTAAGCACAAGACTAGTGCCACTACTTTTTGTAGTGACTCGTAACGTGTGTGTTGCACTATTCATTCAGAATTTGCAACGTTAAAAATCATAATTTAAAACTTTTCTAACAAATAATCAGTAGTTTTCTTAACTGCGGCGCGTTGACTTTAACTTTCAAATCCACATTTTTGTGGGAAGCCACTTTTTGGCCTTTTTCTAGATTTTTTGGGTTAGGTGTAGGTTAGTATATATTCCTATTGATTATTGGATGAGGAAATTAGTAGGATTTCTTATTGATTTTACTTCTACTCTAAGATAACTTTTTTTAAATGGTGTAATTTTTAACGCAAAATATGGCCTTAACCTAATGACAGCTGCTCTTTTGCTATTGTACTTTAGCATCTGATCTCTGTTAATTAAGGGATAAGGTTAACAGTCTTCAACACAACCTCTCTTTTACTCTGAGGCTGGTTCCAACGCGTGTGGACTTTTCCCCACAACAAGCTCCCCCTTGTGTGCGGTCTCTTATTCCTTGTAGCTATAGCTGCGCTAAAGCGAGTGCTCTTGTGCTGTGCTGATGGCTGCTATGCATAGGCTTATGTGTGTTGTATTTGTTGCTACGCGCGATTATTTGTGTATTTTTGTGGCATTTTTAGCCAATATTACTTCGTACTAATAACATTGCTTTTATGTGCTAATCACGAGAGGTCTCTTCTATTTTGTTCTGAAAACTTAATCACCTTTTTAACTTAATTCATTTTCCAGAAAGGTCTTTTTCGAGCTTTTCCAATGGTAAAACTTATCTTTTATAAAGAGTAAAAGAGATCTCTCGTCAGCAAATAGTTGTTGTTGAAAATTATATATGTGCTGGTCTTCACGTGTGCTCTTCAAACCATCGACTCCCATTCGACGCACACCTACCCCGCGCTGCGGATTCGACTGCAACTGAAATTTTCATGCCTTGTGCATACCTTGTGGAATAGCGGGGCTTCTGTGCGTCAATCAAATGGGATGAGTTCTTTTCCAATTTATTTCAGAACAGGCTTTTCCTGATGCGAAGAAGAAGAAGTACGAACAGAGATGGCGTCCAGATGAAGGAGAGGGGGGACACCGACGAATCCTTCGCTTGCCGAGCCGATGAACCCTTGGGGGCATTGTTTTCGCTTGTGTTGTTTCGTTTTGGTGTATTGGAAGCCCGCCTAGGGAATCAGGCGGTTTCTGGTTTCCAAATTGGGAGTCCCAATGTGATGTTCGTCTTGACAGTGTGTTAGCCGCTTCTCGTGACGGTAGGAATGGGTTTTAGTTTTCTTTTTCTTTTCTTCTTTCAGTTTAAGGAAATGCTCTACAAAAAGCAAAATATTGTCTTGACTTCGAGTCCAGCATGGAGTATTGCTCGTAGGCAAGGCGCAAACCGGTTGCACCAATGAAAGCCAACGAGAATTCGTGGACCAAGGCAGCTTTGGCTGATTCCAGGAAACAAAAATGACTGACGAGTGGTGTCAATTTCTCGGGCTAGCCCGGATTGAGAAAAAGCTCAGACTGTTACTTTCTGTTCATTTAGCCTATTACTCAGTTCTTAAGCCTAGCGTTTTAAGAGTTTCCGATGTTATCATTGTTTTATGAAAAAGCATTGAAAGTTGGAATTGGTCCGTAGTGGAGTATTACTCGTAGGCAAGGTGCGAACTGGTTGCACCAATGAAAGCCAACGAGAATACATGGACCAAGGTACCGTCGGTTGATTACTAGAAACGAAATGTATCCTTGCTCTGCCTCCAGGAGTGATCTAAATAGTGGCGTATAATTTTACCTGACTTTTATTTTTGGATAACTTCTAGCAAAATTTGTAATCGGGTATTTCGGATTGCAGGCTTTGAAAACGGATTTTTTGTCGTTATCCGTTCCTGAATTGAAAATTAGTTTGTTGACTTTGTCTTCTTGGAAATGCTCACGCCTACTAACGGATTCACATTATGTGTCTTTGCATGAGCACCAAACATTGAGCTTACAGTACCCTGAAGCCTGTTGCTGGATACAAAAAACTATTATGGTACTGAGCGAAATTACCCGCTTAAAAGTTTAATCCACAGGGAAATTTATAAACAAACTTGGTTTAGGAAATAGCTCAGAAGTATTATTTTGATGATGCCTTTGCCAGCCGCTGCGGCGCTTCAGTTCGTTTCCTGCGTCTTGGGTTTTTTTTTCGCCACAGATCAAACAAACAGTGAGAAAAGCAGTCTTAACAGTCAAATGTGGACCATAAATTTTTCGCACAACGTGTAGAAACTTCCTTGCCGCTTAAAAAATTTCAATTTCTACCTCAATGACCTGAATACGTCAACGAAATTCTTCCTGAAGCAAAGACTAAATAATGGGAACAGCTTCTGTTTTTTGTTTCGTGGGATGTAAAAAAAACGTGAACATGGCGTTTTGTATTCCAAGCCCGTTGTGACAAGGCTGAAATTGTGTTTTATTTGAAAATGATTCAGTGTCTCCCTGTAGAATGGGACTTTGAAAACCCAAGGGGGTCTCAATGCATAGTCCAGAATCAAAGTTACTCGAACTTTTGGTGAGTCCTTGAAAAATTGCGATGCTGAATTGCGCAAAATGGTCCATTTATAAAGTATTAACTCTAACGTTTAAAAACTCTCAGCCCTCCGCAACCGCCGTTACTATCAGAGTATAAATCGCATTTTTAATCCGATTTTAATGAAAGTCTGAAACATGATTTCAAGAAAAATCTGTCAAACTTCTTTCATTGGTAAAAGTTAAATTTGGTCTAGCTCAAAAAGTTGCTTTAAATACGATTTGTAATCGATTGTTATACCACACATGATTGTAAACAATTGTTTCTGCGCTACAGTATCCCGTGTCCTGCACGCAGCGCGCTGAAAAATCTATGGTAGCCAAACTGCTCTGAAAAAATGTTATCGGGTTCTTATAAGCTTCTTGAGTGCGTTTTAGAAAAAAAAACTTTTTTTTGCGAATTCTTAGGCCTTAGTTCTCTTAGGATGTCGAGAGCTACTGAGACCTTGTCTTGAAACGCTCTTTTAACTTTTATCAAAACTTATTTTTTCTTCGTTTCTGTATCAATTATGCTACAAATGCTTCAATGTGCCAAAATGTGAAAATTTATCCCCGAAACGTTTCCCCAGCCGATGCAACATAAAACATTTTGGCTTCAAAAATTAGTGCATCGGCTCGTCAACTCCTTTCTGGGTGCCACGCGGAAATATTCTGAAGGTTCTTTGGGAGGATGCTTGGTTTATTGAAAATAATCCAAAAAAGGAAGGAAACTGACTGAAATGAAAAGTTTGAAATGGCTTTTAGAACCTGCGGGGTTTTCTGTGTATCTCCTATAACTTTTCAGAATTCGGCTTTGCTCACTTAAAGAGCCATACTTCTTACTCAGCTGTTTCATTAGCGTCATTTTTTTCAAACAACGCGGAATCATGTACAGACCCTGACTGTGCCTATCTTCAACAAGTCATTTTATTCACTTTTCCACATCTAGACATTGTTGGCATCCTGGACTTTTTACTACATTCTCTTCCTCTGAAAGGTTTAATATTTCGAACAAACTAGAAAATTTATTGTCAGGAACCTTTATATTTGATCCCTCTTCCCTCCCGAGTGAAAGTGAAACTTTATAAAATGACCCCCACAGTTACTTCCGTTGACCAAAGTGCCAAGAAAACTTTTTTTTTCTTTCTGTAAGATGATCTAAAAGAAATAATTAAATGCGAGTTTTGAAAACTATGGTACCTACATCGTCACATCGCATCTTGAAAACGCGGATAACTCGGACCTTTGACGTTCTGGAACCACTGGTAATCTGATCTCATTCCGTTTGGCTGAGCAAACTTATTTGATTTTATATAAGGATGGATTACTTACATAATAATTCGAAAAACTTGTTGTGTTTTCTATTGTCATCTTAAGTTTAAAAAATTTTGACATAAGGTGCCGAAGTTAACCTAAAAATCGGTTGAATTTCTGAAGTTCCTGAAGTTCCCTTTAAGGTGTTGACGTTGCGGCCTCAGGATTTCCTTCATTCCTGAAGGCAATCCTGAGGCCGCAATGTCAACACCTCAAACACTTACTTAACGTAATTCTGGTTCTTCCCTGGTTTTAAACGGTAAAGTCATCAAAGTTTTCACACTGTGAGCCACACCATTTTTACAGTGTTTGCAGAATTTTGAATGACTCTGGAAAAGGGTATTGCTAATTTAAAAAAGGAGCTGTTTTCAAACCCCTGCTGAAAACTTTTTGTTCGTTAGATAATTTTCACGGAAAACCCCTCATTCGAAGAATCGATGAAAGTATGCGTTTTACATTCAACTAATGAGTAGATATAATAGGACCATGGTTTTCAAAACTCGATAAATCATTTGTGGAAAGTCGGAACCAAATATAGAAAACCACTATTTCTTTACACAGCCTTCAACGGAAGCAACTAGCCCCTGAATTTTTTTCTTCTTATTGTGAATCCCCCATAGTCGAAGAAGTTTGACAATCCCCACATCTTTATTTTTTTTAAACTTTCCTGTTGTCTCTTTTTATCTCTTTCTTCGCCATTTACCGTTTTGAAGACCAAAAAACATTTTTCAGGTAGTTCGCTGACTGGTGCTGACGACAAAGGACTCGAATTCAGCAGTGAGTTTGTTTCATTTCTTTTGTATAAATTGTTTTCTTAAACTTTTCACTGAATGAGAAGATTGAGATGAAGAGGTCAACTATGAATTATTTGTGTGTTTTTTATAAAAATCAGCCAGATAACTGTAAACGACTTTGTAATTACAATGGGAGGAAAACATTTTTTTCGCCATAATCTTATGTTATTTCAGATACAAATGGCTCCCTCTTCTAGCAAGTGTTGTCGCGAACGTTCCACCAACGGAAGATCCATGAAGAAGAACGTTACTATGGGTGTGTTTCAGTTTTTTTTATTCTTCTTTCGATTATACCTGGATAGTTGCCCTCAGGGAGGTGCTTATTATTCAAATGAATTCTGACACTACCGTTCAAAATATTTTGCTGAATTTTGCGACGCAATTTTATTGCCAAGAAAGGGCAAGTCATGAGCGGTGTCTCAAAACTGTTTCCAAAACATAAATTTTGCAATTTTGATTGAATTATATATTCCGTTTCAGTTTCCTTGCCGGCGAAGGTTCCCCGCCCTGAGAGGGACTCCGAGGAGCGAGTCTGCGGAGGACAGATGGTGAGTACTCATTTTTAATAGTTGTACAAGCAGTCGAAGACCCATACTTGTTTTTGCATGTATTGTTTGAAGGCCTTTCACCCCATTGGAACCGCTTAGCGGTGATCATTAAACTTAGTCTATCTACAACGAACTAGAAACAATTTTAATGCCCACAAATCGGTTTTACACTGATTCTATCTTTTCACGTAAAAATGGGATGACCCAACTTTTAACCTTTTAAAGTGCGTTTAAAGCTGGAAGAAAACAGTACGCACTTTCTGGGCCTCGGGTGATCAACGTGATATACTTCCATGTCCAAGAATGGATTTTTCTGAAACTGTGTTGTATTTAATTAATTGGAAACGCTTGATGCGGAATAACGCTTATTGAAAATAATTGATATGTGGTGTAAACAAATCTTTATTGTTCTTTTTTATTCCTTAGATAAATCCTAAGTTAATTTTATATAGTAAATCAAAAATAATCAGAAAGGCGACATTAATTTAATCGTAACTTTCGTTACACAAACGAATAATTTCAGATTCACCGCCCCTTCCCTCATTCCGCCACCGAATTCGTCCAGCGCCTTGAGGTGGGAAATAATTATTTTCCAAACTGATGTTTTTTCTTTCAGTGGCTCCTCTTCCAGCTCACCGAGGGAAAGCTCAGCCGCACCGTTACTCTCCAGGTGGGCCGGGCCATTCTGAAGGGAGAGCCCAAGAATACTGTGCTGAATCTTCTGACCAACAGCGGGCTCGCCAACGCCAAGGCCCAGAACAGCTTCGCCTGGTAAAATTTTTTACTTTATGTGTAATAGAAATTGCTGTGTTTCAGGATTTACTCCCGGACCGCAGGTGACGGTGCCTTCCAGCTGGTAGAGCGAATGACCTTCTGCTACTGCGAGAACAAGACCTGCTGTAGTGGAATGCATCGCGGAGACTGCGGGTTTGTGTTTCTCTCATTCAAAAAAAACTTATTGTCTGTTTAGATCTTGTCTCCCCAGAGGCCCCTACAGGTTTGGCCCTATCGCATGTGATTACACCTGCACTCGCTTCAACTCGAAATCCAAATACTGGAAGTGCCTTTACGAGAATGAGCTGGCCAAGCTCGACAGGAATCTGAAGGAAGCTAGCAACGGTGAGTTTGCTACATTTTTTCGTAACGCTAGTCTCAATTATTTTTTGTTTTCAAAACAATACGTGCTTTTGACAAAATTTACAATAAAAACGTGGATTTCATCTTATATTAATGTGAATTTCAAAATCATCATTCAGTATACATCGCGCAAAGGTGTATATTTAAAAAAATAACTTTGTTGCATGAAAGCTCTGGTTTGTGTTTTCCCGAAAAATTCATTTTGATAATTTTTGGACTTTCTCATTACAAAAAGATAGAAAAAAATGAGATAATTTAAAATTATGATAAAACAACGTGTGATGTTTAAAAAGCTGAATGGTTCTATTTTCAGACGCCTCCGTCGCCGCCGTCCCGTCCAGCGCCTGCACCTCGGAGCGTCGTCAGGGTTGAGCACAGTGTCACGTTTACTTCGTATAGGATAGAATTTCCTCCATTGTTACCGTTGTCGACTGAATAAAAAACAGGAAAAGGTTTTGTAAATCATATAACAGCAAAACTCGCAAAGGAGTTGTAAGAATGGAGGAAGGGTTTTACTTTCAAAATTCGAATGGAAATCGGTAGCAGTGCGGAAACAATATTTACACCGTTTTGAACTTAATGCCAGGAAACGATAGTTTGGGGATGTAAAAAAAATTTCTTGAACTTGTATTTTTACTCATTCCAAAACAAGTTTTAAATTTTTGAGAAAAAGTGAGCTTTCTTGGGAGGACGCCCATTTTAAAAGTGCGATTTTGATATTCATACTGAATTCGGATGTCACATTTGGAAAGGGAAAAATGTATTCCAGGCGCAGTATTAATCAAGTGCCAGTTTTAAGAATGGATTTTGAATTTCTCTCAAAGCGTAGATCAATAAAATACAAACTTGTTTTGGTTAAAAATGCCTCGTTAATCATATTTCGAGGATTTCAGTAGTCAAAAATGGCGTTTGTGGATGACTGTCGTCTACAGATTTTGGCTAAATGACGAACGAGTCCTGCGTTCATGCGATTCCGCGACGTCTGATCGTTTCATTATTTTGACCACGGCCGCCAGGGTCAGCGAGTGCCGCGGCTGACACCCGTAGCGGATCGGCAGCACACAGCAGGAGGTGGTTCAGCCTTCGACCAAAGGCGACGGAATCTGGAGAAGAAAACACGAAATGCCCTCTCACTAACCCTTTAAGGTTAAATCCAGTTCATAGAGAAACAGTCATTACTTTACACACTGTGGAAAACATGTTCTCTCCAAACAATGTGACTGATTTTAAAATGCTGAAATATTATGCTTTGAAATTTATTCCGGTAAGGTTTTTCATGTTAAGGAAATTACGAGAGCTTGAATTTGAATAGAAACCCATTGAAATTACTATTAGTTCCACCTCTTCCTGTCGAACGGTTGTGGTTCAACATCGTCCGTCCACCTTGTTTTAAGCGAACTTAAAAACCGTATTTTTTCCAGTGCAGGAAAGTCATCTTTCGTGGAATTATGAAAAAAGTGACAGTTTTGCATGATTAACCTCAACGAACATACAACTTTTAAAGAAACCAAAACAACGAAACCAAAATTTACCTCAAAACAAACAACAACATGAAAGATCATTTAGGATTTGTAAACAATTGAGATGGTTTACGCAGATGCCTCATCCTCAGCTTTCTGAACCTTCGGAGGCAGGGGAGGGTTGAAGGGGTTTGTCATGTGAAGGCCAGGAATTGGCTCGACAATTTCTTCCTCGGTCTCGTTCATTCTCTGCTCACGCGTGAGCCTCTTGTTCAGCCTCCAGACCTGTAATTTAAATAGGTAATGCGTATAGATAAATAATTACCTGAATGTAGGCTTCCGACAGATTGATAACATGGGGGAGGATTTCTTCAACGTGGAGATCTTCCAACTGGAACCACTTCTGGGAACCCTGAAAGATTCTTGATCATAATCCCAAAGTTTGTGAACTCACCTGATGAAGGGACTGAATGCGGTAAGTTCCGCTTTCGGGAGTTCCGTCGTGGACGATGTTTCCAATCAGATCGTAGGTAGTGTATTTGTGAAGAGCCTTAGCTTCCTCCGCCAAGCAGTCGTACATGTCGACATTTCTGAAGCAGATGGTTTGTCTGGGTTTACAAATCACATGGCACATAGTAAGTAGAATACTTTCGCATTTTAAAGGTTATTTGTAAGGTTACCCTAGGGTTGGAAAATTTAGACGTTAAACCTAAAAAAAACTTCCGGCTTTCTAAACGAACTACATCGATTGAGTGTTTAATGACATATGTTTTGATCTTTCATGGTATCCCCCAAGTTACAATTTGGGCATACATAACATCACGCAGTTCAACTGTCGAGGAATTATCATAGATGAAATTACTCTCTTTCGATGGTTCCCCTCCCCCTTATTGTGATTTTCAAATTTTCCCGCCTTGTTTACATTGTTTGGTTTCCAATCCTCGAATGGAAGTGATACCAGCAAGAATTGTGAATCTCACGGTTCTTAAAAAACCGCAATGAAAAAGCTACACCATGACGGAAGCCTAACTGAATAGAAAAAAGCCAAACTTTGGATTTCTTCGCTTCATTAGCTGACCCTTGATAATAAATTGTTTGAAAAGATGTACGCGCTAAAGATGTTAGAAAATCTAAGTGTCCACCAAGTAGGCAAATGAAGACCCTGAAAAGTAAACTTACGTGATGGGGAAGTTGACAATCGTGGGATTCTTCTCCACATACCACTGGTTCTTGTGGAATCGCTTGTACATCACAACCAAGTACTCCGGCAGACGGAGGATCTCAAACCTCTTCATGATGTTCTGGTTATACGTTTTGTACTCCTAAAGTAACAAAATCATTAGCTTCGAAGAAATGGACCTACCTTCTCCATTGATCCATTGTACTTGTTGAGCAGAACCTGGAGTGGGACCTGGGGGATGATGTTCTCCAATTGGGTGTCACGGTACAAGGGAGCAGGAGGAAGATCCATGGACAAGTAGAGGAAGGGGAATTCCTTGGAGACCTCTGAAAGAAAAAAAATGAGCTTTTAGTTTAAATTTTACTGTTTACCTTGGTAAGAAGGAAGTTGCAGAAGTTCTCTGGCTTGATCTTCAGTGGCCTCAGCTGGGACGATCTGACGAGAGTACTGGCGCATTCTACCGCGGAAAGTTCTAACACAAGTAAAATAAGGGATTTACAGTCCAGCTTACTTGTAAATGATGGAAGAGCTGGTTTTCTGATTGCCATTGAGAGCCGTATGGAGGGTGTTCAGGATGAAAGTCATGAAGTCAGCAGCATCAGCTGAAAGAAAAGTAAGAAAAGTGAAAAGGCTAGCCTGGTAATAGGTAAAACGGTTACCAATCGGGAAAACTTACATTGCTCAATGATCTGGAACTTCTTCTCCGAGCAAATAACCGACGCCTGTAGCATTTCATGAGGAGAGACGTGCTTTCTGAAGGCCTTGGGGTTCCAGAGCTTTCTAAAATTGGATTTTGACGACATCAAACTTTTAAATATACCTGATAAGTTCGCCGAAACGCTTGGGAAGCTCAAAGAGGGTATCACCAGGAGGCCTGGAGATAGAACTGTAGTTTTCCTCCTGCAGGAAGTAGTTTCTCAAAGGAACCACGTGGGAAAGTGCCTAGAATAACAAGAATGGTGACTTTTAGAAGACATTCTTACGTGCAAGACGGCGTTGCAGTAGTCATTGGCTTTGATGTTGTTGAGCCCAACAATCCCTGGATAGTAGGTGGAGTCGTCATAAGCTCTGGCCATCTTTGTCTGGCTATCGAGACTGGCGATGAGGGCTTTCGAGTAAGTAGGCTTGAGCACGTACTGAAACATTCAATGATAAAAACCATCTTTAAATGTCATACCGTAATATCACCCAGGGATGGGTCACAAATCTCGTAATTGTCAGGAAGGCAGTAGAATTTCAAAGTTTGAAGGTTTAGAAAGACGCGATGATCCGTATCGAGTGAGTGGGTGTAAGCGTGGGTTTTGGTGCCCCTTCCCTAGAAAAATCGATACTAATAAAACTATTTGATATTTTTACCTGGAAGTACTTTCCGCAGATCATGCAGGCGTAGACGTTCATGGTCGACAGCGAAACGGAGCATAGCTTTTCGAAGTCAAAATCAAGTACAGTTCTGAAAGCAGCGGATGTGTGCAATAAGACGCCGATCGGTACCGATCAATAGTGTCCAAGTAAGGGCAGGAGCGGGAGATAATTTCCTGCTCAGCCTTTCTGGCAGCTTTCGTGGCAGAGTCGTCTTCGTCATTGTCCTGGTCCTAAAGAGAGAACATCAAAAATGGAGAACAAAAAAGCGATAAAGTACCTCCATTTCTTCAATAAGGCGAAGTCGCTCCAGTTCTCGCTTGGACAAAGGCTTCGGGGGTTCTTTTACCTGAAACAAAGTGGTGTATCAAAGCTTTATGAAACTATTAGTTCAATTATTACTGAAGCACACGTTTTTGGGAACTTTCAATTTCTTGTTTGCGAAAAAAGTATTGATATAAAAAAAGCTGTGACAAGGCATTTCGTTTTCTGGTGAAGTAAAAACATGTTTTTTTTTCATAACTCTCTTTGTTTATCTCAAATTCAAATGAGTGAAAGTTGGTTGTTTGGGTAACCTTGAATTTAAAATAATAATGATGTCGTTCGATTATATATCCTATTTCTTTCTCAAAATGAAGAACTACGAGAATTTCGTGAGAAAAATATAAAACTAAGCAACAAACCTCTCCTTCCTCAATCTCTTCAGCGTTTTCTTCCTTCTTCCTTCGAGAGGTACCATTCTCCCCATTCTTTTCACTACGTTCTTCCCTCCTTCTCTTGTTCTGAGGAGACCTACAAAAAGAAAAAGTTATTTAAAAGGATTAGCTTACTTGGAGCGAGACCTAGAACGCCTTTCCCTTTTCAATCTGTCTTTCCTGGTGGCAGACTCAGGCTCTAAAATATTTTTTTCCAATGAATCTCAAGTGTAGTAGAAATAAAATTAAGAAACATTTTTACCTTTCCTCTGCCTGGTTCTGTCTTTGGGAGAACGTTCGCGAATGTGCCTCGGGGAACGTTCACGGTGGTCTCTGGGCGAGCGTTCACGGTGGTCCCTCGGTGAACGATCACGGTGGTCTCTAGGAGAGCGTTCCCTGTGCTCATCGCGAGAAGAACGTTCAGGGGACCTTTCTTAAACAAAAATTGTTTTCTTTAAAGAAAAAGAATAAAATGAAAAAAGAAAGAAAATATAAAATTAAATAAAAATTAACAAACCCCTTTTCCTGCTGCTTGTCTCTTCAACATCTACAGATTTTACGTCCATTATGTTGCTGGCTCAGAAAATTTGTCACACTGTATAGAATAATAAAAGCGATGAATCCTAAATATGGCTTTGTGACAAAAGCGTTATTCGAAAAATCGGGCGTCTGACATAAAACGGGTAAACATTTCGGACGCGACGGCTTTTTGCACACAATGACCTAACCAGACAGTCGAAGCATCACGGTATTGTACCAGGAAATAGCGCTACTAAAGTCGAAAAACGGATTAATGTAAAATCGATTAAAAAAAACAATGCATAATTTTATTTGTGACGACGTATCACAGACGTGTTCTCTTCAAAACACCACTAAAGCGGCGTAAGTGAAAGAAAGAGAAGTTGGAGTTGTCGGCTTGTTACGGAGCACTTTAAAGAATTCCGTTGTTTGCATAGTAGCCGGTTCTCTCTCAATACATGGGTTGTACCAATCGTCATAAATAACCATTTGGTAGTCTCTTTCACTGGCATAATCCAGTACCATTTCCAAAGCGGTTTTGTGGACGGAGCTAAAATAAGAAACTAGATGGAACATAAAATTGTATACCGTAGTGCCTCAGTAATATTGCTTTTCAGTTTCAATTCTCGAAACCCTTGGCAATTTTTCAAGGCCCTCTGTTTATCTATTCGCCGAAAAACAACAATAGTTTTTTCACTGTAGTCCTCAATCATCATTTGTTCCACGTAACCGTAATACACATATTCATTGTTGTTTACGTTCACTGTTTTTGAGACAACAACAGTATAAATGTCCCTTAATAAGATCATCAAAATCAACTAAAACCGCTCACGAAGTAAAGTTAAATTTGGCTTTGTAACTAGCAAGTATGTTTTTAGCGATTACGCAGTTGTCTCCTCCTTTGTCAACTTCTTTTCGAACAATGTCTCTGTTTGCGCTATTGAAATATGTAGAAGTAAAAAACTCATCAGACTGAAAATGAACATATTTAAAATGAAGACACATTAAATTGTTTTCCCGAAGTGGGTGAGCAAAAATTATTTTCGCTATCAAAACATGTACCTCTTTGAGTGTGTTGACTAGCTTTTCCGAGTATTGCTTATACAGATCGTTAAGTTGTTTAATCTCTTTGTTGTAGGCCTGTTTTTGAAAACGAGCTCCTGCGCGAAAATATTCAAGGATATACTAAAACAAATGTAAATATAAATTAGCTGGGTACCGCATGGACGAAATAACGCAGAATCAAAGAGCGAATTTCCAAAAATTCTTCTCTGTCGTAATTGGAAAAAACAATTCCATCATGCTGAAGTTGTTTAGATTGTTCAATGATGTTGACGATCTGAAAAGCGGTTTAGTTAAGAAAATGTAAGCTCAAACAACTTAGGAAGAGACAGCGGGCTTTAATCCTAAGGACTCATTAAATATAAATAAAGGTGTATTTGAGCCACGGATATCATTGTGGCATTTTCAAGTACTCACCACTTGCTTGATATTTGACTTTGCGTAGGTTTCCAGGAAAGTTTTTTATTGTGAGCAGTAGGCTTCTTTCTGTAGTAGTCCATTAAATCCACAAGGGTCTCAACAGGAATCACGACATTCTAAACCATATTGCTTTTTAGTATTTTAGGAAACCTGTCTGAACAATTGTTTGTCAATGTGGTATTTGAGTTCAGCCGTTTGCTGGTCGATTTTTGAGTGAAGTACGTCAAAACGCTTGGCCAAATCATCCAGGATCTTTTGTGTGTTCTGATCTCCGCCATCATCTAGAAATGCCGCAGCGATTCCGCCCACAATTGAAACTCCCTAAACAATCATTGGCTTTAATTTATAAACAAAATTGATTTACCTTCAGAGCTGTGATGAATTTCGTTGTTGTGATCTGAAAAAAAACTGTTGTTAACAATATAAATGTTTATGAAAAATGACTTGAGTAGGGAAGGTGCTTGTTTTTCAATTCGAAATACACATTATATTTTTTGGTAACTTTTCCGCCTCCCTTGAAAGTCAGCTAAAAAACATTTAACGCCTAGTTAGACGAGAAATACTTGAAATGTTTTATGCTAATTTGATTAGTAAAATTTGTTACCTTTAAAAAATTCTCTGCAAATTTCTGTGCACCGGGCGCATCAGCTAGGGTTGCAAAGACTGAAGACGAGACTGATAGAGACGTTTTCATATCAGGGACCTAGAAAAATTGGTTGCATGTTGTCAAATCATTCCATAGCAAGTTTGTTTGTTGTCTTACAATTGGAGTTGCGCGACGAACACGAGAAGAGCCATTTCCAAGCAGATCCGTGCTGATTTCTGCCGCCGGATAGCAGGGTGAACCACTGATTAGAAATCTAAGTTTTGTTAAACGAAAAACATCGATGCAGGTGGTCGACGAGTAGTCGACGAAGGCGAGAAGGAAGAGCAGCCACATGGTGCGTATCGATAATCTCGGAGGGGGTCTTTTAAAGAAATCCATTTTATTGTGTGTATTATTAAATTTTAATAATATTCCGTTTTTAGAATAGGAATAAAGAAACTGTACATTTGATCTTTGCCGACATGTCTGGGCCGATCGCAGTCATCAGAGACCACAACAACTGTAACAAGACCCAATGCAATAGCTTCAGTCTACTTAAGGTTGATTTTACTTTAGTAAAACTGCGAATCAAACACAAAACGTTTGTTCTTGATAGAATGTTTTGCAATTGTATTTTATGTCTTTTAAAAATTTAATTTTGCCAATACGCTTTTGAGTTTTTAATGTAATTTCCCTTGTTTTCCCGAATTAGCATCAGAAAACAAAACCTTGGAAAAAACCATATTCAAGAAGCCATTACTAGCACGAAAGAAATGAAATTGTAGTAAAAATATAGGAATGGAAAGAAACAAGAAAAACGACTACTCACAAATTTATTCACAAGATCTGGCCATGAAACCGGCAATTTCAAAACATCACCGCAGCTGCGTATTCAAAGGAATTTGTGAATCTATTGGTATGTTTGCTGGTTGAATATGGACGCATCCAATCTCCCAGAGAATCCCCATGTTGCTTGTCCATCACCTTGATTATGTCCTTTTTTAGTAGTGGGGATCGAACTAGGCTGGTTTTTTTTTGATAACCCGACCTCTTAGCCTTTCTATGTTAATAACTGTTTTACTGAAAACATTTTTTTAGTTTGAAACAAGTTAATTTTCAAAATCGATTTTAAGAAAACCTCGGGCAAGCGCGTGTTTCCCTTGATTACCACATATCCTGAATGTTTCTAATTCAGCATTTTATGATGTTGTGACAATGATAAATGCTGTTGGCATTACTGTTGTTAAGCCAGAACAACGTGGACCGATAAGTAAGAATGTTTCAGGCCAAGTTTGACAAAGTGGCTCGTCAAGAAGCATTATTTCAGTGATTTCGTCATCTGAATCATTGCGGAACTACAACTAATTCGAACTTGGATTCTTTAATCCATATCATCATCTATGGATTTTAGTGCTCAAACTCTGTTTTAACCAAACTTTTATTCACAACATTTTAGAACATCACAGCAGCGGCAAATTCATGGGAATTTCCAATTCTATTTGTAGGTTGACAAAGGTCAAATACGCAACGCCTCACAATGAAGAATTCCGCCACTTCTGAGCTATTTGTTTTGAAGCAGGGACTGTGCCAATTGTCGTAAACAAGCATCTGGAAATTTCCATCTCGGGCGAAATTCGTTATATCCGAAAATATGAAATAGTGGATTTTCCTGCAAAAGATATTAGACTCTCATAGAACTCTTCACTTACTTCAGCTCATCAAATATTTGTGTGTGATAATTTTTCGTTTTGTAAGTGTTTGCAACATCCTTGAAAGACTTTGTCGGCCGGGCAACTACAACAGTTTTTTCATCGTAGTCTTGAATGAGCAAAATCTGCAATGAACTTCTTCACTAAACTCTGTCTGCCAGGACTTGATACAAAATGTACTGAAGGGTTTTGTTGAACACTTTAGAATTTGAAGAAAATCTGCAATGAACTTCTTCACTAAACTCTACCTTTGTACAGACATGGCTGGGCCGATTGCAGCCACCACAGCTCGCAAAATCTGTAACAAGACCTAAGGTTATGGTTTCAGTCAAGGTTAAGTTTACGTTTTCTTTATTGAACTAATTGGACTCCAACAATTTTTTTTATTTTAGATAAATAGATTATCAAAATTTCTTTACTAACGAGTTATGTTTTTGCCTCATCTAATACATACACCATAAAAATCAGTTCCTATCTTTATAGTTTAAAAAAAACAAACGACTAGAATGGTATTTTTGTCTCTGATCTATACAAATACTGGAGGATGTGGCAAAAATGATAACGTCTGCCTTTTCTGTAAACGGAAAAAATAAGTCTCTTTGTGATAAAGCTCTCAAACATTTTAACTTCCAGGTACTTGGTTTAAAATAATTGTTTGTGGTTGATTTGATTTGATTTTTTGATGATTATTGCTTTATCGAATTTCCATTTCGGGAACTAAAACAATGGGGGAAAACCTTAGCTAAGAAAAGTCTAAAAGAAATTTACCAGCATAGAAGAAATTATAAAAAAAAAACGTAGCACAAATAAAATATAGGAATTAAAAAAACACGAAATTTTTTTTTAAATTTTACAAGTTTATTCAGTTCGTGTTAGCAAACATTTTTAAAACATCACCACAGCGGCGTAACGAAGGGAGTTTCTGAAGCCATTGGTATGTTTGCAGCCTGATTCGGGGCGTGCCCATAATCCAGGGTCTACACAACGATAAACTTCGAAAAAGTCAGAAGCCTCCTCATTGTTAGTTTTCATACAAGGAGAGTACCAGTTGTCATATACAGCCATCTGGAAGTTTCCTTTCTTCCCATGCTCTAGAATATTCGGTAGGTCAAGCGATTCGATTTTTCTAAAGAAATATGATAAAATTATCAAATCCTTTCCTTACGTTAGGCGATCAAATATTTGTTTTTGCACATTTTCTGCTTTGTAGGCGTTGGCATTCTTTTTAACTGATGATGATGCGGTGGTTAGAAGAACCGTCTTCTCGCCGAAGTCTTCCGTCGCCATGGTTTTGTTGATCACTCCAAGGCGGACGTATTGCTGAGGGTCTGCATCGACCCGTGCCAAATTTGACACTACGACAGTAAAGGTCTCCCTAAAATTAAACGTTTAAAAAGGTGTTTGGGCTGCTGACTTAAGTGCTTTCTTTTGATAGGCACTCAAAATGGTTTGAGCAATTTCGCAGTTATCGCCTCCTTTGTCCATTGCTTCACGCACGGTTTCCTTCATTGCACCCTTGAAGTAGTTTCTGTCGAAGTAGTCGGACCACTGGAAAGTATGGCATGATGATTATGCCCAAGAAAAGTAACATTTGGGATTTTTTTAAAGTTTAATTTGGAGGTTTTATTTAAGGTTATCGCCGTTCTGTGCATATCTTTTTCTTTGTCATCATACCCCAAAACGAAAAAAATGATAATACCTCTTTCAAGGAGTTCCATAATTTTTTCTTGTCCTTCTCAAAATTTTTATTGAGTTGATCCATCTCTTCGGCGTACCGCTCAATTGGATAAGCAACTCCCGAATGAAAATATTCAATAAGATACTAAAAGTGTTGTGTTAAATAAATTAATCAAATTACCGCTTGGAAGAACGAGCGGGTGATTGCGTCTCGGGTGGTCATAAATTCCCAACGGTCAAAGTTGTTAGCTTCAATTGACGTTTTCTGAAGTTCGGATATTTGAAGAGTGATATCGACGATCTGAAACAGGTTGAATGTAGTCTGCAAATGTGCATTTAAAAGCGAGCGAGAATTATTAGCATTTCACTAACCGTTTGCTTTATGTTGGTTTTGTTGTATTGCACCAAAAAGTTGTTCCTCGTTTGAGTGTTGTTCTTCTCCAAGTAGAGCTTCATATAGCGATGAACCGTGTTCACAGGAAGAATAACAAACTGACAAATGGTGTTTTTAGGTTTTCTCTTTTGCTTTACCTGCTGGAAGAATTTTTTGTCCACGTGTTCATTTACTTGTTTCGTCTGTCTCTCTAATTTATCCCGCAGGCTGCTAAAACTAGTTTCCATTTTGTCGAGGATCTTTTTTGTGTTTGCATCTCCACTGTCTTCCAGAAATATCGACAAAAGACCTCCGGCAAAAGAAACTCCCTGTTACAAGATAAGATCTTAGGAAAAGGGAAAAGTACCTTGAAAGCTTTGAGGATATTTTTTGCAGCAGCCAAAAGCCAAATTATGATTTAGTTAGAATTTCGTTCTTTGGCGAAAAACACACATAGCCATTATACTCACCTTGGCGAAAGCGCCGGTGAACGATTCATCGATTTTGATCTTAGATAGTTTGCCAATCAGGTCTGACGACTCTTTCAGAATTGTTTTATTATCCGGAATCTGTCAAAAATAAAAATTAGCCATTTTCTTTTTGTTTTCTTCTTTTGATTAAATAAAATTTCTTCTAATATCTGTGGAAGTAGAAACAATGAAAAAAAAATGTCTTTTTCACGACTTATCATCATTGTGAATTTAATATTTTTTTCAAACTACGAATTTTTTTTCCAAAACATTAACGGGCGTGGGAAAATGTTAAAACATAGATCCAAATGTTGAGCTTGTTTGAGTTTCAAGGAGCAAGTTCATAATTTAACATTAATTCTGTTTTCTCATAGTCTACGTATATCATTCAAAATTATCGTTTAATTTATTTCTGTTTTGTTTTCTACTTTTACTAAACGCTTACCGTCCACCCGCGACGAACACGAATACCATTGTTGTCAATCAGGCCATCTTCCACATCAGCGCAATTGCTATTTAAGAAAAATTAGTCATCTAGCAAACTACTTGCCTTTCAAAACACTGTTGGGAAGAATAACCTACAAGTGCCAGTAGGAAGAGAAGCCGCATTTGGTTTGTCCTTCATCTTGATACTGTCCTTTTATAGTGCACATCTACTTTTGTGGTTCGTGATTCTAGCGCTTTTGTTTAGGCGGCGTTTTAGCTGTTTGGCGAAAAGTGATATCACAAACCGGCAACCTGATTTATCAAGGGCATTTTTTTCAGCACCTGAAACAAAATAATAGGCTTATCTAGTTTACTTCGCCTGCTTTTACTGTGCCTATTTGATGCAAAGCCAAAGATACAAACCCAGTCAGCTTTGGCGGCGAGAATCACAAATTATTCGTGCTCTTATTAGTTTATTCATTTTTTATTTAAATTTTTCTATTTTCTGCGCTTCAATGTCCTGTTGGAAAAAAAGGAAGAAAATGATGCCGTGAACGAACAACCTGTCATGTGTTGTTTGAAAAAGAAAAACGTTTGCGATGACCACTTTCCAGATTGTTTCCAATCCATCATTAGGTTTTGTGGCAACCGTCAAGAATGTGGTCCGTGACCGTGAAATGGTTTCTACTTTCTAGACAAAGATTGCAGACAAACTGAATATAGAACAAAGCCAAAGTCAGAAACAACACCCAATGAAACTTATGTGATTGAAATTATTGTACGGTACAAAAGGCAAAGCTAAATTCATAAACACACGTTTAAAAAAAATTCTTTGTTCTTTGTGTCATGTGTTTACGGCCTGTTTGCTTTTGAGTAATCTCCCAAATCTGCTGTGAAAATTTGCACGCATCACTAAAATCCATGTGGATGCGTACGATCTCGGATTAGTATTACTATAAAGGAGGTTGGCGTTTAATGGAATAGTACTTTCAGTAGGTTTTTTTTTGAATAGTTTCCTTTAAACTTTCTGAAAAATTGCAAAGCTTCAGAAGTCTGTAGATTTTTTTGTGACAAATGCTCATTTTATTGGTAGTATTGGTTGGAGTAACATCGTCTGATGGTTGTTTATTTCCTTCTGATCCTGCTCCAAAAGTGAAACTGTTTGTAAGTAAATGTATTTCAAGAGACGTGAGAGTTGTTGGATTTTATCAAATGATAATTCCTTTTCAGTTTAAAGATAAATTTATAAAAGTTATAGCAATAAAATTGTTTTTTTTTCAGACCTCAGAAATTAAAAATAGTCTAAACACTACCTGGAACGTGTTTACGAAGCTAACGAATGCAGGCAATGGATTTCTCCAATTCTTCGAGAAAAAGTTTTGGGAGGTACGTATTAACACATTTTGTTAATTAATATGTCCTTTCAGATCAAAAGGGAAGAAATGAACACCGCTTTCCATGTGAGGCGCCTTAAATTCTGTTTTTAAAGTTTCAGGGTTTGTCATTTACGGGAAATATTGCAGCTGCGTATTTGAAGGATCCTGATGTGAAAACCAGTAAGATTATTGAAGATATTAAACAAATGGAGCTACATTTATCGTCGATGAGAACAGATGCAGTTGAATCTTTGCCTTTTTTAATCATAAACAACTATAACCTCTTCGCTGCTTATGATCAAGTATGTTTATCCAACGAGGAAAAGATCACAACATTAAAAAAGAAACACTGATGTTAAAAACTGCAGTTAATAATAATCAATTTCAGCTTGTCGAAATTCCAGTTTCGGCCGCTGTTAAAGCAACATTTACAAATAGGTTCAGTTTTACCGCTCTCAAAGATTTCGTGAGGAAAATCAATGACGCTCATCTGAGTTTCGTGGTGAGTGCCTTTGAAATTGTGAAATGTGTTCAAGAAATGCGAAACTAAGTCAAGCAATATTTGAAAAGTTGAATTTAACTTGAAGTGCATGTTATTTAATAAAAACAAGTTTGTTTCAGATACCCCGTTCAATTAACTTTGCCGAAACCCTGTGGAACCTTCAACGAAAAGCCACTAACGGAACTTATGACGTCCAGAAAGTGGATGAACTTCGTGGAAGTCTTCTCAAAAACTTCTTTCTGGCGGTTTTCATTAAACTTATAAAAAAGACGTTTTTTAGCACGTGGTTCAATACTACATAGCAGGGGTTAGGTTCTACGGCAATGAATACAAATACGAGTTACAAGGGCTTGACTCCTTCTTCGAAGACTATTATAATGAACTTAAGGCAGCAGTTCATAAGGTAAGAAAGCCAAGTTAAGAAAACTAGAAAAATTTGTTTTTTGTTACAGCTTTCTCTTTCAGATGTCTTACCTGGCCGCTCCCTGATTGGTTTCGCAAAATCATACTTTTCAAGCTTCATTTGGTGTTCAGTCTTCTACGAATAATTGTTATAAACCATCATTTTATAAGCATAATTTGATGAAATCTTCCCCTTATTGAATTCTTGCATTAATAGATAAGATCAAGTCTAGACATGTAAAAAAATGTCAGCAGGTTGATGGGGTGACAATATTACAAATTAAAATGTATTTTCTCTCACAAACATGCTAACAAACAGAAGGCTTTCCAAGGCGGGATATACCCGCTTCTTTTTCCCTTTGAGTTGTTTTCTGTAGTGCATGTTTTTTGCGCTTGACTGGGTAATCCTTTTTGGAGTTTTCCATTCTATTGCATGGCACAATTTTATTCACGATACTCCTTTAAGCAGTGATTTAAGCAATTGGAATGTTTAGTCATAATCGGCTTGAATGCGTTTGATTTTGATCTTGAGTTTGAGTTTCTACGTAAACCAATCGTGATAGCGCAAATGGGTTTAAGGGAATGGTTCAGAGATTAGTCAGAAGGTAGCGAGATAAGAATAAAGATAAAACATCAATTTTCAAATTTATTCCTTTACAAAACGTTGACGGCGTATTGTTAGAACAACATAACAGCTGTAATCCAGGGCTCAAAACCGAATTCCATGTCCGTTCCAAGATAGGCATCGACATAATCAGCGGCCTCTGGATTTGATGTTTGAAGGCAGACGTTGGAGCCGATTGGGTAAATAACCATTTGGAAATTTCCTTGCTTGGCATAATTCAATGCTCCTACACTGTACAACCTGAAAAATAATAAAATACAATAACAATTTTCTTACATGTCTCCGTTTTTTAACGTGTCCTTGACATTTCCGTTTTTGAATGCAATAGAATTATTGCTGAAAAACCTAGTCGGCTTCGCAACAACAATCGAGTGGTCCTTGAATTCTTCAGTGTAAAAAGTGTTTTCAAAACTGTAATAGTCTATTTTCCCCTCCAAGCTGTTGCCAACTGTCACCGAGAAAGTATCCCTGAAAATGGTTTGTAAATTTGAAAAACTCAAACTGTCTGAATTCAGTAAAAAAAAATTAAAACTCAAGAGCTACTCACGTGGGACTTTTTGCTTGGAATTTTCTGAGAATGTTTGTAGCAATTTCACAGCTGGACTCCCAGCTTCTGCCAAGATGAACTTCTGGATGTATCAATTCCTTTGCCCAAGCTGCTACACAGTTCTTTTCGAAAATGTTCTCGTACTAAAAACAAGTTTAGAATCCTTTAAAAGGTGAAAAAAAGAAAATGTACTACCTCTTGAAAGATATCTTTAAGCTCTTTCTTGCGCAGCTCGAAAGAATAATTTATTCGTTCGATCTCCTCTTGATGTTCTTTACTTTGATAGCGAACTGCAGCATGGAAGGAATCGATCATAATCTGTGAAAGTCGATAATTAGTAGAACAAGTAGTTTGTTACCGCAGTTACAATGTAGTGGGCGATTCTGTTCTTAACTGTCGTAAAATCACTTCTGTCGTAGTTCGATTCTTCCATGCTGCCTTTCAGCATTTTTGGAGCTAGCGCGATTATGTTTCTAGTCTGAAATCCAAATGTAGTTTAGTGTAAAAATTGGTTAAAGGGGATGAGGCAGTGAGAGGGCTTTTTCAAGTTTAGTTTTTTGAATGAAGCTAGAAACGTTGCCTCGTTAACCAGTTTTTATCCCAATGGACAGGCAGAGCGGCTGAAAATGGCAATTAGTTATTTCACTAACCACTTGTTTCCTATGGAAGTTGTCGTACGTTTTCAGGAAATTGTTTTTGTAAGCTGGATTTCTGAATTGTACGTACTGATTCATTGCTTCAAAGGTGGCATCTACTGGAACAACGATGGCCTGAAAAACACTTGATCTTTGATTTGTTTCACATACCTGTTCAAATACTGTCTTGTCAGTGTGGCTTTTAAAATCTTTTGATGAAAGCATAGTTTTTAGCTCAGACCCAGGAACCTAAATAAAAATGTGTAATCCCGCCTCTTTAGCTCTCTCTCTCTCTTTCTTTTTTAACTCAAATTTTTCTCCACGGCTCTACGCAAACGAGTAAAATTGTTTCCAGGAATTTCAGCGCTGCCGCCGTCAATCAATGAGTTGAAACTGTTTTCTAAACTGTATTTCACAAAACGAGAAAGTTACCCTTCGGTGAAGTTCTCCGCAGATATTCCGACGGCCAGAAGCAACAGAAGGAGACGCATTTTGGATGGCCATTGTCGTAGTTTGGCCCTTTTATAGAGTTTCTGTTCGCTGTCTGTTTCATATGAAATTCCTGTCTGATGCACTTTTGTCGTTTGATTTTCGCGGCGTCTCAGACCGTCTGGAATTCAAACGAAATCAAAAATTGTTCAAGAAATCGGCGATGGTGAGTCACAGACATCCGCTTCGGTTGACTCAGCATTTTTGCCATTTTAACCCAAACGAAAAAAAAAACAACGTTTTTCGTGTGTGTGTGAACCGAATTTCACTAATTTATTCAAAAGTTTCTCATATTTACAACGAAGACTAACGAAAATTGTGTTATTTAGATGTTTTTCTTATCTTGTTTTTTTTGTGAGACCCAGACCCACTGCGACAAAAATTTCCTTTTTGGCCCCCACTACTTTGGATGTCTTAAAAAACAATTGATGTCAAAAGGTGCAAAATTTAAGTAATATACGATTGGCAGAAACACAGTTCTAAAGTTTCTCTGTTCTTTGTACCCGTTGTTTACGCACTGATGGATTTTGATTAATCTGTCAGATCTTTTGTGAAACGCAGCACGTATCGGTGAAACCCACGTGGACGCATTCGTACGATCCCGGATTAGCATTACTATAAAGAGTGGCGTAAAACATGGAAACAATGCTATTTTAGTTAATTGGCATTACACTGCTGTGCTGATATTCTTGGTCGCCGTGGTTAGTGTTGCAGCTTCAAACAGTCCTTATCTTAAGGCAACATTATTTGTAAGTAAATGGTTTGCGTACCAGAACGAGAGAGAATTTGAAATTTTGTTTCCTTTAACTTTTCATAATAAGTTTTCAGACCCCGGGATTTAAGAGCGACTTAAACACCACTTTGGATGTCTTTACAAAGCTAAGCAACGGAGGCAATGGATCTTTACCTTTCTTTGAGAAAATGTTTTGGGAGGTAGATTTTTCTTTGTTTGGGTGACATTCCATCTTTCAGATCAAAAAAGAAGAAATGAAGACCGCTCTCAAGGTTAGCCTAAGTTGCTTATGTTTCTGATATTTCAGGGGATGTTGATTGCTGGAAACATTGCCGTCGAAAACAATCCAGATATGGAAACAAGAAAGATAATCAAAGACATAAAAAAACAGTCCAGACCTTTGAATTGCTTGATTATGTAAGTTTAGGGAATCTGGAAATAAACCTCAGCACAAATAAAAAAAAAGAAACACCAATTTTTTGCATGAATTATTATTCAATTTTCAGTTCGTCGACGTTAAAGTGTCAGCCGCAGTTGACGAAATGGTCTTCACAGATGGACTCGACACCCTCGACGTCAAAGAAGAATTTATTAAAACAATGAGAGGTCTGGGTTTACAGGTACGGATTTGTTTCACAATAGAAATCATTTTAAAGGAGATTATGACGAATGACAGGTTTATGCTAGCAAGGTGGCTAAATAGCTTTTCATAGATTTCATAACTTTGTGGTTTCCCGCGTTTTATAGAAAAGTAGACAGAAAACCGATTATTCATTCATTTGTCATAACGTATTTTACCAGACAAAAAAAACGCAACGCGGGTTTTTTCCTTTTTGGGATAGCCAGCCTTTGGGCGCCTCTGATCACTTTGCCGCCTGTATGAGCGGCCTTTGGCCGTTTGATTGAATGGCTTTCTGTCGCTTGGTTGGGAGGCCTTTGGCCGCTTAAATAACAGCAATGCTATAAAATGTACCACATGGCAATTTTGAGGCTCATGCTATTTTGCGCCCTTCCCATCGCTTGACCATTTCCTACCTAAGAAATGGTACTACATATCCTTAATTTCCACTAAAACGCTGTGCTGCTAACCAAGAAAGAGAAAACCTTGAAATGTATACAAGGATCCCGAAAATTGCTTTACCGAGGTATGTTTCAGGAGCTCTCCATTGTCTTATATGCTCAATCCCTGGGGAGAATTTTACAAAGTACCCCTCAGGTAAACTACGACGTGCAGAAACTACATGAACTTAATGGCCGTCTTCTCAAAAATTTCTTTTTAATGGTGATTACGAATTTCAACCTCTTTAATTGATTTTTTAGCTCGTCCTTAAGTACTACGAACAAGGTATTCGGTGCAACGAAAAAGACTGCAGACAAAGGCTCGAAGGGCATAATCTTTCTTTTGACAAACGGTATAACGAACTATTTGCCGCCTACCAAAAGGTAAGTGTAAAAAACCTTAAAATCTCAGCTTGTAAATTTTACTTCACATAAAATTGATAATGTTTTTTTCAGATTGCTCAACTGACTCCTAAATAAAAATCTGTCACCGAAGATGTCATTGTATTCCGCTTGCTTAGTTTTTGGAGCATGATTTTCTTTCAATCCTGTTGTAAACATAAAAGACAACTTACAAATTGTAGTCTGTTGTTTGTATTAATAAAACTTAGCAGTCTAGAATGTTAAAGAGAGGCTGTTTTTTTCGGATTAGATTTCACACTGTTGCATTGTATGACTATTTAAATTCTTGATCTGGGTCAAAGAACATTCAACAGTAAATGGGACAGAGGAACCTCTACTGAATGAAGGTTATGTGCAAGTCATTTAGAGTCCTGATTTGCACTAATTTGGCAGTTTTTCATTCGTGGCTTTCATACGTGTCGTCCAGTGCGTAGATGCTTTTATAAAAAAAAACAAGTTCCTTTTTGAAAAATCCATTTGGTTTAGTTTGAGCTGAGTTTACTAGGTTTTGGTGAGGAACCTACCGCCTGCTAAATTGGTATGAACACGGGATGGTTGAGTGCTCAGTAGGCAGCCCGCCTTCCGCCGAAATTATAGTCAATTGGTAGCGCACTTGCTCACAAATCTCAAGGCCCAGGTTCTTTCCTTACTCATTTTCATTTTGTTTTGCTCTGTTTGCTGATCACAAGGTTTGTGATAAACGACCATTCTAACCGTAGTTTTGACTTTTGAGGGTTTTACCGTGTTAAAAACTGCCCTTTTGTTGTTTTTGAAGTAACTAACAAAAGCTTTATTTTGTCAGCAAATGTGGTTTTATAATGCTCAAATAAATGAACAACAGGAAGATCCAATCCAGACTTTTTTATATTTCGGAGATTTTCAAGCAAAACGCCAACCAGTCAGCCACACAGATCCTGAATTTCGGAATTCACGCCGCCAACATATGCTGAGGCCGCGCTACAATAAATCGACCACCTAAAATTTCGGAATAACTGTTGTATTTTTGTTTTGCTATTGTGCCAAAATCCAGTATAAATGAAACATTAGCGTTTCCAAACGCTAATAATAAAAATAGGCGATGGAAAATTAGAAAACTCTATAAAGAGGGCATGGAAAATAATTGCTAAAACATGTACTCTTGATTTAAAAACTCTCTCGCCAAACGATGAAGCCTCTGAGTTAAGAAAACTTTCTGATAATAGGTTTTGCAAATTCGACAATTTTGAACGCCGAATTGGACAGAAAAAGTGGATGATTATATTATCGGATTTCATAAGATTTGACTATACATAGCTGAGAGATGGAAAACAACAGAATATAAAAACACACATCCAATTGAACGTTTATTCCGTTAAAACCGAATCATAACAGGAAATTCTGTTAGAAAAGTACAATAGACGTAGTATACACGTCTATATATGACAGAACATTCATTCCGAAATATGTATAGAAATAATCATGGAGCTCCGGATTTGATGATCGAGCACAGACATTTGAATAATAGTTGTAGATCATCATTTGGAAATGTCCATCCTTGGCTGCTTCCAATACTTTTCTTTGCCTTTTCTTTGCCTTTTCTAATCATAAACAACTATAACCTCTTCGCTGCTTATGATCAAGTATGTTTATCCAACGAGGAAAAGATTACAACATTAACAATGAAACACTGATATTAAAAGCTGCAGTTAATAATGACCAATTTCAGCTTGTCGAAATTTCAGTTTCTGCTGCCGTTAAAGCAACGTTTACAAATAGGTTCGGTTTTACCGCTCGCGAAGATTTCGTGAGGAAACTCAATGACGCTCATCTGAGTGACGTGGTGAGTGCCTTTGAAATTGTGAAATGTGTTCAAGAAATACAAAACAAAGTAAGTGCATGTTAATCAATAAAACCATGATTTTTCAGATATCCCATTGTATTTACTTTGCCGAAACCCTGTGGAGCCTTCAAGAAAAGCCACTAACGGAGCTTATGACGTCCAGAAAGTGGATGAACTTCGTGGAAGTCTTCTCAAAAACTTCTTCTTGGCGGTATTTATTAAATTTATGAAAGAAACGTTTTTTTCAGCACGTGGTTCAATACTACACAGCAGGGGTTAGGTTATACGGCAATCATTACAAATACGAGTTACAAGGGCTTGACTCCTTTTTCGAAGACTACTACAATGAACTTAAAGAAACAGTTCATAAGGTAAGGAAAAATAAATGAATAAAGCTAGATTTTGATAGATAAAATATAAATTATTGTTACTTTAGTTATTTTTGTCAAAACCGTGGCTTTTAGATGTAGCGACTGCTCCTCTGGTGTTTCCAAACACCACTTTTTAAGCTTTGTTTGATATTTACATACATATCTACGATAAACTTGTTATGAACCAGAAGTTTCTATTTGATTTAAAACTGGTTTCGCCTCGGCGATTAAAAGAAAAGATTGTTTATAAGTATATAGGGTGGGATGAAATCTTTCGCATATTGAAATATTGGCCGTAATAGAGAAGATAAAGTCGAGACAATGACACAACATTCCAGCAGGTTGATAACGCTTGTTTCTTTCTTTGAGTTGTTCCTGTTGTACATGCTTCTTTGCGCGTCAATGTGGGTTTTTCTAATATATAAATTATAATATGATCCAATTTTTAAATTTGGGTCCTTCTTGGAATATCATATCAAGCAACTTTTCTAGCTTTTGTAACGCATAAAATAAATATATTGCACTTGGAAAACGGTTGGTCTCGAGTAGCTGAAAGGATGTGAAGAGGTTTTTTAATGGTTATCTTATTAAGGATCAAAACGTTCTAGCTGAAATTCCTGCATTCGTCTCATTTGCGCGACAATTAAATCTTTTTGATTGATCGCCTGATCTTCTTCATCCAAGACAATAATTAATTTAGAATCACATAAAACCATCTTTAAATAGTTTGATTAGGCGGCCGAAATTTGCTGTCTTTGCGTTTGAGTTTTACACAAATCGTGGGCATTACGAATGGATATACTTCATATTGAAAGAAACATTTGATGTCAGCTTGCAGAAAACGGAGGACCAGGATGAGAATAACAATTAAAACACAAATACAAACACTCTACCTTCCACAACATTTTCTCAAAGAATGGAAGAGACACAATGCCTCCGTCAGTTAGCTTTGTAAATACAGCCAAGGCTGCGTTCAGTTGGATATTCATTCTAAAAGAATTGGTTCAAAGATCTAAAAGAATTGGTTAAAAAATCCATGTGAAATAAAATTGGCAAGCTCTTTCACTTTTTTTCCTCTTCAGAAAGTTTACTTACAAATTGAGGAGGACCGTATGAAGCTGCAACACTCACAATGGCGACGACGAATACAATCATATTTTCACACTAAACGACTGATTTTAGGCGTCTGAGAACAAATATTGTTAACGTTGGCAAATTCAAAGAAGTGAAACAATTATCAATTTCATTTTTACGTCACCTCACCCTATTTTGATACTCATCCGGGATAGTCCGGGATAGTTCATCTACATGGGCTTTACCAAAATGCGCAAAGTTTTACGGAGGATTTGTCTGATTAATCAAAAACCGAAAATTTGTAAACAGAGGGTACAGAGAATTTAATATATTTTAGAACTTCAACACCCTGTTTTAAGCAATAAATAATAGTAAAATTAATTGTCCATTTTAGAATTATGCTACATCGCTTGAGAAAATTTTTCTTTAATTTTTTTAGAAAACAAAACCTTTGAACTAAGTTTTTTCTTCAATTGAGTGAAAATGCAAAAAATCTGAGTTGCTGGCGAAACGAAGCGGATGTCTGTGACTCACAATCGCCGATTTCTTGAACAAAATATTTTTAAGCGTGCTTTCGTTTGAATTCCACATGGTCCGAGACGCCGCCAAAATCAAACGACAAAAGTCCATCAGACAGGAATTTCATAAAAAACAGACAGCGAACAGAAACTCTATAAAAGGGCCAAACTACGACAATGGCCATCCAAAATGCGTCTCCTTCTTTTGCTTCTGGCCGTCGGAATCTCGGCGGAGAACTTCACCGAAAGGCAAGTGTCGCTTCATCAAAGAGCTACAGTTTATACCAATCAGTTCCAATTATAACTCATTCATTGACGGTGCTGATGAACTTCCTGGAAACAACTTTACTCGTTGGCGCAGAGAGGTGAAATTCAAGGTTAGTGAAAAAACGAGAGATTGAAACAGATAAACAAAGAGAGAAGGAGAGTTAGAGAAAAGAGAGAGAGAGCTAAAGAGGCAGGTCTACATTTGTTCATTTAGGTTCCTAAATTTGAGCTGAAATCTGTTTTGGAAGAATGTGCATCCGTCGCTGACAAACTGGCCGATGGAAAAGGAGCAAAGTCGTTTGCAAAGAAGTTTCTCCAAGTACTATTATCGTTGCACTTTTTCATAAACAAAAACTAGGAAAAACGTATTTAGTTTCTTCTTTCAGTGCTTTTTGAGTTTTAAAATTTAATTTTTCTATTTAAAAATTTCCATTTTTTAGATTTCACCCAAGATGTTTGCGAAATTTCTGAAAGTGGGTTTTCCTGTTGAGGGTAAACTGAGTTTTTTAGGGAGTATCCTTCCTTGGAGGAATCGCGGCTAGTTTGATAGATGATGGTGGGGATGCCAACACTAAGCTGATCCTCGACAAATTGGATGAAGGATTCTCGAACATAAGGGAAGATATGAAGAAACAAACAGCAGAAATCAAAAATCACATCGACAAGACAGTTTTCGAACAGGTTTGCGGAAAAAAATGTAATATGTTCAACTGTTTTTCAGAACATCATGCTTCCTGTAAACACTGCAGCAGAAGAAATGTATAGCTACGGAAAATTCAAAAATGAACACAGCAAAACAAAATTTTTGCAAGAATACAAAATCTACCGATACAAACAAGTGGAAAAGGAGTTAATTTAAGGTTTGTTGAGAAATTGAAACCCACATGAGCATTTGTTTGAAGTCATTTTTAATCAGCAGAAAACATGTCGAAGTTTTCATCCACATAACTAGAAAGGAAAACCTGAAGTGCGATTAATTGAGAGATCGTTAGGAGGAATACCTTTAACATGTTTGTACAAAATAAGTTCTACCGCAACACATCTTCTAGCTTAGTTTTGTCCCTGGGTAAACATGAAGAACGCAGATTGACACCAGCAAAGCGGGCCAGCGGATTGGACACTGCTCTGTAACAAGGCATTCCAAGCCGGCTCACTTTGCGGTGTCTTCCGCCGCTTCAATCGAACGAAATCAACCTAACCTAAACTATCTAATTGGTGCCGGTACCTGGGTAAGTTTAAAGAAGAGGTATGAACATGCCAAGGTGATTTCCAATTACTTTGAAAAACAACGACAATGAAGATGGGAAATTCATTCGAATAACGACATTAGGCCATTCCTAGGCAAGGGAGACGCCCAGAAGATCCCACTGAAACGCAGTTTTTCATGAAGATAAATAAGGTACCTTTTCAGTTGAGTTGATCAACAAAAGTCTGTATTCAACACTTGCAGCTTTGATTCTTTCGAAGTTTGAAAATCTGTAAATCACACGTTGAGTATAGGGCAACCTTTTTTTTATTACTGTAGCCCCGGAGGAGGTCCTCAGGCTTATCCATAGACATATCTAAGAAGGACAGCATATTGTTGGGTGAAATAGACGTCTTCCAGCCCACAGAAGTTATTTGAGCAATATTTCATGAAAAAGACATTCCTTTTCAGGTTAAAGTAGAAACCAAGCAATGGAGGTGGAAGAAATAGTTGTTTTCCTTGGTCAGTAACAGAAATGGCAAAAATGATGGAATCGATGCACTAAATTGGCCAATTGTGATTTGACAGAAAAAGCTAAAAACTCATCATAGCCAGATTGATACAGAAAATTCATGGAACGAGTTGATTTCTTTAGAAAGGTGCTTAGAATAAAGTTGCAAAGTAAAGTAAAATTCACTTCGAGAACCTGAAAATTGATTAGTTAGTTAAAAAGTCAGAAGATTTTACCCTTTTTCCTTTGTTATTTGATACTTTTTATTCTTCATGGATCCAGATAAGATTTTATTTTTCAAGATGTTCCAGTCTGAAAATAAATTACTAATGTGGTTTGAATTTTCTACAAAGGTAAAGCAAAAGTGTGGAGCACTATGCTTAAGCGAAAGCAGTACCTCGACTGCAGCATGCAAGTGAGGGTCATCTGATGACCAGAGGGTACAACAGAAGCAGTGTTAAGAAAACATTTGTTAATTTTCACACTAAAACGACATCAACCAAAGTGCAAGAAGCACACAAAGATTGAGGCGAAAATACACTCTTTTGGCTATTTAGTAGCCGTTCTAGCCTTACGATTCGTTTCATAAAACGATCGCAAAGCGAGAACACACAAGTAAAAATCATCACTGGTGAAAAAACAAATGGATATTTTAAAAAAAGTAATAGTAAAAAAAGAAACAAAAAAGCAATCAAATAGTCTTGGAAAATGATGTAGTTGTGGCTGCGTTCATCAACAAAAGTAATGTGATGGTATTAGACAGGCTCGTGGATGAATTTAAGGTGTCCAGCAGGAAACAAGGAGATTTGACAGAGATGGAGCGAGCAATGGTCTTTTTGTTTAAGCTTAGAGGTAAATAAAGTTGATTATGAACACACTTAGATACGCTTAAAAGGGGCTAATCGAAAGAGGTCCGAACCGTGTGATAATACAAAAATGGCGAATCAAGAAACCACAAAATTATGCTACTAACCAAACGATGACTTTTATAATTTTGTGCCCAGATGTCAGGAAAGTTCCTTAGTCTGAAGGCAATTTAAAAGGACAGTGTGATTTGGGAGGGAGAGAAAGGGGGAAGAGAGAGGGAAAATAGAGAGAAAATGGCAACCGACCGTCCTCTGGGAGGAGGAGGGCACTGAATGACAGGCAGAATGGCTTCATTACCTCATTTACGAGATATGATAACTAGATCTCCAAAGACAAAAATATTCAAATGTCCCCGATCTCAACTCAAATTAGCATATCGGAGGGGACAAATTAAGCCAAAATCGAAATTTCGTTTACAGGGTATGCTTCCTCATGACCAGACGAGTCGATTGGTATATCACACTGTGTAGGAAACACTCAAAATAACAGAGAAATGAGAGATTCAGAAATTTTTACGAGTTCAGCTTAGGTATGATATGTATCGCCCTATGCGACAACATTCAGATGTTGGCGTCAAAAGAAAAAGTCTTCAGAAACCATAATTACGCAACATTTTCAATATAGCAAATTGGCCCAGGCTGTGGAATTCGAGAAAAACCCCTCCAAATAGGAAATTCAAGCTATTTTGCATATTTTTCCCTCATTTTCCTGTAATTATCATCAGCAATTGAGCGTTTTCGCCAGTCATTCGCTCTCCTCCGCCCCTCCTGGACGGTCGGGTGCTCTTTTTTTCTCTCTAATCTTTCACTTTGTGTCATCTTTCTATGCCTTTTTCTTTATATCAGCCTCCTCAAACCCTATTTCAGGTTAATACATTAACAATTCAACCTTTTGTTGTTCTGACGAGCATGCAATGCAAGGAAATGGAACAAATAATAACTAATCAATTTTCTGATATCAAAAGGAACAAGAAGAATGATTATCAAAGGTACATGCATTTTCTCTTGTGTATCATAATCTCTCATGACTCTTTTTGGTCTTTTGAAATCCGTTTATGCCTTATTTCGCTCTCTTTCCTATTTCTCCTTCTAAAACATGCTTGTTTAGATCTACCAACCGATGTTTTCACCACTTTTCAAGCTCTTTTGTCACTCATAATCTTTTTTATCTAACGGATATGGATTTGTACTGGATTTGTTCTGTGGTCATCAACTAATCAAAGAATATACCACGTAGGTTTCGCATTAAACATTGCTTAATCGCTCTTTTCATATAGTCTCACTCTATCAACTTGTCCGATCGAACCGTCTATTTTTTCAAGGAAAGTTCTGGGATAATTAACTATGAATCAAAGAACAAGGCGTGTAGGTTTCCAGATCAAACGTTTTCACCACTTTTTTCATGAAATCCATGATCGCTCGAGCAACATGTATTTCCACCAAGAAAACAGTGTTTATTTTTCCACAAGATTTTCTCGACGGATGAATTGACCAGTTTCGTACCCGGTACCACTGAACAAGGTAATTTTTGCTAATTATGTATTTTTACTTTGGGTTTTCAAAATAACCGCTAATCACATTTATTTTGTATATTCAGGTTAATTGCACCATATGAGTATGAAGAATACAAAACCAAATAAACAAGGAGTGAATCAGAATGGATACTTATTGAATTTTCTGTTAATCAACCTCATCCATCCCCTTCTGATAATTTGAATCATTTTTTACTAAAGCCATCCTTCCCAAATTGTCAAGAAAGGTTTGTGTCTTTGCAATTCAATGTTTATACCAATTTCAGGCATATTTTATTGGATTCCTCTTCTCCAACCCAAATGCTTGGTATCACCGTCTGCTTTGACCAATAACTTACACAGGTACTCTCCCAAGCACCAATATTTAATTTTAAAAAGTTTAGGTTAGAAGGATTTCATTCAACCGCCGTTGCGGAGGTCACCAGTCTAAGCAAGTTGACTGAGCTGGAATGCCTTTTACAGCGCAGTGTCCATTAAGCCAGTCCGCTTTGCTAAAACTGCTGATCTTCCTATCAACCTTCTTCTTTGCCTAGTTTCCAAGAGGACCAAACAAAATGTCTACTGGATGTGCAACTCTATCACAGTCGGTTTCCTTGACCCAGGTTGCTACAGTATCTCCCAATACTCTAGTTTCCTGGATCCCATGTGTGCTTATTTTGGCTGTTTAAATTTTTTCTTTTTTATTGCTACAGTATCTCCCAATACTGTAGCTTCCTCTCAAATTTTTTATTTAAAAAAATTCCTAGCTTCCTGGATCCCATGCGTGCTCCCTTTTGCTGTTTTTAAACTTTAAAAAAAGTTAAATTTAAAAATCTTTTTGTTTCTTTTTTGCATGCCGCTGTTTTTTATCTGCGGCCTACGTTTTTTTAAATGTGCCGTAACGCTAGAAATAGCCAAATAATCGAATCCCCAAATCAATCGGTGGTACCTGAACTTTGGTTGGTGGAGTGCCGTACCTGCCTAAAACTTCTTCTCTGGTGTGGTGACCAGATGCCAAAAAAACATAGTCAACAGTTATTTTTAGAACGCTTAATTGTCCTAAGGAATAATTATTCAGCTAATCTGGAAAAATGCAAATATAACGTAACAAATAATCAAAGGTACAACGGTATCCTCAGATTTTATAAATAACTTCATTTTCAGGTTCCTCACCAGAACTTTACTTTGCAATTTTTTTTCTAAGAAAGCATCTCCTTCCAATAAATGCACTGTATCATTTTGGCCTTGGTGAGTCCGTTTTCTGCCAAATTTACGTCGTTTCAATTTAGTTCATCAGCTTTCCCCAACTCCGCAGCTGACTTTCACTAAAGCATTCTTTGGTTTGCATCTTCATTGCTGTGTAGTCCACTCTCTCTAATCAAAAGAAACAGGTGACTTTTAACGACAAACAGTCAATAGTAACGTCCAGACTATTATATAAGCAAAAGAATCCGCGGTGATTAAAAAAACATGCATTGTTTAAAGTTCTTTAATTATTTTGATAAACTTAGGTCGGTAATATTTGGGTTTTTTAATTTTTATTTTGTAGGAAAAAGTGTGCAAAATTTGACGGTTAACATGGCGTGTCATACTTATCGACCTAAAATTTCGAAAATCACAAAAAACCTCAAAAAACTATAAAAAAGTGAATTCAATCAAGCACAGCCAGCGTGGAGTTGGATATTTTCGTACTCTTTGCTGAAAAAAAGTTGTCACTAGGATGAGACAATTCGAAAGAAACCAAGTTTGTGCAATTTGGACACCTTTGGGGTTAACTACAGTGCATCGTGGTGACCTACCGTAACCCGGGCCCAAAAATCGATATTGACCTAAAACTTTCAGAAATGCATTTTGAGGTCAAATGAATGTATTCCACAAAGTTTCAGCCAATTCTAAAACTTAGCCTTGTGTCCTATGTCGCAAGGGTGCACTGCTCTTACAGAAATTCCTTCTAAATATTCTATTTTAAATTTAGGTCGACTGGTCCCTTTGGAACTGGCCCAACCTGGATCTCATCATTGCATCGAACATCACGATCCTGTTTGTTTTCATCATTGAAAAATGCCTAGGTGCCTTCATTTTTATTCAGAAATGATGATTTTCTTAAGAGAAAGGACTGGTCGTCGGATTGTTTGCGGCTGTGATCCACCACATCGCCATCGTTGTCCCTCTCATTGTACCGGCCATCTTGACTCTTCAGATCAGGGTGGGTTTTCAGTTCCAGGTGTTTAAATCTGTTCTTCTTCAGGGAAACCCCTCTTCGCCGTTTTCACCTTGGGAACCTACGTCATTGAAGTTCTCATACTGGTGTCGTATGTGCACGTGTCCACGTCAACTACTGGTGCCGCTGAAAGGAAAAGAAGGACAACGAAGAAAAGAAAATAACGAACGAGCTAAGTAATCATCCTTCCTGTTTTTTTCTTCATTTCAGGCCTTGTTTCTACACCAGGTGTTCCATGTACCCGGTTTCCCTCTCCTTCTCCAACCTCTAATTCTTCCTCCTGGCCCCACCCTCTCCTTCGAGCTAAAGTTCTTCAAGTCGACGAGAAGAAGGAAGAGTTTCCACATCAAACGCGCTGGAGAGGTATAGTTCACATTGTTTTTCTTAAAAATGCACGCTTTTCAGTTGATTTGCCTTACCTTCCTAATGGCTTCCCTCATCCAGCAATGGAGCATTCCCACTGTTCGAAACAGCATGGGTCCTCTGAGTGAGATGGAATACCCGAAGTGCCTGGAACGTCTTCTGAAGCTCGCATTTCCAAACATCTTTATCTGACTGATTTTTGTCTACCCGCTGTCCACTCCGCCCTTAACTTGGTCGCCGAAATTCTGCTGTTCGCCGACCGCGAATTCGATAGGTAGTTTTAAAAACATACTATTTAACGTGAGTTTTAGGGATTTCTGAAGGCATCTCCTACGTCTGGTAGACCTACATTTTTCTGTCCACCGCGGGGCTGTCCGCCACGCCTTCAATCTATCGTCGACTTGCAAAGGTTAGAAAGCTGACATTCAATATTAAATGTCGTTGTTCAGGTATCGCCGATCGTCAGTTCCGCAGACAACACCTTCCTACATGATGTATCTGTCAGAGACGGTCCTCGTCTCTTCTCTTCGGGCAGTTGGTTCCAATTTGCGGCTTGCTTTTTCATGTTGTGGCTGTCACTGTCATTGTGTCCTTGTGGCATTTTGTACATGGCTGTCCCCTGTTTTTGTCACTGGTTCTATGTGATTGTCGTTGTTTCCAAACTGCGTCAGCACTTAAGCACAAGACTAGTGCCACTACTTTTTGTAGTGACTCGTAACGTGTGTGTTGCACTATTCATTCAGAATTTGCAACGTTAAAAATCATAATTTAAAACTTTTCTAACAAATAATCAGTAGTTTTCTTAACTGCGGCGCGTTGACATTAACTTTCAATTTTATTATCCACATTTTTGTGGTAAGCCACTTTTTGGCCTTTTTCTAGATTTCTTGGGTTAGGTGTAGGTTATTATATATTCTTATTGATTATTGGGTGAGGAAATTAGTAGGATTTCTTAATGATTTTACTTCTACTCTAAGATAACTTTTATAAATGGTGTAATTTTAACGCAAAATATGGCCTTAACCTAATGACAGCTGCTCTCTTGCTATTGTATTTTAGCATCTGATCTCTGTTAATTAAGGGATAAGGTTAACAGTCTTCAACCCAACCTCTCTTTATTCTGAGGCTGGTTCCAACGCGCGTGGACTGTTGCCCACAACAAGCTCCCCCTTGTGTGCGGTCTCTTATTCCTTGGAGCTATAGCTGCGCTAAAGCAAGTGCTCTATGTTTACGTTGTTATTACCCAAAAAAAGTCAATTTGAGTGAATATATAATCACACAGAGTCGTTAACCATCAACAATTGGCCCATCTATCTCAAAGTCCGGCGCTCAGCTGAATATCTGGGCATTCAAAGGCGAGCCCCTCGTTCTAGCCGTGAATACACGTAATTATTAGTTGAAAACAATGTTATTACACGTTAAATTCAATTACATTCAACCTATATACCTCCCAAATTCACGAAATGATAAAACAAACGCAAAACATGTACGTCACACAAAAATGGATTGTCACTTGACGTTACTTGTGCACTTTCGGCGTTAAATATCCAAAATAACCATCGCTTTATGTTTACTTTTTTATATCTTTTTTACTCAAAGTAAAAAAATATATAAACAAACATGTTCAAACGTAACCAAATTATTGATTTTCCTCCCAAATGACACATCATTATGAAACATCTATGTATAAACACGGTAATTTTAAAATAATATTAAATAAATAATAATAAAACACACAGTAAATAACAAAAAAAAACAGTAAATAACAAAAAAAACAGTAAATAACAAAAAATAGAAATTGGTGCTGAATCAGCGTGACCAATAGCGGGCTCCGCGTACGCAGCGCGCGTGTAGTTTGTAGGGTGACCGTATTTGACGTCTTGAGTCTCGCTGTATTTATCGTTACGGATGAGTTGTTTAGTTGATTCAAACTAATATTATTTTAAAATAAAATTTGCATTTTTATTTTGAACTATGGATCTAACTAAAACTAAAATATAGTAAATTGTACACGATAGTGTTTGTTCGAAGCGGTCCGGAACCGTTTTCTGAATATTTCGGGCAGTTAAATTGGAGGAATTTGGTTACTTTTATTTAAAATCACTACGTTTTCAAAGGTTAATCTCGACACAATTGCTTAGTTATTGATGGTTTTACATCAGATCTCTGCTTTTCTCGTCGCCTTTGATACTTGCGCTATTTGGAGTTTGAGAATGAACTCACAGCGACGCCTTTTGTAG
This sequence comes from Oscheius sp. G VE-2021, assembly GCA_022343465.1. Taxonomy (NCBI): domain Eukaryota; kingdom Metazoa; phylum Nematoda; class Chromadorea; order Rhabditida; family Rhabditidae; genus Oscheius; species Oscheius sp. G VE-2021. The sequence goes on along the minus strand of JAJQXH010000029.1, from coordinate 4,402,986 downwards.
AACTATTGAGAGTAGCTACGAAGACGCCAAATCTTACGGTTTGGCAGAAATAATGAGGGTTACAGATACAAGCGAAGAAAGAGAGGGATTCCACAGGATGGGTTAAAGATAAATGTGAAGACGGGATGATTGAGAGAGCCCCAGCGAAGAGTCCGTGGGAGAGTTCAGCATTTGACTTTTGATGCTCAGTATTCCTTGATACACTGTGACCACATTTTGCTCCTTTTATGCTCTCCTTTTATGGAACAACCTGCTTTTATCTGTCAAATGACGTAAACAACAGAAACATCTTTCAGTGATTTGCAGACCGCACTTAGGTTCAATGGTTCAAGAAAACAAATGAATGCGGATGCACTACGGCAAACGACTTCAAGAAAGTTTTCTTTGGCGTAATCCGTTTTGCTTTCAGGCAATAACTTTACAAGGCCGATCCAGGATCTCCTGCGATATGGTTGTGCCCAATGGTGCAATCAACATCTTGTGAATTTAAACATTTATTTCTAGTGGAAAAACACATATGTATCCAAGCGTACACGCGATTCGTTAAGTGGCATCGTTTTAACATAACCATAGAAAGCAAAACAGACACGTAGTTTTTAGTATATTTGAATGAAAGGATGTGCTGCCAATCCACGAATCATTGCCTGACATTTGAAAGAGGTTTCTGAAATCATTGTTCATTCTCAGTATAACTGAAATAAATTCTACAATCAATGTTTATGTGGTTTGACAAACAGAGTTTCACTTATGAAAAGGGGTAAAGTATAACATAGGCTTGCGTAAGATAATGTTACCCACCCAGTCCTGATGAAAAGTAGTATAAAGGTAGTAGTGATAGTTTGTGAAGAAATTGCCAAGCCTTCTCAGCGCTTGATCGTAATCACGGCCAAAGTACCTGACTCCTGCGATATAATATTTTGCAACATACTAAAAGATCATTTATCCAGATGTAAACGTCAATGCTAACCGCTAAAAAGAAATTTTTGAGAAGACTTCCACGAATTTCATTGAGTTTTGGCTGATCGTAAATTGCCTCGGGGTGATTGCTAAAATATCGCTGAATGTCCCAAACGATATTAGAAAAATGTGTGATGGCAACAACCTGAAAATCCAATAAAATAAGAACAATTGCAAAAGTAAGAACAGTTTGGAATTGTTTGTCTAAAATCGCAAACTAGGATTCTCAAGTGTTTTTTTAAACAAAAAGTCCGTACAGAATCATTCAGCTTTGTTTCATTGATTTCTTTTAAAAACATTTCCTTTGCATCAGAAAACATTAATTCATTCGCAGTGACCATTTGGGCTCCAAGTGACACCGGAACTTGAACAAACTGAAAATGCATTGTCACAGTCGGTTGATAAAGTTTGTTTTACTAAATTCATTTTTCTAATATAATTTGTTGTTCTGCTTATGAACATACCTGATTGAAAGTAGCAAAAGGTTTATCATTGGACCCTGTTGAGTTGAAAAAATTGTCAACTGCATCAGTTTTTAAATTAGACAATTGAGACACCATCTGCTTAATGTTTTTCAGTGTTTTCTTTGTTTTCTCTTCCCGAATCTTCAAGTAGTTGGTGTCAATTTTCCCCTGGATGGACATAGCCTAAAACCAAAAGATCCTAAGTTCAAGAAAGCTAACCTTAAAAGCCGTAAAGAAATCATTCACGTTAATCTGAAAAAAACAGCACAATTTCTAATAAAAATAGTATACCTCCCAAAACATTTGATCAAATGATGAAAGTGATATATTGCCTCTATTCATCAGTTTTGAAAAGACTTCTGAGGTAGTGTTCAGGGTTTCTTCTATTTTTGGTGACTTGAAAGGGAACATTGTTATAAACAATAGCAATGTTTATTTCAGTCACTGTTACCTCATAAAATGATGTGAATATATAGTTGCAGGAATTTTCAAAGTCATGATCAAGATCTACAATCTGTTCTTCGCACCAAGTTCCATTATCTTCAACGCCAACTACATAGTAGCTTAAAACATACTGAAAACAAGTAAAAGGCAAATTAATCAAATACCGATAAAAAGAGGTTTTTTAGAATACTGCCACGAATTTCTTTCCAATCATTCGAATTGAACGTTTCCTCGGTACAATTTGGCTGTATGTCTCGAACTTTCACAGCCATTCTTTCGTTTGAGATTTCCTGAAATACACTGTGTAAAACAAAATCTGCCAAATAAAAACTATATTTCAGGACTAAGCCTAACAAATTAATACTTTTAACCAACTGAGGATCACAAAAATATTGTATCATACTTTTTTTTTTTAAATCTATAAGTATGAAAATGGCTTACCACTTTGTACATGTCAGTTGTACTGATATCTGACAAAAATTCTTCTTTAGCTTCAGGGAATGTTAGGTTAACAACGTAGACCATTTTGACTGCTGCACGTTTTAACGGATTGTCAATGATCTGAAAAAAAAATAAATCCAAGCATATCAAAGACATGTTCTTTCGCTAACATCTTGTAACTGACCTCATTATAACGGGATAGAGGTTTCTCGTTGCCTGGAAATCTGGCGTTTGGATCGACTATATCAACTCCGGCTTGCGTCCGTAAATTCGATAAATGTAAAAGCAATGCTTTGATGTCCTGCAGGAGATTCTCAGTATGCATATCAAAATTCTTCAAGTAGCCGGCCGCCATTTGCCCAACAATTGACATACCCTGTAAAATTTTTGCATTAACAGAACTAAACAAATCTTACAATAAAAGAAGTGCTGAGTTCTTCCTTGCTTATCTGAAAACTTGAAATCATTCTTTTGAAAAGTTATTTTACCTCCCAAAACATGTTTTCAAAGAATGGAAGTGATCCATTACCTCCACGAGTTAGTTTTCTAAAAACGTCCAGGGTTGTTTTCAGTTTCTCGGTCATTTTCACAGTCTGAAAAACGAAATGCATGCATGAAATGCAGCAGGTAATATAGTTTGGCCGTTTAGACTTTCCAAACCAAAAACATACCAAACACCTCAAATTTTATAAACATCAATGACTTACAAAACCATTTCCTGCTGAAGGATCATTCAACGAAATGGACGAAGAAACCATTAACGCTATAAGGAAAACACAAAACATTGTTTTACCACAAGAAGCTAAGAAGTTGGTTCACCATGCTATTGGATGTACTCTTAGCAAAAGTGTAATCCTCTAAAACCAAATTTACGTGCGAAAATTTGTTGCGCCACATGTCACACATGTGCGCCACTGCATTATCTACACGTGTGAATGCAACCGGATTTACACCACAAATCCTGTAATTTGATACTGACTACCGAAACGATTACAATTAATCCTGGGATCGTAAACATGAGCTATACACAAAATAGAAAAAAAATTAGTTTAAAAATGAAATTAAAGCCCTTTCCCTAAAACCCTTTCAATAAACTTAAGTATATACGGTTACATTACGTTCACTATTACAATGGGTTGTATCAATTTTCTTTACTTTTAGTTGTTTCGGTGCAGTTCAAATTCATTCTAAACGAAAAAAAAATTCCCGGATGTTCCATTGGTTCAAAATTTAATTCAATGATTCAAACTTTTCTCACTCTCAGATGAATAACACTTTTTGTAAAACATCCCTTATTATTTCCATGCGTTGAGAACGAAAGGGACGTGTCCTTTCGCTGCGAATAAAATTTTATTGCTGAAGAGAAATTTAGTTTTCAGATTCCGGCTTTACGGGTGAACCTAAACACCGCATTGGAAGTTATTGCAATCGCAAATCCAAGCGTACAAATGCATCCGGATGGACTCCACAAACCCTCGAATTTGGCACGATTACAACCAACTCCCTGGATCGTAGACATGCACCAGAATGAACAACCGATTTACTATAAAATCAACCTTTTCACCTTCCAGCTTGCTGTTGCAAAACAGTTTTGTCAAGCTAAAAGGAAAATAGTATATTTGTCATTATAAAGCGTTTGTTTCAGAGCAATTATGCTTGCTCTTTGTACTCTTTGTTTACGAGCCATGGATGGTGTAATCGTTTTGTAATCGCTTTGGGTTTTTGTGATATCCATCCGGTTGCAAGTTTACAATCGGATAAGGGCGATGTTTAAAAGAGCAAAATGAATTGCTACACATATGTGAAAAACTTTTTACATACACAGATGTGAAAAACTTTTTATTGGTTTTATTCACAACTGGCTGTAGATTAGCTCGTGTAACCGTTTCATTTATAAGTTCCAATCTTGGGCAAGCGCCATGTTTTCTCTCTTCTTCGTGGTTTTAATGAGTTTTTCGTCAAATAAAGAACCAAGTTTTGTTGATCCTACAGCAGTAAATGTTGTGGTAAGTTAAAACACCATGAAAGTAAACATAATTTCTTGCTTTAAATCAACTTCAAGCATATGAGTTTTTTCAGACGCCGGAAATGATAGAAACGCTTAAAACTACCTTGAATGTCTTTATGAAGTTAACCAACGGAGGCAATGGATCGCTTCCAATTTTTGAGAAAATGTTTTGGGAGGTTGACTTTGAAAAAGTCTTTATTATGTTTTCTTTTTCAGATAAACAAGGAACAATTAAACAAAACTTTTATGGTAAAACTGAGCAGGTTCTTGTATAATAATTTTAGGGTATCTCAATCGCAGGGAAAATTGCTGCCGGCTACTTCAATGTTCTTGACCTGGATGTCGTAGAAATATTGGAAGATATTAAAACATTGGAGCTATATCTAAATCATCTGACTACCGACGCCGGAGAATCCATAGTAAATCCAGCGGCTATCATTGCGGCCAACAGGAAAACATTTGCTCGTTTTAATAAGGTGAGTCACGAGAAAATGCAAAGGAAAGCGTACGAGGAAAGACGAGAAAAGTAACTTTGGAGAACGTTTTCATTGTGCGAAGCCTTAGATTTGTTTTTCAGATTGTGGATGTTCCCATAAAAGCTGTCGTTTCCAATGTTTTATATATTGTCAACCTATCCAATTCTGATGTTAAAGAGGACTTTTTGTCATACATATACGCAGCTAAACTGGATCAGCTGGTACTGAATTTTTATAATACATTTCTGGGTATCAATTCTTTTATTCAGAGAAACCGGATAAAATAGTACGTGACCAAACCTTACTTTATTTGATGTACTTTTTGGGTGTGTGTTCGCTCTTGGAGTTAACAAAAAGTTTTTCTCGTTCGATAACCCCGTGTGACATGAATAATGCTATGCTAAGATAATAGGCGTCTCGACAAAAAAAACAGCTTCTACGTAAACTGTAAATTGCAGGAGATCTCAAATCTAAGATTTGCTGAGGAAGTTCAATACCGTCAACCTAACTACACTGAAAAAGCATTTACTTCAAAGGATTGGAACGAAATTCGTGGCAGTATTGCCAAAAACCTCTTTTTAAAGGTGCTATTCTGTTTTATTATTTAATTTAATAGTATTTTCAGTATGTAATAGACTACTATTTCGCTGGTGTAAGGGATATTGGAATTTCTTACCAACAACAGATCAAAGTTCTCCAAGGGTTTTTCGAAGAATCTTACAACAAAATTTTCACATCATTTTATGAGGGTGTGCAGGACATATCATAATTTTCAACTATCATACATTGTGTGTTACAATGGTGTGTCAAACTTACCAAAAATTAAAAATATAAATTATTTTGGCTTGATGTTAAAGTTATATAAACACAACATCCAAGCCTTGAATGCTCTGTAGCCATCGGGAATAAATGTTGGAATCTCGCTCTTCTTTACTAAAACACTTATATAAAAGTGTTTACGTACTTTCCAAATTCCATTCGGTTGTTATAATCTATTACCAACAGAGCCTTTAACTACCTTTAACGGCTAATGATCATGCGCCCTCAACCAAGGGCGCAAACACCGAAGATGTCTGCTAAAAACCAAATGCAGCACATTTACACAACGGTTACATTATTGCTTCTACCATATTAATGTTTATTACACCTGCAAACACATGCATATCACAACAATTCACAAAAAAAGGCTTTGGCAAGAAAAACAAACAAAAAATCTCAGTTATTTCTTTATTCAGAACACACACAGAACAACAATATATGTTATTTGATTACAAAATACATAAAATACAAACATAACCACACGAAATGAGGAAATAGGAACATTTATGGGGAAGGGGGTGAACGCCGCAAAGCCACTGTCATTCATGTGAAGTGAAATTGCTTCCTTCAGATTCTCACGGGTCGAGCTGGGCCGACTAGGATATTTTGATCGGCCAGGACCCATAAATTACTCATCACGCGACCAAGGTTCGATTCCTGTCGGTGCCCCATTTTTTTTTGTTTAACTTTAATAGTATGGTAAGGAAACTACTGGCAAAGCGCCAGCAGCTGTCAATAGTGGCATTCGCGGCGTGACCAAATGTACCTAATCTTTGAGGAAAACCGATTTTTGCTGTTACTTTTTTGGAAACGCACTATAAATATGCTGCAATGCCGTTGTTTAAACCGTGGTGCATCAAAATCCATGACACTTTGATAATTAAGAAAAGTTGCCGACCTTGTTTTTTCTTTTATTAAAACCATGATATACACATAAACATTAGAGATCACAAAATGAACATAGATATACTTGTAAAAAAGCTAAGGTTTTTCCAAATATTAAATATTAAAAAATATCTTTTGGGGTTGATTCTTTTTTGAAACTATTATATTAGAAAATATAAAAAAATATGTACACTACAGCTTTATGAGAAGATCTGAACACCGCATTGGAAGAAAACGCAATGTGAAGCAATGGAGCAAATGGAAGTAAAGCTTAACTGTTACCATATTAACAAATTCTTGTTTTCTTCAACATTTTAGAGTGTTTTTTTCAGATCACAGCAAGATGTTTCAATTGAAATACAAATTTTGCTCTGTTTAGTGTTGCGTTTCTATGTTTTCGGGGCACTTCAGTTGCGATAAAAAGTTTCTATTGGACTCTGGAATGTTTTGGATAAAACAAATTTGACGCTAGAAAGCATGCAAAATGGATAAAATTCAAATCATAAAGAAATGGTGCATTGAAAGGGCAAAACAGTCATACTGATTTTCAGAATGCCCAATTGATCTGCCCAATTGCATGTGTGTATGCGTGTGTGTACGAGTGTGTATGTGTGTGTCTTGCTCATTTCTGAACGACCTAATGATTTTACAAATTTGCGAATGTAAGTTGAGCGGCCAAAGGCAGCCCCATTAGTCGGCCGACCGCCGCCTGTTTAAGTGACCGCACATTCTGTCCAATACTAAGTAACTGGAGTGAAATTATATATGAAAATGAAGAACTGAGAAGTCTTGGCAGTTTCTTTCCGCTATGTTGTTGACCTACAAGTTTTTTGGTTGTTTTGCTTCATTTAACGTGAAGCTTAAGTCGCAGCTAATGCAGTAACTATGCAGCTTGATTTAAATGTTCAAACGGAGCCCAAACAAGACAAAGTGTTTTTTTCAGAACACACTTCGATAGTGTCTATGGAAGTTCACTTTCTTGTTAATTTCGTCCTGAAGTCGTAAAGTTTTATTAACGTTGTCACTGTCACCACAAATACACATTTAGTTTGTTTTTTTAAAACAAACAAGTTTGAGAAAAAACGATCAAAATGTTGCTGCTACAGGTTTCATGAGTGTTGCTGATTATTACCACATCGTCAGCTTTTTTAAAAATTTGTTTTGCAAGCTTCAAAAGGCATAGAAAAGTTACCCGAACTGTACAAAAAGAGAATTGTTGTATTAATTTAACATTCACAGTACTAGTAAATCGATACTAATTGACTTAATTAAAAGTAGAAAAGAGAAAGAACAAAAACAAAAACACAAACTTCTTTGATCAGGAATATTTATTGCATAAAACGATTGCGTCTCAGAAGAACACCACAACTTCATAGTGATACGACTGTGGTATATGGCCATTTGAAAATTTCCAATTCGAGCATATTCCAGTGTTTTTTTCTCATTATATTTTACTCTGCAAACAACAATTACTATTAGACTGCATTGTTTACTTACTGCAAGAAATATGTAATATCATCTTTCACGTTATTCTTGTCGTATACGTTCCTGTTGGTGTTGTAGTGTTCTGTCACCATTGTAACAAGGACCGTCTTTCCGTTGTAATCTTGAAGGCTTGTCGTATTTTCCAAAGTATGGTGATAGAAATAGTCAATTTCTCCTTTCATTCCATCTGATACAACAACTGTAATAATGTCTCTAAATATTAAAATTGTCCAAATAAACTACAAACTCACGTGTGCCCTTTCGCTTGGAATGCACTCAGAATGTTATCAGCAAGTTGGGCATTGTCACCTCCTTTATCTACTTCTGACCAAACAATGGCGTTGATGGAACCAAAGTAGTAGTTACTTTTAAAGGTTTGTGTATGCTGAAAATTCGTTGCGGATCAGACCAACACATTTTTACATAATAAAAACTTGAATTTCTTGGAAACAACCAACATTAATATTCAAAAATGTGGTGTATTATTGTATCTTTTAGTAAATCGTTATAATGCGGCATCAAACAATTAAGCCAACACATGATTAGTTGTCCAAACGCTACGAATGGCCAATCTTTAGCCAAATACCATTATTTGACAGTTTGATGATGATGATGACAGGCGTCACATCGAAAATGCGTGACGACTTAACCTCATCTAACTTTAGCCTGGCATAAACAAGCCAAGGGTATTAGAGTATAAGGTTAGGTTTACGAAATTTGCTAACCTGTCTATAAATGTTGACAAAATCTTTGTAATCTTTTATGAAAAATCCATTCAATTGACTTATTTCCTGCTCTTGATCCAACTTATTCGGGTAGGCAATGCCAGCATGGACGTATTCCAATGTATACTGTAAAAATACTTAAGTGTGCCAATAAAGGGTTTACCGTATTCAATATTTGTTGCATAAGAGTGCCTGTAAGTTTCCGAACTTCATGTCTGTTATACTTGGAAACATCCGTTAATCCATTTAAAAGCTTCGGAGCGTGGTGAATTAGAGACACCAATATAAACGTGTGAGAAAACCATTTAAGGAATCGGAAGCATCAAAAGCAAACTGTATTTGTAAGACCGAATCGGATACCAAAACAAAAAAGTTGTGTGTTGCTTAATATGTTGAAATACATTTTTCACTAACAACTTCTTTGAGTTTGGCGCTCGGGTATGCGAGGAAAAAATTCTCTCTTGTCCGGTTATTTCTCTCCTGCTTGAATCTTTCCATAAGTTTCCACAGTCCTTCAATTGGGATCTCGACACTCTGAAAACAGAGTAACAATTTGTATACGTCGAATCCTACCTGTTAGTATGTAGAAAAGTAAATATAATTCTTCAGTTCTGCTGTCTGCTCTTTGAACTTTTGAAACTCCTTCATCAATCTTTTTCATAATAAGCCTGGTGTTACGATCCCCGCCATCTTCTATGACAAGGACACTTCCAAACACTGACATTCCCTAATCGTTGGTTAATGTTTTAAATAAAAGATTACATACTTTGAACAACGTGAGGAAGCCGGCGGGACTCATCTTAATTGAACATTTGATATTGTAGCATGTGGAAGTGAATAAGAAAACGACAAATGTTGCCAGAAATTTAGCAGCAGAGACAAAGGGAGAGAGAGAAAGACAGAGAGTACAACGTTCGTTCCCTGTTTTCGAGGAAATTATAGGCGCGACCTTTTTGTCTCGGGCGTTATGCGCGAGCTGGCAAACATAAATGGGGTACCTGATGTTTGAAACATTTGAGTACATGTTCAAAGTAAACTGTATAACTGCTGTAACAGGTACACTATCAGAAACAGTCGGATAGTCATGAAAAAATAAAATAAAACACTAGTGAATGAGTAAAATGAAAGGCTTTCGAGCGTATTCACCAAGGTGGGTGTAATGTGAGAAAACACTTGACGCTTCGTTTCGATAATCATTCCATCTGTTACTGATGAAAAAAGAACGACGGGAACATACAATTGCAAAATGTATGGCAAATTGAAAAGACCAATGCATAAAATTAAGAGATTTGTCCGAAAGTAGAAAAGCAATTCAATAATAAAATGCTACTTCTAAATAAGAAAAAAAAACCGCTTGATTTGACATCCTTAAAAACGAATCTCCGCCAGCATAAAATGATAAGCATAGTTAAACTTATAAATGTGAAACAGGAAAGCCTATCTCACCCAAAACTGAGCGGTCGCCTGACTTTGGACGTTCGGTCCGCTACTCGCCATTCGAAAACCGCCGAAACAAGTGGCCGAATACCGCCTATTTGATGTAAATAGTGTAAAGTAAACATGATAAAACAGAACAATTAGGCTTATAAAATCTCGCTGCCAATTTACATAGTGTATTTTAAAGGTGTACTTTAGAATGCAGAAATAAAAGCTACCTTTGTAAACACTTTCACAAACTCTTCTGTAGCATTAGCAAACGTTCCCATGACGGATGAAGCAGTTGTCAACAGAGTTTTCTCATCGGGCGTCTAAAACAATTAATGTACATATGTCGGCTGTACTATTGGCGCAGACTCGCTTGATGCTGATTTTCTGCGTCTTCTCTTTCTCACTCTCTGTAATTTTATAGCATTTCCTTTTGCTTACCAAGAATCTGGTGTCTCTACGAATCCGAGAAAAGGGTTTGTTACTGTCCCTGTAGACAGTCACATCAGTGCAGTTAGAACGGCTAAATTTAAATATACCTTTTCTACAAAACAAAACTTGCCTCTCGATGCTGCTTTCCGTCGAGTAACCGACGACAAGCAGGAAAAGAATTAGTCGCATCTTGGCTGTCCATTGTTATGGTTCGGCCCTTTTAAACAGTTTTGTTTCGCTGTTTGTCTGGTGATTTAATTCATTGATGATATATCGAAGAAAAATGCAATTTAATTCGGCGACGTTTCTGCGCTTGTGGAATGCAGACAGACAAAATGCTTAAAAAACTCAAAAGTTTATGGAGATGTCTACACTGCCTCACCACGATGCAGTTCTAACACAATTAATTTGGTCGCGCAATTGTGCATCTCTGAGGTATTGCCAATTTATATTTGCAATTGCTGACGCTGACATCTCGTCAGCAAGTTCAATTTTTTTTTACAAATTCATACTTTGCAAATAAATTGAACCACATTGAACTGATATTAATCGTGTCAGCATAAGTGTCAACGGCTCGTGAGTGGCTAAAAATTTTAACATGACAGACAATCAATTTTACGGCGAGCAGGCTGAAAATTCGAAAACTATCCGAAAAGGCGTATAGACCCAAATAGTAGATTTTTAAAAACAATCGCCTTGAAACCTTGGCTACCTTAACCCGTAACACAAATCTCGGTTTGACATCACTCAACTATGATGTTTTTTTTCTAGATCTTCACATCATAAATAACATCTTTGAAACATATAGCAAAAACAATTTTCTTATCTGGAAAAAGTTACGATTGTTTTTATCATCGAAAACCCAAAACAAAACATGAAAAAAGTGCTTTAACTTTTGACATAGTCAAACAAAATTCAGCCGATTACTCTTATTCGTTTGGCCATGTTTTTACCCTAAATATACTTTTTCCACGTATATTTTTGGACGTATATTTGATATAAATACTCCAACTTTGTTTAGGTTTTGCCTTTTTGGATGAAACAATCGATATTAGTTCAAATATTTGTCTGTCATGGTTCAGGTTTTCATTTTCATTCAATAACATTTATACTAGGGGATTCCTTGTTAAATTTTGCGTCGATTCACCTATTTAACTTTTTTATTTCATGTTTTTTGGGTTTTCGGAAATCATGTCATCGTCTGTCTGGTGATTGAATTGATTGAATAGAAATTCGTACTTTCTATGTATAAAAAAGTTATTTATGATGTGAGGATTCAGAAAAAGTATAATTGTTAGGGGTTTGAGTGACGTTAAACCGAGTTACGTGTTACACTCTATGAAACAAAGTTGTTAGAGTGTTTTTTATTTAACATACTTTCCTCTTAAATGTTTACCACTTTAAATTGTGCCAAGTTTGCGATGGTGCTGGCATATTGTCAATATGTTTTTCACAAACGCATTGTGCGGTATCATTCACCCTCTTGAATCGTTTCTGTAAATTCTGCATTAAAAAGCGCGCGCAAAGTACAAACACCGGATGGATGGCAAGATTGGGTCGATCATGACACATCAGTTCAAATATATTTCAGTGTAAAACTCTTAGCATCCACTTCTGGTTAGAAAAGCTTACAATTTCAATCACGCTATTCAAATGATAATCTTTTTTTCAACGATACATAGTCAGAGGAATTCAATTTCAGGCAGGAATAAAAATATGGACAGGGAATCCTCATTTAAAAATGAGATTAATACTTTTCATCATAAGAAGAAAAATAGCTGACTTTTTATTAATCTACATATTATTATTATTATTATTATTATAAATGTTCTTTGCGTCATTAACAACTTATGTGCGACATTTGTATTGATGTGTATCGTGCTTGGCGATAATAATTGTTTTATCAATTAAAGATATAAAACGTTTCTTCGAATCTGTAGCAGGATCACATCGATTTATCGGCCACAATAACCGCTAAAGTACGCCTGAAACTTGATAGTAATAATGTTCATTGTGGATAACTGGACGCCAATCTTTCTCAATACAAACAAATTAGGCGCAGAATACCTTTTTAAACACAGATAAGTTTATATGAAGCAAAAGTAGTGATATGTATTCTACAGAAATTAACGGCTTAGAAATTTATGTTCCGTTCTAAACATGACGTTATAAGTTGTTTTTAAAGAATTTTAGAAACAGACGACAAAATGAAACACTAGGCAATACACAAACTAAATGGCAGACAATTTTGGTTGCGCTGGATGAATCAGATTCCGCCTAGGGAGACTCATATAGTACTTTATATTTTTTGTGAAACGCTTACTTTGTTTATAGAACCAAGAACAGAAACCTGCGTTGGAAAGACAGGCAATTTAACTTATAGATAAACCATCAATTTCACTAAAAGTTGAGTACTGCACATTTTCAAGAAAAAGACATTAATACAACTGAAAATGAATACAATTTTCAATTTATTCAAAAAACATCCGTATGCTCTAAGTTTTTTTTTTCAACTTTTCTGTGTATGTTGCAACTTAAATAGCGTTAAAAACTTATTCTCCTGTTTTATAGTAGAGGTTAATGGCTTAGGAAATATCCGTCGCTGGGAACATTGCTGCCGGAAAAAATGGTGAAAGGAAATAAGGTTCTAAACTTACATCTATTGTTTTATCTGAATGCATACTTGATCTAGCACCAACAAAACATTTGCTATAATAATGTGAAAGAATTAGAAAGTTCATTATTTTGAGTATATTCTCTTTTTTCAGACCGTAGTTTCTCTGTAGGGAGACCGTTCTCTGCCAAGACATCACAAATTATAAATAGCATGCAATTTGTTTACTTTAAGTCTTATCAAATAGTTGTGTTATTTTCTTTTATACACAAACACACATCCACATACGCGTATTTTTTTTTGTAAGCCGTTTTTGAGCTGGACCGCAAAAATATTGAGACTACAGTACTTCGAAATTTTAGATCTCAGAAAGATAAGCTTTTTGTTTCTGCGAGGTTTCAGTTTCTTCAAGTTTTGGTGTTATGTCAGAGATTGCCAAACAGCGTCAAACATCTTATTCCATTTTCATCCCCGCTTTCCTATATAAAAATGGCAGCTATGTCTTCAACAATCGGGGAAAAAGTCAACGAAACAACCGCATAGTCACGACAATTGTAACGACAATCAAACAAGACTGATTTTCCGCTATTTTAATTATGGCGCGTTTGCCGTCAGAGTACTACAAATTCAGCATTACGAAGTGGTAAGTGTCTCATGCGGACCCAACATTAAAATAGTTTAACAAATTGAATATTGAAAAATTGAAGTGTATCCTGCAACAAATAAACCTCTCGTTGTACATCCAGATTGACAATTTTGACATACTCCGACACATGGTCGTCAAGTTTCGTTTTGCCCGGTGGAACACTACAATGTTTGCGCGCAATTGTTTTAAACTATGAGTTTATAGATTTTTATGATATCCATCCGGTTGCATTCGTCCAATCCGATCATCGCGTGTAATAAAGGGCGTGATGATGTTTGATGAACTACCTTGTTTGTGTTGCAGACATATCGTTGACCAATAGACGATTCCCTCAACGGTATGAATTCTTTATTTTTTTTTGTGTTTATTGTGAGACCTGAGAGCCTAAAAACATTTTCAAAACAAAGTTCAGACCCCACAAATGAAAGAACAACTCAAAACAACTTTGAACGTCTTTACAAAGCTAACTGATGGAGGCAATGGATCACTTTCGGTATTTGAGAAAGTATTTTGGGAGGTAAAACGTTTTGATTTTTTCAATTTTGATTGTTTTCAGATCAAAAAGAAAAAGCTGAAAACCGCTTTTAAAGTAAGGCTTTTTAAAGTGTTGATTCCACTTTTTAGGGTTTAACCGTCGCTGGAAAAATTGCATCCGGTTACTTGAAAAAAATTGACAAGAAGACACAGAAGAGTTTAAAGGAAATTAAAGCTCTGGAGTTATATCTATTTGATCTAACTACACAAGCTGGAGACTCTATAATTGGCCCAACTCCAGCTATGCCGAATATGAGACCCTTTGCTGACATTTCTAATGTTGGTTTCAAGGAATCGGCGACAAATCATTCGATATTTTTAGAACGTCGAAGTTCCTTTGGATACAGCCAATGGTGCTTTCGTGATGAACATAACTTCGCCTGGTGTGAAAAAAGATTTTTTACAGTATATTGATAGGATTAATTTTGCAACCGTGGTGAGTTTTCATTGAGAAACTCATCGCTAAAACTAAAATTTTGCGAGTTTCGAACAAAGTTTTGACGTTGGTATTCATAAATAGAAAACAGTGAAACCTTTAAAAATGTGGTTTTAGAGGGAATGGATAGGATCATACGCTTTTAATTATAAAACCCTTAACCAGACGATAACAGAAGAAAAATCCAATTCTGAAGAACTGAGAGAAGTACGTGGCCGAATTGTGAAAAGCTTCTTATTAATGGTAATGTTTCCTTTCGTTTTAATATTAAGATGAGTTTTAGAACGTTATTCAGTATTTGGTGGCCGGGGTTGAGTACCGTGGTTTTTTGTTGAAAGAGCAGCTAGATTAAACTATTTCTTCGATCAGTTTTACGACGAAATAGACACATCATTTCATAATGGTGGTTTTAAACAAAATATGAATTCACTGTCTACGGTCGACAATTCCAGTGGTCAATGAAAAATGAAAAACAAACAGAATGAAGTAAATTTTTGATATTCACATTTTCTTTCGAAGCGATCCAATACTTGTTGTTACGTGCATTACGATTGTATGAAAACCAAAGGCTCGGTTCTTTTAGCTTACTATATGCATTAATCAGAACCCAGCAATATGAATTGTTATTTTTTTTTTTTTTTGAAATATTCTGAAATTTGGTTTTTTTCTGGGAAATTTTAAGAATTTACTTGTCAATAGCGCGTAGACCCCGTTAAAACCACCCGTGACAACCCTTTTCGTCCCACCCGCTGTAAAAACAATAAGTTAAAATCGCCAGTGAAAACCCCTTTCTTCCCAATCGCTGCAAAAATTGTTGTGAAAGGGAAAATAAACAACGACGGGTCAGAGTACGGCCCAAAAGTGCCAGGTAGCAGTGTACCACGTGTGACAACATGATAACACGCAAACATTCATTTGCGGGACTGATTTGGATGGGTAATGTGGCCAAGGAACATGAAAGGTAAACAGAGACTCTTGGGCTTCGTTTCATCACGAGCGTTGACAATTTGTGGACAAAATAATGCAACCCTGAAGGAACTCATCAATTGTGAAAACTTTGTATAGAAAAAGCTCTTCAAAACAGATTTTCGTCATGTGAAAACTTCGTACATAAACAGAATTTGGACCATCTTCCAGAATTACCAAACACACGGGTATAGGTCCTATGTTTAGTTCCATGTTGTTAAACCACAAAATTTTTCATTCAATTTTTGGTCTCGAACCAACCATCTTTACTGATTTGTTTATGCAGCCGTTGAAAATTCGAAAATTAAATTATTCCACGATGGCTTATGCGGACTGAGATGCACCATGCCGCCAACAGTTGTGAAAAGTGCGTGCACATTGCAATGTCGCTAAAAAGTCTGCGGCAAATGCGTTGGTCTTAATTCTTGGCTAAAATCCGGGTTTTTAATGTGAAAAAGGGACTTTTACTACGGGAAATAAAAAAAACTGTCTTCATAACACTTATTTTGCAATAAATAGCAAGATCGCCCCGCCAAATACTATTTTTTTCACGTGTATACGGCTCTAAAACATTTTTAACGCAAAGGAACATGACAAGTTGGGTGTATATTACTGAGTGTTGTTGTTTCCTATTCATTTTATTTATTTAAACCTCGAATTTCCCTTCGATAACAGTAATCACCCAATGCATGCGAAGATTATACGAGGGGTTTTGCTGCAATTTTGAAACGGTGATGGTCTTTTATGAAACATTTTCAGAAAATATTTTCTGCCAACATAATCTAGAAGCAAGATCAAAGTAAAATGCAGTATTTTTGAAACATTTGTGGATCTGAGTTTTCGGGACCTCTGCATTTTAGTCCTTAAGATATTCATTTTGTACATCAATACATCAATCGTTAAATTTTTGACTTAATATTAAAAAATGAAAATGCGTGCTCAAATCTTTCGGTTATTCATTAAAGATTTAAAAAGAACGCATTTTAACAGGCTAAAGGAGCTGCTTGCAACAAAGGCTCTATATTTAATAAACGTGCACTCCATTGAAATTTATTTTAGTGTACACGAATAAGAACAAATTTAATTTCAGTTCCATCTTACCGTCTACGGTGCCCTTATTCTTCAGCGTGCCCTGGCCATTACCTTTTTGGTATCATTCTGCCCCTAGAGTACAGTTCGTTCGTCCCGATCTGGCTCCCAATTTGCACGTTTCTTGGTGATATCATGGAGCACATGACCCATTCCCTTGTTTTGCTGTGAGCAAAGTCTTGCGGACTTTGTCCACATTCCAAAATAACGGCAGCACGTGGAAATTGATAACGAATCGACCAACTTGACGGCGCCGCTAAAACGTTCGGAGCATTCGTCTTTGTCACTTTTTTCTCCCATCCGTCTGATCTTTTTGCGGACGATCCTCACGTCAGCTGTTACCTGACAACTTAACCCTAACAGCTGGTTTCTGTTTTTCAAGTTTTCTCCTCCGAGTGTCCCTTTTCCACAACTTTTGTGACAGTGTTTACAGCAGCCAAAATTGAAGGATGGCTGCCCTTTCATATAAACAGATCAGATTACTTCTATACTGGACATCACATTCCGTCAGTCAGACAAGATTTTTTTAGTTTGTGTATTGTCTATCCCAATAAAACAAAAACCATATACAACCGTTTTGGGTTTCCATTGCGATCAATCAAAAAAACCACACCTGGAAAAAAGTCAAACCTTTGCCGAAATGTTTGCTTTTTTATGTGAATTAGTGTCGCAGAAATTTTGATGATGGTTTTCAAAAGCTGTTAGAAATATTTATAAAACTAATTTTAAATTCCGCTAAATCAGTTAAATGTTTGAATCAGGGCCTTTTTCCATTTTGCAAAAGCATATATTTTTTTCCTATTACAGTAAAAGTAGTAGTTAAAAAGACCGGGCTTCTGGGGACTAGTTTGGATAGATATTTTGTTACGAACATTAATAGTAAGAACAAAAACACCAGATGCTTAAATTAGGAAAAACAAATTTCATAATTGATCCAACATTAAAACTATTATTTTATAGAATTGTTATACCACTTGGAATTCATAGATTTAGCAAAGGCCTGGATGTTTGCTTCAACCAGAAAAAGCTGAAGACTTTTTCCACTGGTCGCGGAAGTCCGCTAAGTTCATATTTTGGGAGGTCCTAAAAACCTATCGATCTTCGCGCTCATTAGAAAAAGTGCAATGCCCCGAGGGATGGAAAAAAAACCACTCGGGCGAATAAACAGAAGAGAGAAAGGTTTCTGAAAGCCCAAAAATTAAAACTCAGCGGTATGGAATTCATATAGAATTTAAAAATGCAATTAGCATTAAATCAAACTGTTAATTGCGCTAAATTTATTTCCATATAATTTCTTATTTACTCCGAGCCTCACTTTTAAACCTGCCAATTAAAATTGAACGCTACCAATTTAACTATTTCATATTCAGAAGGCAGAGCGTTAAGGGAACTCCAAACTTTCAGGCTTTTACACTAAAGTTCCCTGCCCTATCATTTACGCTAAGTACACGTTGACTTGATTTATACTTCACTACAGAAAAACAAATTGTCCGTGTGTAAACAACTTCAAAATAAATACTTTATTATTAATTCATCAACACATATTAGAAAGAACAAAGAAAAAGAAAGAAAAACGATTAAAACAACTATTTCGGGGGAAAATTACCGGATTTTAAAATTTTGCACTTTTTCAAAGACAAGTAAACTAGCCGTAAAACAATACAAAAATTTCAAATTGTTACTAAACGGATGACAAACAAAGCCTAGTTTCCTTCAAACTTGTCCAGAATGATAGGGGTGACGTATTCACAGTCATTGGGTCCGTACACACACTCCTTGAACTTGTACTCAGTCGTATGCTAAATTTATATTTTATCATTTTAAATTGAAAAGAATTTACCGGTGTTGTCGTATCGAATCCATTCACCCCGTAGCAGTTGTGGTTAATTGTGGCACGAGGGTAGAAGTAGTCAGAGAAGAAATCGGGCGCGAATTGGCTGGTCCTGATCCAGATCTGGGATCCGTTCTGCTTGAGATTCTTCGGTAGAGGGAACTGAACCCTTTGATCAATAAAGTTGTAGTTGAACAAGGAGCCATCCTGAGTGAAACATAGGTCTTTAGTTGAATTTGCTTACATTCCACAACATCATTGTTGCGTCCAGTCCTCCAGGTGGCATATATGAACACCATATACTGAGGTTGAAGGCCAGAATCGTGGCGGAGGCGGACGACGCAATGGCGAACAGACAGACCTAAAACTAAACTGCTTTATTAGGAAAAGCAGCCTACCAGTCGCAAAAGCATGGCGATGACTGCGGGGAACGCTGCACTTTTTCGGATTGTGGGCTGGCCGCTGAAAAAGACTCTGCCTGGCTGGAATGTCAGGCAGATGGCCGAAGTTCAGGAAATATCTCTATGGGTGGTCGAAAAAAAACTATCGATCGCGGTCATTTGGGAAGTGCACTGCCCGCGGGAGATGGCACTAAGCACAAGGGCAGATGGGAAAATAGAAAGAGAGCAAGATCTTGCATGTTCCTCGTTTAAGACACGAAATTATCGTAACTAACTCACTTCAACGAACACTTGATTACAAATTGATAACGAAAAAAACTTTTTTTTTACAAAATCAACTTTTTCGCCTTTTGAAGTAACACAGAGAAAAAAGCGTTATATGAAAGATCCTTTCAAGAAAACATTACAAAATATATTGGTAAAAAAATTGGCTTCGTTTATTTGACATTGGCTTATTTGACATTTAACAATGCCTGCCCGGATCAAGGCAAACATCAAGGGTTCGGATCCACCCCAGGGCAAACTTTTTTGTTTTCTCTAATAACGCTTTCAATTAATTGTGATGTATTAAATAACAAATTTAAATGGTTTACAAAGCGCCCAAAACATTTACTTGGGGCGGGTCCGAACCCTCGATGCTTGGCGGTAAACGGGGCGGGCCGTGAGTTTTGGGGTAGCGGGCGGCCCGGAAAGAGCCTTCAGCCATGCTTGGCTTCGATAACATCAATGTAATTGCGTCTACGACTCGGTTAGCAGTCAATTTACTAGACAATTCTTTCAAAAATTGGTATTTTGGCATAATTTGATAAAACATAAAAGATGCGGTTGTAAACAGCAACGTACTTTGGGAAATGCACAGAAAAATTGAATAAGCTCAGGAGTCGCAAGAATAAATAAATCGAAAAGTTAATTTTTCAAGGATACAGAAAAAATATATTTTGTCTTACTGACTTTTCTATGTAACGGAGCTTTTGCAACTATAAGAAAGCCCAAACGAATGTTTTGGCTGATTTGTTAATAAGATAGTTTTGATTTTTAAAGTTTTTTTTCTGTGTTTTATCACTCAAATGTTGCCAGTCACGTTGCAAGTAAACAGACACAGACTGGAACCCGTTGGAAAATCGTTTTTTACGCCCTAACATTCAAATTGTAAAATTGACATGACACGACTTGTAAACATGCGTACCGTTAACACAAATTTTCTGCATTTTAAAAACTCACAATTACTTTCGCAAGGCGGACGATCGCGATTTACCATTTCAAAACATCATAGAAGTTTTACATAAATAAAACTATTAAAAAAAACTATGAAAGTGTATCAGTCAAACCCATTGGATTGAACGCCACGTGCCTGCTTACTTGAGAAACACTGACTACTCCGTTTGTCTCACAAACGTCCGATGTTCGATCCCACATATGTTTTCCATTTGTTTTTTTTCTGATTGATTTTTTTACCCAAAAGATTAGGGGAACTTTTCTTATTTCCGGGTGGGCCCGAAAAATTCCTGCGACTATTTGCCACACCTTGCTCCGGTTGAGACTTTGAAAATAAAAATTTTGAATGAGACTTTGAAAGTATTAATTTGTAATGACCCTTTTTTTTATTTGAATTTGAAATCTCATTAAAAGAAAAAAAAATTTCTTAAGCCGTAAATGTTCTTGCCGTTCCAGATGATTTTTGGGCGGGTTAGCCAGAAAAACAAATGATCTGTCAAACTAATTACATTGTTGCCAAAAAATTGTGTTGTCTTTTTATCATTTTTGAAATTTAAAAAAAGACTTCTTAATTTTATAACTGGAACCGTTTTTGTCCCCACTCTCCCAGTTGCCGAAATTCAGTGTTTTTGGCCCCGGCTGGTCCAGGAAGAGACCACTCTCGAGCAATTCACAATTCTCCGCGCTGTTTGCGGCTGACGTGTTTATCAGCAACGCCTGTTTTGGCACTTTCACGAGGAACCGCCAAGATAACGCTGACTGGTCTCGGCTGCTGCCTGTGTACGAAATCTCGGGTTCTTCTTATCAACCACGCTGGTTCCCGCTTTCCATTTCTTTGCCTCGTTGACGCTTCTGCCGCGTGTTGACCTGTCAACAAAGTTGTGATTTAGTGCCAGTTACGTGCGTGATTTCGCACTTCGTGCGTAATCAGCCCTGTTTCTGGTCCGAAAGGAAACGTAAACAAATCATCCCTTGACGACATCTGCCAATGGTGTCTTCAAATGTTGCCCAACCGATTCGCCAACCATCTCGCTCGTTTTCCTTTCACCGTCTTTCTTTTGCAACTAAACACGTCTCTTTCTACAGTTTTGGTTTATTTCAATCTAAATTAGCTAACTTTGAGTTTTGCAAGTTCTAATACTGCTAAACAAGTGTTTTTTAAACCAAAACAAACCAAAAACATTTTCAATTCGCTTACTTGTTGTGAGAAATCCTTTCATAGCTACACGTGGATGCTGTTATTCCGAAACCGCTGATTTTCTAGTACAAAGTAAAAATTCCTCCTTTGAAACACAAAGACTTTTTCACTTTTTTTGCTTTCTTTTCAATTGTTTTACGCAATTTGAACGATGCCATTGGAAGTTTTCCTTTTTTTGCTATTGAAAGTTTTCCTTTCACGATTTTACACTTTTATCTTTGACTGTGTTACAACCAGCGGTGGCTTAGGGTTGAAATTGGTCTGGCTAGCTGCCAAAATCGAAAATTTCTAATTATTAGAAGAACGTAGCTTTAGCTGTTAGTGTTCATACAAAATTTCTTTAAAAAGCAAATGAGAAATGCTTATAGCAAAACGGTGTCTCGGAAAGGAATCGAACTAGAATGGTCCTTTTTATTCTGACCATTTAGCCAAAAATTCAGTTTTTTGAGTCTTTTCTCCTTTTGTTTTGTTTTTAGAACAGTTGTGTTCTAAAAACAAGATAGTAAAAATATCGTTTTATATGATTTACATTCTATAGTTGTAAAGTCTTTGTAAAAAAATTTGAAGCTACCCGGACCCCCCTTTCTATTTTTCTCGAGCTGGC
The DNA here is from genome assembly GCA_022343465.1 of Oscheius sp. G VE-2021. Classification (NCBI taxonomy): domain Eukaryota; kingdom Metazoa; phylum Nematoda; class Chromadorea; order Rhabditida; family Rhabditidae; genus Oscheius; species Oscheius sp. G VE-2021. The sequence continues at coordinate 4,380,891 of JAJQXH010000029.1, read as the reverse complement.
CCTCGTTTCGGTTACACTTTGTTGCAACGTGCAAAAGTGGCTAGTCCACTGATTGTTAGTAACACGTATAAAGTGCACCTCAGAGTCTAATTGGGATTTCATCCAGAGTCCAAGCGGAAATGTAGTCTTTCCCTCAGACATCACTGACTAATTGTTATCCGGAGCCCCTGTCACCTGCCACTGATAAGAGCAATTTGAACTTTGACCACTTCATTTCTTCCTTTTCCGAATTTTAATCTGGCACGTAGCAGATCAAAATAGATTTCGGTCCCTAGGATTTTCGGGGTCACGAGAGCTCTCGGCAGCGGTGACGTCGCATGTGTACCCTCGGCACCCCGTGCAACTGCTCTCTGGGCGATTAATGGCATCGCTAATCCTCAGCCAATTTATGTGTTTTGTGTTCTGTTTATTCTCTGCAGCTTTGATCTCCGAAAAACGTGGACAAAAACACTCTTGTCGTCGCGAATGTTAAGCATCTGGGGTTGCGCAGACGCTTCCAATTCGGGGAGCGCCATATTTGCCGCAGTTAATCGGCGGGTCGAGAAAAACCTCCAGCGGGTGATCAGTTATTTAGTTGCGATCTGTTGCTAACGACCCCGCGGTTCCTTGTTTCCTTTCTTGGCCGAAAATGGTCAAGAGGGAACCAGGAAATATTGCCAATTTCGAGGTGCTTTTTGATCATTGACCATACTAGCCACAACATCTTTTGAGGAGGATTCAAGTTTGGAAGGAGTTCAAAACGTGTAGTTTGCGCAGAAAAATGAAAAACGAACAATCGGTGTCTAAAACGAAAGCTTCTTGACGACAGTAAAGAAGCTTTTTTATTGCCATTTTTTGTCAGTGGTTGAGAGCTTGGGTGCAAAGTAAGACCAATCTGAAAAAAATGAATATTTGATATGAACATCAAATTATTTGAGTGTTGCTTCATTCGAACTAAGATAAATTTGAAAAAGGTTCAAAAGAATTCTTATGTGAGATTGTTTCGGTCATTCTGTTGTATTAATCACTGTTGTGTAATTTGATGTGGAAAAACTAAGTATTGTCTTTTTTGCGGTTTTTGAAGTAAAACATTTAAAAAATGTATAGATCAGTGACCCGTTTCTGTTTTGAAAGTTTCTGTAAGGAATATTGCGTTCTAGAATTCCAGATATTCGCAAATTCCATGTGGTTTTTGAGATAGAAATTGATAGGTGGAAAACAAAAGTTATAAATGTTTTCTGTTTTCGGCGATCCCCCCAAGCAGTTTTAACAGTTGCAGCTAAATATTGGTGGGAAAAGGTGCATGCAAATTATCTAGTTTGCCTTTCAAATATTTTTTTTTTAGAAAAATCGTATGTTTGGTATGTTTTCTCAGGGCACACTCTCTTTGTGACTTCCGTGCCATTTTCAACAGAACCCGCCTATCTCGCCCTCTGGAATCCATGGTCCATGAATGGCCCTGATAACAGCTGTTCCTTGTGCTTCCAGCCGCACGTGCTGATCCGCGCTGGCCGTCTAGCGGCCATAACATGTTTTGCGTAGTCGGCTCCGCACGTCACGGCTCCCGCGAGGTAAATATCACATGGCGTCCCGGGGGCGGGCACTGCTCTCGTTCCTTCGGACCCCAGTCCCTAACCCAGCCCCCAGCTGACCGGTGACCCTAAACCCCAGGCCTTCCTTTTATGGGAGGGCGTGTCGCTCGAACAGCTGGCCCAGAACCAGTGATGTTCCTTCCTTATCAGTGGCCAAGGGCGACGAAACACTTTGATTGTTTGGATGTTTTTTCTCGCTTTCCCGCCGCATTCTCCTTTGCTTTCGAATATTAGGCGGTAAATGACCCGCCGGCTGCACAGCTGTTGTGCACATATTGATTGCCCACAATTCCGCACAACCCAATCCCACTAATCAGACGTTATTTTTGCCTCTTTTTGCGGCCGATTTTGGATTCGAAACACACGCGTTCGCGTTATTTGCATTGCAAACACGGTCGATTTTCGAATTCAAAACGAACACTGCCTTTCATCGCATTGAAACGTGGATTCAATTTAAAATTCAATTTCGCTTTCTTTGCCATTTTCGAAATCTTTTTGTCTGGCCGAAATTCTTAAATAACTCACTCATGTATTAGCCAAAATTGACGTGTTTATTAGTTTTAAAATAGCTGCAACATCTTATAAAATTAGTTTTTTAGGATAGAAACCAAAATAGTGTAAATAAATTTATTTTAAAGCCGCTTAAACAACTTAAAACTTTTTTAAAAAAACTGTTTGTCTTAAATTGGCACTCTTTTATCTTAACATGGACTTCAAACTTAAAAATCTTATTTTTTAAATAATGAAAAAAGAAAATTTTGCAAGAAAAGGACAGTTGAAAGTTGCAGACTGGACACTTACTTTACAAACTAGATTGTTTTCCGAAGTGTGCACTCTTTTGCAGACTTGTGATTGTTTTCTCAGCCAACTTGTGCTTTATGACCGTTCCGAAGATGTCATATTAGTGAACTTGTAGTAAGCACAAGTCTTGTCGCCTCTACCAGACAACTAGAAGTCACCCCTTCTGCTAGAAAATTCGTCAAACAGATGACCGTTCAGTTTAGCGACTTCCGCGCCACAGTGTACATATTCTATTTCCGTCTCCCTTATATAAAAAGACGGATCGTGGCCTTTCCACGCTTTTTAGTCATCTTGAGCGGCGCCTTATGTGTCATTACTATGCGAATCGCCCCGACCGCCCTTTCGCAACCTCTGTCCCTTGTCCTCTCACTATCGGCTCCGATCTGTCCCCGGTCACTTGTCCCCACGTGCTCTCTTATCAGCTTTTGAACGCAACTACTGTTCCGGAGAATAGAAACTCGTTTTCAGCGCTTTTTATCACTGTTACCCTTGATCTTGAAACCGGCTACATGTCCACGTCCTCCAGCTCAGCCGTAAGGTAAGCTTTTTTGTTAATAACTTACTTTAAAACTTTTACTTCTCAGCCAAGCGCAATACCTTCAACTTGACATTACGCATCGAATCGAAGTTTCAGTACTGAACCTATTTATTTTGTAAAAATCACCGTTTAAAGTTTTAGCACTTCCAAAAAACCTAAAACGCTATGCTCCAATAGTTTTATAAACCTTCTTTTTCATATTTGCATGAGAGCTAAACAATTTTCCATTTTCAATGAATTTTCTCTGAGAAACTTTTTTCAGCGACCTCTCTGTGGGTCTTCCCTCCTGCTCATATGAACCCACTCTCTGCGCCGATGCCTTAGACGCCATCTTCTCCCGCATTCCCCACGTTGCCTCCGTCGCCGAAGCCATGAAGCTCAGGGTAAATCTCGCCTTTCTCAAGGGACTATGACTTTATTTGTGATTTAGCGTGTGAATCGAGTGGCGGCACGTGCGATTTCTCGCTCAATGCGCCACAGCGACAGTCTGAAGATCGATGTGCGCGAATCGAATATGTACAAAATCGTGGGGCTGAATAGAGTCAAACTCGATACCCCGGAACCTATCATCTACATTGAGGTATGGGCTTTTTAAGGATTTTTATTTTATTTTATACAGGATACCCGTGTTTCTGTGGATAAGACTGTGGAGTTGGTGCAGCTCCTTCTCTCCAAGATGACGGTCCTTCGTCGATTGGAGATCAACATCGATGATGGTGATGCTACCCATCTGAATCGTCTTGTGGAGATCATTGTAGCTGCCGGTAAGTTCAAAACTTCAAGTCTGGTTTATATTTTGTATACCTTTTCCTTGATTTGTTCCTTCTCTCCAAGTTCCAAGGAGTTGTGTTTCGGGGGGTTTAGTATAGATAATTTGACCTGCAAAAGCAAGATGCGTAAAATTCTACGTGACGGCTCGTAAATTTGGAGCCGCGACGCAGTACCCCGTCACGACATGTCTAGCCAAATTAGCATCAACTGCACTTTTTTCTTTCCTTTACCCTTTTCCTTTCAGAGAACGTCCAGCTGGAGGTCCTTCGTGTCCGTCGTCGTCAGGCCAAGCTCGTTCTCCCTCTTGTGGTCTCCCTCGTCAAGCGTCACTCCAAGACTCTCCGCATTGTCGGCCGCCTGGGACTCACTGAGGCCGCATCCGCTCTTTCGAAGAAGGTACTCTATACCTTGAACCCTTTTTGAACAGCTGTTTCAGATGAGCCTCGAGCGCCTGTCTCTGATGACCTTTGACCTGGGTCTAGAGGCTCCGTTCGACGAGGTCTACGAACAGCTGTTGGCCATCACCACTTCTGGAGCCGTCTTCAGACATCTCAGCTACACTTCCCTCGTGGGATTTGATCCGACCGACGAAGTCATCCAGGTGATCAGAAAATCGAAAACACTTTTTCCATTAGATAAGCTATCAGTGAAACAGTGAAACCACACTGTCTCCAATTGCCGCCAAGCACTTTGACCTTGCTGGCACAAAGCATCACAGACTCCTTTTGCAGAACCTTCTTGCTACCGGTTGTGTGGAGAGCCTCCGTTTGACTATGGTCAAGGGCCCGCGTGTTTACCCCAAGCCGGACTACATGATTGGCAAGGTAATTGAATCAGCCGACGCGGGGCCTATAACTAGGTTTTAGGTGCGTAGGGTGAAGGACATCCAGCTGGGAGAGGTTGTCGAGAGGCCGAATATCTTCAACTCGCTCGTGGTCCATGAGAAGATCTACCGCAAGGTGTTCCCCCATGTGGATGACGTTCACTACTTCCAGCATTGGAAGCAGTGAACTGTAAATACTGTACATAACCCGGTGCAATCTGATGAATGAATGGTTGTAAATAGTGTAACACGGTGTTTTTGTAGACAGTGCGATAGGGAGGCTGAAATACAAATATCGAGATCAACACTTCGATATCAGTAAACAACCAGTGTTTACGGCATCTCAATTAACATTACTTTTGTACTTGAGTCACAATTATTGTAAAGAACGAGCAAAAATCAAAACTGAAAACATGTGCGATGATTTCAAAGACACATGAAGACGGACAGGTGATAAGGGGTTGAAAATTCCGTACTTTTAGTTGGACACGTATAGTGTGTAACTTTTGAACTGCATAGAATCATCATGATTTAATTCGGTATGCCTCATACTTACGTGGGCTTGAATTATTTATAAGCTCGTCATCCAAAATGATGACAAAAAATATTTGAACCCACAGTTTTCAGGGATGCACATTAGTAGGCGTACTGTCCTCACTCACTCCAAAATGTTTTCAAGATATTAAAAAGGGAGCAACCTATAATTATTTAAATTATAATTGTATCGATTTTCTGTATTGAATTCGTTTTGGGGAATCCATCTCTTTGTCTCCGCAAAACAGCCTATTTCAATTTTCACACAATGTTTTGAAACGATTGTCAGAAATACATAAGCAATGCATTTATAAGATGATTCATTCGTTGCGTGTTGTTGTTGAATTTGCGTTTCGTTTCACGTCCATAATAGAAAAGCAAAATGCTTTCGTCTTCACCTGAGTAAACTTATTGAACGAAAAACGTGAGAATTCTGTTGAAAATTTTCACAATAGCGGATGCTTGATAAGACAGTGTTTCCCACGCTTGCCATGCCGTAACAACCAAAACAAAAGTTTCTTTCGCACGTTCACCAAACGTGGAAAATTTTATCATTCGAAGCAACATGAAGTAAAAGTAATAATTCCTTTAATATGGGGAGCAAATGCCTCAGCTAATTAAAACAAACAAAAAAACCAGGGATGTCAAAGAACCGACCAGGGCCGGCCGTATTTCAAAAAATGTGTTTGGGGTGGATCCGAACCCTCGATGTTTGACTCGTAAAATCAAATCCACGGCCAGGGCCAGCCCGGCTCTGGCCCTGAGTACCAAAAACCAAGCACGGCCCTCGATTATGCCAGCCAGATATAACGTCAAAATCTGAGTAATATTCTCTGACTGCCCATACTTGTGCACGGAGATACCAAACTTAAGGATATGCGTCCGGACTACAAAACGGCTTCTGAAAGACTGAATTTGAAAAAGGACGCTTTTGTACTGCCCCAGCTAAGTGTTTAATAAAAACTGTTAACTTTCTGTTAAGTTTACATCCCTTTTCTGAAAGATGAGCAAACCAACCAAGTTTGCCAAGTTTCGTGGAAGAACAGCTGGTACATGAGCTGCTTTTTAATTGTTTGAAGGTTTCTGGTCACTATCGAGTGGTAAACGAGAATACGACAATAATGAAACTTATGATTAAACGTTCAAAAATGATATTCCACATAAAACGTTTGATTGAAATTTTTTAGCAAATCAGAAATCGGGCACATTGTAGAGTACAGAATTCTCTCCCTTATCTAATCCTCAGTGACGTACTTTTTCCAGACAGCTTGTAGTCTATTTCAGTCTACTTGTTGCAGATTCCTGCAATCCAATCTCTTCTGCAAACATATTTTTCAGTGTTCCGGAAATCACGAGGATGATGTTTCCAAGGCGTTTCCCCCGGAATTCCTGCCAGTTGTCCAGTTCAGCGTCATTCTGCAGTTTCCCTCACTCTTCTTCAAAGTGTTTGTCGTCAATAAGCTGTTTGATTTGCAATCTAAATCACAACAGATGAATCCTTCCTCGTGATCGACGAATAAGCAAAGAAACGTGGACCTCACTCACCAAACATCATCGGAGTGCATGATCAAACGCAAACAAGCATGGAATCAGTAATCAACTAAGATTACACGTGTTTAACGTTTTCAATACATGCTCAAGGATTTAAAATACGGTACTTTCGGTGGGGTCTAGATTATCATCTTTCTGCAAAGTGAAGATATTCTTAGGAAAACACCTTACTAGTCTGCCAAATCTTTCCAAAAAGCGGATTTTTGAAATTGGAAAATACAAGAATTTTACAGATTAAAATTAATAGACTAGGGTGCGCTTAGCTCGCTCACGCTCGCTAAGCGCTGACTCGCTCCGTTCGCTTCGCTCACTCCGCTCGCCAGCACCGCCTCCGAACGGTCTTTAAATAACCCTCACTGAACAGGCCGCCGTACCCTCGTATACTAAGCATCGTACATTATTTAGCTAGTTTATGGTATATGACGGTCTTATAAAGCCACTTGCACCCGCGCGCGATAACCCTTATATAGTCCCCTACCGCGACCTCACGCGATAACCCTATCGCTTTTGTCGGGGAAAGTCCAACAAATCAGCTACTTTGCGAGCTCATAAAACGGTTTAAATTGGAGCTATCTTTCTGCTTTTTGGTACAGCTGTAAAAAGTGTTTTGTTTATGGTGTCCAATAAGAATGACGCCCATATGTCAAAAACGGCAAATATTTCAGGGGCATGAAAAGGCTGAAAAATCAAATTTCAAAAAAATGTTTTTCTTGATTTTCTCAGCCGTTATTCAAATTTAGGCTTTTTAAAGTAGGTTTACGTAAACCATGTATACTCACGATTAACGTGGCTAAACTCGTTTCTTTAAATTCTGAAAAAAGTGGGTGACATCAAAATTTTTTATTTTTTCATGTTTGAGAAAATTTTGGTTTTTTCAAACAATTGGTACTTTCCAGGCAATGTTACATTTGAGCGCTCAGCTTCGGTGATTGTTTTTCGGCCCAGTTATTAAACGCCAAACTTTTAAACGTCGACTTTTGCATATAATTCAACTTTTCTGTCTTTGTATTTGCTGTTCAAATACCATATTGGGTACAAAGTTAGTTCACTTCAATAGTCAACTTCTGACAACAAATTCAGGGTCGAAAACTAAAAAAATTGGGAACATGCCCAAAAAAAATTCTTCTTCACTATTGCGAAATCAATTTCGAAATGCCATCGATTTGATAGGTAAGAGTCACAGTAAGTTTGGCGCCAATATTTAGCTCGATTGGTTCACTCTCCGATTTTAGACAAATTAAAAACCACAAAAAAGTCAACTAAAATTTTTGATTTTTGTAGTTTATCTCAGCAAGTTTCGATTTTCAGAGTTTCTCTTAAACAAGTTTTTTGTAACTTGCGCAGAGCTTAAACTTTCTGTTAAAACAGATTTTACAATTTCTCAGATTTTATAGTAACACATTGTCATTTAATATAATAGGTGGAACATCTTGTATTGCTGTTTTATGACAACTGCGGCAAACAAGTTTTGCTTAAAAGGGATCAACTATCTTTTTTTTCTTTTCTTTTTTCATACAAAATCTTTAAAATTTTTCTTTTTTTGCTTTTTGTCGGAAACAAAAGAAAGGACTACAAACCAATTTGCAGAAGCTGATTTTTCTAATTTGCTGAATTCTCAAAAACAGTTAAGGGAAACCAAATCAGCTTTTGTGATTGGTAGGCCCCCTTTTTCATAGGTTTATCCTTCAAAAACTTAAAACAACGTTCTTTCCGACTACCCTAATCGCAGCGGCTGATGTGGTATGAGTGCGGGCGCCCAGCCGTTGTCTGCGCTCTCCGCTGAAATGCATTCTCTCGCAACAACAAGCGCTAGTTTGAACGAGAGAGTACCTTCCCCTATGGAGAATGCAGATAGTGGTTACGTGCCCGCACCCGTAGCGCATTAGCCGCAGTGAGTAGGGTAGTCGGAAATAACCTTGTTTCATTACTGAAGGACCAATCTATGAAATGGGGGGGGGGCTACCGATCACAAAAGCTGACTTGGCTTCCCTTGACTGTTTTTGAGAATTCAGCAAAAGTAGAAAAATCAGCTTCTGTGGAAATTGGTTTGTATTCCTCTGCATTGTTTGTTTCTGCTGTGTTTATTACACAATACTGTGTAGCTTCGTTTTTGGTCTGGATCACCCGTTGTCAAACCGTTATGATCTAACTCAATTCCAAAGAGAAAAAATGAGAAAAAAAACCAAAGCGATATTCTGCTTCAAATAGATTGTGAAAATGATGAAATGTATGGTTTAAGCCAAGAGTTGAGCAGTGTACCTTTTGTTTCGTCATGTCTGTCATCGTCAGTGTCCTGTCAACACAAAAGGAAGCCCTACGATTGATCTAGATCATTCATCTCACCCGAAAAAAGTGTTTTGAAGAACCTATTAAACATATATTGGTAGCAACTTTAAACAAGCACAAGTGATCACTGATGTTGGCACACAATTGTAATTTGTTTGGCAACCATGTTATGCTCGTAAATCAGAGGACGAAACATTATGACATCAAAATAAAAAGGTAAATTCTTGCTAACTGGATGGTTCGGAGGTCAAACGAATGTTTTTACAAAGCTCCGTAGGTTGTTTCCGTTTATTTTAAATCTGTGGGCATAGACATAGACCATTCGTTTCAAGCCAAATTATGCTTAGATCGCCTAATTTTGCATGTCTATTCTAAAATCTCCTATAGTCTGGATTCAACTTACTCCACAAACTTTTTTTAATTAAAAACTTCAACATAAAAATGACTCAATGAGAAGAATATTCTAGGATAACCCACTGTGACGGGTATCCGAGAGCTGAAAACTTTTTCCAGAAGCCAATTTTTCATGAGTATTTTTCGTATTTTCTCACATTTTCTTCATCGTGTGTTTGTTATAAATGGATGTTCTAAAACTTTTAAGCTATGAACTACATTTTTGCAACACAATTCAATTTGCAAAGAGTTCCTTACAGAAATCGTTCCTTAGAGGTCTTTATCCAGATACTGCCGTGTTTTCTTGTGTTTTCCCTGTTCGAACACCATATTCTGTTATAGTTTTCTTGCAGGTTTCGAGATGTACCGATGCAGCCTTGACAGAACGGCCTTGGAAATAATCACCTGTTTTTGACGGATGAGACACGTGCAGATCAGGGTTGCCACGGGTGTTTCATTTTGATCATCTTCGATAAAAATTTTATCATGTTCCGATGTGAAACGGGTGAATTGTTTTGAGTTTAGAAGAACAGTTCAAACACTGTTTGAGGGGTCTTTTTGCATACGTCTGGGTGCACACTTCCTGCTGAAGACTGCGTCGACCGCAACAGCTCTTAGTGGAAGCCGGAGAACAAACTCGGCGGCTGCTAATCGCCGAGCGCAACCTCTGTACCTCTGTCATCCGCCCACTCATGACTGCCAAGCCACTGAACTTCTCTTGAAACAAACAAGCAACATTTGCATTTCTCACTGTTTTCCAATGCTAAGGAAACACACTTATACCTCGAGTGCTCATATCATCCGGTTGTCAGGAGACTATTTTTCTTCTTTTTTTTTCATTTTTCTATTTCTAGGCAGTAAATCATAAAATGTTAAAGATGACTTCACCAATATGTAAATTTGTTGTTTTATTAATGACGTCGCTTAAATGAGGGTGTAATTTTTGACAATTTGTTAACATGTTTTAACAGTAGATTTTGGAAGGTTTGCAAAATTTGGCTTGCGTCCCCAACAATTTAGAGCCATGGTTCCCCGTTGTTGGAATTCCTGCAACCCTGTAATACTCGAAATTTCCTTTCGAAATTTTATGGCATTCCTTTTGTTTTCCGCCATTGACAAATTCTTCTCCTTTTCAAACACTGAAATCATTTTCTACAATTGCTTTGTAGTTCTATTAATCGTACTACAAATAACGATGAATAGCTTCTAAATTATATTCCACAGGAAATGTATGCTTTTAGTTAGCTTATTCACTTATTCATAGCTGTTTTTGATGACTTTAAGAACAGCAACAGGAAAATGACTGGTGCCAGTTCATACTTAATTCTGTCAGAAATACTTTCAACATAACTTTTATTGGCTTGAATGTTCTCATTTTGTTGCTTTGTTATTCCTCTGAATCACTGAAACTGTTTTTCAACACCTTTGCAACTGGTAGTATGAAATCATACTAAGATTTCAAACCAAAAAAAGCAAACAAAGATTATGAAACCAAAATAAAAACTTTAAAAGGCTATTTTTTTCTTTTGATTCGAAATGCTAAATTTGTAAATTACATTTTAGAGCAGCTGGCTGTAGATTTACCTTTTGCTTTTTAAGCTGTGGATTTCAAATGGTATCCTTCAAAATTTCAAAGAGTAGATTTGGGAAATTCTTACTGTTCTATCAGTAAAATCGCTATGACTACAATACACCCTGCATTTAAGATAAGAAAGAGTTTTATATTCCTTTCTTTGAAGTTTTTATTCGCCAAAATCTCATCTAATCTGTTAACAGAGCCCTAATTCGATTGTTCATTGCCACTTCGGGGGTGATTCCCGAGCGCAAACTGTGGCATCGGTAAGTGAAAGGCGAGTAAATCAGAGTGACATGTTGATTTACCACCTTCTGAACAGGTTCTCAGCGATAAGAGTTTCGACAGCCAGCCGGCGATGAATTACAACTGCAATAAAGCCTTTTATGTCTGTTTTGACAAAACGAGTGCAGTTTACTGTAATCTGACCGGAGCACGGAAGCCACCGGTCTGGCGATTTCATAAACACTGGGAACGGATTTTGGTCAAAACAAGCATCGCGCTTACACTTTTTGCGACAGCAGTATTTTCAAAAATCTTATTATCAAAGAAAAAGCCTAATTCTGTGAAAATTTCCCTGGCTAAATAAGCTCCAAGTTTTAAAACCGATGTTTGCAATGAACTCTTGATCAAATTGAACAGAAATCAAGCGTAGATCACTAAAACCGGAACGATATGTCAAGGTGTTGCGGCGACACTTTTCACTTTCCACGTGTAAAGCGATTTATACGCCAGTTTTTATATGATTGTTTGACCAGCCTTGTTCAATGACATTTTGAACCAAAATTTTACCTAACTTTCTGTTGGGGTCCATTGCTTTTGTAAAGCAAAAAAGTTCTATTTGAATTAGATGACCCCAACATTTGTTCCGGATACTTTAAGCGGAATCGATACTTATTTTGCAAAAGAATGCCCAAGACAGGAATCGAACCTGTGTCGCCACGGCCACAAGGTGGAGTACTAACCACTATACTACTTGGGCCGAAAGTGCGGCCGCCGCGGTCTGGTTATCCCATCCCCCAGTTCGGCTAAACCACGACGGGTAACTTCTAATGTGGAATTCCCTTTCAATCGACCCCCCTTTCTTAAAAACATCCTTCTTGGCAACGTGTTTCCCAATTGCAATCCTGCACATTCTCTGAGTGTAAAGTTCATTGGTGGCTAGATAATATCAATTCAATGTTACCAAAATACTAATCTTGTTTTGGTCTATTTTCCCGTTGTTCACGGCCAAAGTCTCTGCCGTAATTGGAGATACAGGAGATGGATTTGTTTTTCAGATGACCAGAGAACGTCTTCCTTGAGGAGTTGATGGAGATGTCACAGAATGACCGATTTACCTAAAATGTAGAAATCAAGGCAAAACATAGACTTACACATGTCACGTTTATAGTAAGCAATGCTTGGAGTTCGGCCTAATGTCATGTACAGCCAACTTCATATAATACAACCGGGCCATTGTAGCTCTGCTTCACTTTTTTCACATACAACACTCCTTTTGAACTTATCAGTTCAACAAAAAAAGTATGAACGAACATTTGGTTGGTCAGCTCTTTTGTATTGTACGTTTCGATCCATTATCGAATTTGAAATTACTTTCCGTCTTTGGGAAGGTTGAAGAAGATTTTGCCATCTCTTAACGACCAAACTGCCGACGATAGCCGTTTGTATTTTGTAACGTTTGTGCGTAAACCACCTTTCTGAGCAAAAACGTCATTTCTACGACACTTTTATCCAGTTACCCTTTAATCTGATTTCATGACGAAGTTCCAATTATTTGTCTGATTGTCAGCATTTTCTGCAAAATCCAATCAAATTGGAGTAGCAGGCGGAAAATTAAATCTATATGTTTTGTAGTACTAAAACAATTACATTTTCGAAACTGACTAATAAGTCTCGTTTGTGTTTATTCAGTCAAGCGGCATTTGCAACATTTCCTCATATAAGAGTTGTACAAACAACTCTTTGAAACCGAATGTTGGAATGCCCTAGGTTTTGAAAAATGCAGCCTCAAAGTGACCGATTTCGGATTTCCATCCGCAGAAAGCGTGGATCGCCCAAACCTTTTATTATTACAAAATGACCGACCGAATCCAACAAAAGTGAAATTAAAAGGCTGACTGCCCCTTTGTGTCCAACAAGAATATTGTTTCGTGTCATGATGATGATAGTCAAAAAAGGATTTTTTAATCATTTGGCATCCTAAAGCATTCTATTTTTGTTTTCATACAGGAGGCAAATTGCCACGTTGTGGAAGGCATGCGGGGTTGCCACAACACGCAATTATTTTATGATAATCAGTAGCCATCAATTTAGAAATTCCGCACATAACCTAAAAAACCAACCATTCTCAAATTTCTGTTTAGTTTCCTTTATTGCCCAAGCGTTTTGGGGTGGCTAAAAGATGGATCAAACTCGGACCGGCCCGAATTTTCAGCACCGATAAGGCCAATGACCCCTTATTAGACAAACATCGGGGTAACAATTTTTTTTAAATAATTGGAGTTTATTATAATAATTTATTAGTGCTTTATTATTATTAAAATTGTTTGAAGGGTTTATAGTGCGAGCAGAAACAAATTTTTGTTGGAATGGCTTCAAACCCTCGATGTTTGTCTGATAAGACGGCAAGTCCCTCCCTGAACAACCCTTGCTCAAAACCTACTAAGCTAGTAGTTATTGGAGTTGACTTTTCTCTTGCAATGGGCTCAAATTCCTTAACGTCCTAAGTGTGATCTTTCCTCCAACAGAGCGAATTGTCAGCTCATCTGAAAAGAAACGTCAACCGCTTTTGAATTTTATCTGTAGCTATTCGCTAAAGGATCTTTCCTATCAAATCTACCTGAGAATGCTAGAATACCTGCCACTTCAGCGAACCTGCCCTTACATCGTTTCCGGCAGGATCGAGCTCAGGATGACAAAATGACCCATGTCCTTTAATGACCAGTGGTCCTGTGATCACTGAGCGATTGAAACGCTCATTCGTCTTCATTTCTCGCGCTAACAATCAACTTTTTTCTCTCGTTAATTGACACTTTGACAATCAAGGTTTCCCTGTTTGCTTTCGACCAAATTATTCTTCTATGCTTTTTCTATCTATCCCCCGTTCCTTTTCCCCTTGGTCAGAACCGATTGACCTTACTGTGTGAAACGCTGTAAAAGCAACATTTGGCTGTAGTCGCCAGTCCTTGCGGCGCCCCGTCCGCGGCCAGTCGTCGGTCGTGGCGACGGCAAAAATAGACCCACCGTGACGGATCGTCTTGCGGATGCGCAGCGACAACTCGAACAATTTACAGTGTGATTTGTAGCACGTCGGTTGCGACTTTTCAGCAGACGCCGTTTTACGCATAGAGATAAGCATCGAAGGCGACAGCTGCGAGACTCTGCGCGACTTTCCGACGCCAGCGGCGAGGTCACTCCAATAGCCGAGATCCAGGACCCTCCTGATTGTAAATTTACCAATGACCTTCAAAAACCTGAATTTGCGAGATCTCAAAAGACAAAGTACGCCACGTGAACGACCCGACGGCCACCGTGTTTTCGTTAAAAAGAAGTAAATGACAAGTGAAGATAAGATAAAGAAAGGCTATGAGGAACTAACTGCACATCAAGATTTTTGCCACAAATTAAATTTTTCTTAAAACTAAAACCAGTTGAGACAAGGTATATAGGTTAAATACGGCTTATGCATGCTTAAATCGAAAATAGGGATCTTTCAGAAGAGTTCCGATTAAAGATAAAGATAATGTTGAAAATACTTTTTTTAAATGTAAGATAACTTTGTTTTGTTATCTATTACAAAAATTGCAAGCAACATGAGTTTTTATTTGGAATTTTAAAAAAGTGTTGTTTTTTGTGTTAGTAGCCGTTTCCTTTCGGCTAAACTCTCCATTCACAACTTATATTAGGCAGAATTTTACTTAATAAACCAAAAAAAGACCATTTCTTTTCAAGTTTTTGATTCTTGCCCTTGAATTTGAAACTGTGCGTAGCTGATGAGTAGTGTTTCATTTGTCTGCTGTAACAAAACCTCGGAAATATTTCAGTCGTTGATCAATGGCAAATCCTCAATCCGTCAGGGCACGTGAGGTCCGGGTTCAAAGTGCGCATGACGCATTGAAAAACAAAAGACGCGTGTTAGTCAGCGTCTCTGAGAAGGTCGCAAAAACCCCTTACTCGGTACTATTGCGTACGATCGTGCCAGCTGGTGAGACTTCAGCTGCAGCCAGCTGCGATCCGTGTCCATACCGCCCCCGACCACTCTGTCCTTTCTTCTTCTAATCATCGATTCCGATCGCTTCGTAATATGCCTTCTCGGCCGAGACGACGCCGCGACGTCGCCTTTTGCACTTTTTGCGCCAGACACTTTGGCCGCGGCGCTGTTGGCAACATTCACCGCTTTTTGCGTGCCGTCTCTTACGCAAAAAACCGCGTGCCCTTTCCAAAACACCATGCCTGGGAAAGGGTTTGGCGATCCTTTGTTTCCCCGACGGTCACGCACGGCCCTATTTTTAGAAATACCCTTTCTCTCTTTCCTTCGACATGTGGAATATCGAACTGCTACTTTTAAAACTGCGACTTACCATTATTTTGTATATATGTTATAGTCATGGTAAGCTGAACTGATAAATCTTTTCATTCTGGTTTTATTTCCTCTAGTTTCATCAGCCTTTTTGCCATCTGATAGCCTAAGTCCATTAATAATTGCTTTCAACATAGGTAATTAGAATGAAAATAATATTAACTTTCTATAGTTTTCTTTAAAAAGAGCGCTGTCAATCATTTGCTAAGTAACATTTGAAGAATTTCGTTTTTGATTTTCTCTGCAAGCATGTCTTTTTCGTTTCCGATTTGGTCATTCATTTAACAACGGCAAAGTGCAGCGGAACTATATTTCGACTAAATGTCATTTACAGTCCTTACGAGTTCAATTGAATTCTTCTCTATTTAGTTTCCAGCTTTAGTCTCAGTGTCATCACCTTTGAACAGTCTGCGTACGTCAATTGTAACAGTGGCTTAACCGTGTTATTCCGCAGTGAACTCGTGTTTCTCGACCGTTTTGCAATCAAACTACACAATCTAAACCATTTTGGACGATAATGTAACCTTTAAAGCTTTTACAAACTATTGGCATCTTGAAAAGTTTTATTGTTCATTTTATGTACTATTTTTATCACATTTTGGCTTGAAAAATGCTAAAGTTTCGATTTTAAAAGTCTTTTTTAAGTTAGTTTAAAACGTTTTATAAAGTGGGTTGAGTATGATAAAAATTTAAGAGATTGCCACATTTTCTATGATTGAAAATTGTCCCTTTTATTTTGAAATTTTTTTAACTTAGAAAAATAACTGTTTAACAAACGTTTTCTAGCGGAATGTGTACAATTCAAAGCGAAAAATTGCTGTTAAGTTATACATTGCCCAAAATCCTGCCTTTCTGAACACGCCGTTCCGAATGTTGCGTTCCCAGACGCGTGTCTTCTGTTCTTTCCCACTCACTGCATCCGGTTTCCCTCGTGAGCGCTTCCGTCGTCGTTTCGTCCCCGTCGGCGTAAGCGGCGCCATGCGGCGGCCGTCTTTGCAACTGTTGAGCGGCACTTTTTGCCTGCGAGCCTCCTCCATTCCAGCCTATTAATCAGACGAGGCGCAGGCCTCTCGATCGATCCCACCCCTGATCAACACCTACCATCCCTGGCCCCCCGACAATACCTATTCCTACGCCTTCCCTAGCCACTAAACTACAGGATTCCTATTGCTACCCGTCTGGCGCCCTCCGTCGCCAGCCTCCGCGCCACGTCTTCCTTCAGAAGTGGGCTCTTTACTCTACTCGCCCCAAATCCCCCGCTGTGACAGCCATTTATCACAAGCTCGCAAAAAGACGCCCCGGTTTATTCTGAGCTGTTGTGGCCGCCGGAGCCCATTTTTCAAATTGTTGCATTAAACCCAGTGCCCAAGTGAGACGCGCCCTCCAAGTTTTCTTGCACTTTGCGCGCGCCAGCGCGTTATCTCCTTTTTCTCAGTCTGGCTGTTAGCCACGTGCGAAGCATCGTAGGTTTCAGTAGACGATATCGATAAGGAAACCTTTTTGGGTTGGAACGGGTGGGTCCTTCGTTTAGGAACACCTGCTTTCTTCGCCGTTGGATCGGCGCGCGTTCAATTCACTTTTTTCTATTCTTGGGATTCAAACTAAGCACAACAATATAGTCCCTTTTAATTGAAAACATTGATCAGACAACGATTAACAACTAAATTGGCTACATAATTTTGATGAACACTACTTCCACCAATACTTTGCCTATAAATCATTGTGTTGTCTATGTCGGGCAAATTTGTTTGCGCTGTTCAAAAGTGGCAACAAGCTTTTATAACTATTTTATTCAGATGACTATTTACTCTACAGCTAATTTAATTCTTTAGATATTCGTTTTCTAAACTTAATTCACTTGTGTTAGTCCAATTAGATTTTACCACCCCTTAAGAGATAACGAAACATGTTTTAAAGTTCAGAGTTTCATTTGCATGAAAGCTTTTGCGTTATCTTTAAATTTTGTCTGAGTGGTTTCTATTTTAACAGTTTGTTGTCTAGATATATCTCGAGATTCCTCTATCAATTCAGTTTGTTCCATTTTACAGCCATCGGAAGTATCCATAGTTTAATACAAAAAGAGACCTTTTGACATCTAAATGTGGTCTGCCCTTTACAATGTTGTTTAAAGAGCTTAAATAAGTTGTTGTCTTTTTTCTCTGCTACTATCAAACTTTTATGTCATCCCTATTTTACAGTCCCAATTAGTACCCTCAACCCATTGGTACTTGTGTATTTCTATCTCAGTGGAACGTGCCCAGCGGAAGAAGTGGTGTTCGCTGTTTACGCAAGCAGTGTTTACAGTCAGGAAGGACGATTAGTCACCAGGCATTGATCTGAATCCGCGCCGAGCAACTAATTGCAGGCAGGAAAACAGAAACAGATGAGAACACTTCGGGCACTTAGCAAGTGAAAAACCGCACGCGTGACACCATTGGTCGCCGAGGTCGTCTCTTTTGTGCTCTTGAAGCCCCTCAGCTGTTTCTGCGTTTGCCTCCTGTGTACTTGTTATTTAGACATCGGAGACAAGACAAACACGACTTTGAACTATTACCTCCCACTGTTTCCACAACAATTAATCTTCCTCTCTTGCAATGAACACACATGAAGGGAACGCCGTTCTTTTGTCTTCTTGGGGGAACGAAAAGTCAAACGACATCAATCAGAGCGCGTAAATTATTGAAGCATAACCTTTATATCTAAAATTTAGAAAATCTCATGTCATCTACTTTGCCAATATGGGGTGTTTTACCAATCAGGGTTTTTACCACCTAGGAGCACTTTGAGTTTCACCTAGGCCATTTTGAGTTTTCTTGGGTACTTTCATGCGATATATGCTAAAATTTAAATGTTAATTTCAATTTTGTCGTTTAAACCGTAAAATGTTGACATCTCCCTCTGGTTGTTCTTGTTGAACACAAAATTCAAACGCAACGTAAGCAAATAAACGAGAAAATAGAAAGTTTCGGAAAGTCATAAAAAAGAAGAATGTTTGTGACATATCTGTTTGGCTAGATTCTGCAGAAACAAAGAAATGAGCCGTGCAATCAAAAGTCAGAGTTCTACGTGCCGAACATTACATTTTTCTACAGTAAGCCGTAGCTGAAAACATTTAAACCCTCCTCTGGATATTGCTTACATTTGTTTAATTCTTCAAATTCAGCTTAGTTCTGTTTTCGGCTTGACAAAATAAAAGAAGAAATTAATCATTTGTGACAGACCGCTTGAATACATAAGAAGAACCCAAAACATTTGAAATGAGATGAGAACAAACTACAACTGCCATAGTCAAAACTACAAAATCTTGTTTTATTGAAGCAACTTGGTTCTGAAGTATTGTTTAGATTGATTTCCAACTATTCCTTTTGAAGATTTCATTTTTCTAAGATTGTTCGAAAAATGCCCGGAGAATTCCAAATGATTGATGTAGAATAACAAGAAACAGAAAAACACTTTTCCTAGCAAAACATCTCTTTTGCTTTTAAGATCAGCGCAAAGATCGTTTTATCTGTATAAATAGCGCTAACATCAAAGAAATTCATCCGGTCAATCTATATTTTTTTCCATTTTTCAAAACCTTTTCTTTAACGGAACAGCTCTTAAAAACCCCTGTTGCTTTGTTTTCATAACAGTGACAAAATGGACACTTGTTTACCCCATGTGTAGTTTCCGGTGGAAAACCCCATTTTTTGCAAGAACAGGGGACGCCCGGTGTTGTTTACGTACGGAAATACCCTCTGTCGACGAAATATATTTATTGTTTTACTCTGTGATTTACGTGTCGTGGAGTTTAATCCACTTCTCAATATAGAAACACGGCGGTTAAACTGGTCTCCTGTTTTCTTAGCCACAACCGTCCGTCGGAACAACATCTAGCTTTTTTTGGGGATTCACGTGTCTGCGCGCGATGGCGGGTTCGAACGGTGTACATCATCACATTCTTAGAATTCTTAGAAGAACAGATATTGAGCGTCAACGTTAAAAAGAAACATTCTTCAAGCAACCGGTTCAAAAATCTTCCTTTGAAAAGGAAAGCTCTAAAAGTAACATTGATTCTTTCTGGAAAACGTCCTGTTTTCGCAAAAAAAAATATCTTTTCCACGACAGGTGTGTAACTGTGACAGCGCAAACTATAAAGAACTAAGTATACAATCATCTCTTTCAAAACATAACTTGAAATAACCGTGCCTTTGTTTTGATGTCTTATACAATTGCTGCTTTATTTTACTGGCTGACAACCAGAGTTCTAACTACAAAGTATATTTTCTGTTCTTTCACACATTTTGAGCTAAATTAGCAGTTTTTCGCTGTTATAGACAGTTTCTCATTTTGTCGTTTCTGTTTTGCGAGCCACAAAGTGACAAACTCTTCTGCAATTCAATGTACCCAATTTGCTGGAGATAACCTTACAAATTGGTAAACTTTGGTACTTGCGCTCCAGAAGCGAACGCTTTGGATTTCAGCCAATTGGCAAGAGACAACATTGTGTTTTGGTCGTTCGTTTAGCGCCTGTGACCGCGGCGAAGCACGCTTGCCAACGGTTGTTTAATCTCAATCAGTGGGAGGCTATGGTCTGCCAAAGTTTATCTGTGGGTGTGAAGCCGTGAAGGGTGAACTGCCAACTATCATTTGAATGAAGACCCTGATATGAATCAAGTACAGAGTCAATCAGGGACACCGTACTCCTAAAGTATATAAAGTGAGGTAAAGATTTGACCCTATGCATAAGGAAGAAAAAAAAAGAAAGACTAGGACACCCAGAGAAGTTGCTAGACAGAGAATCAGGGATTGAGCGACAGGTTGAATAAGACAGGTAAGGAAATGACAGTCCTACAGAAATATTTGGCTACTTATGAGCAATTAGAACACTACGTCTCAGAGTCGATGTAGTGAAGTAGACTGATCGATTGATAGATCAAAAAGAAGTCTAGGTTGTTGTTGCTGAACGGCGTGAAGCATTATTATAGATTGCGTCCCCGAACACGCAAGTCATTGTTCTCTGTCACCCAGGACCGCCCTGCCCACTCGATCACAATGTCCCCCAACCCCTGTTAACCCTTTGATCAGCAGCTTTCTCACATCAATCCGCCACCTAACGCGTCCGGCGTCGGCTCCCGACAGAGTTCTTTTAAAGCCCGTGGTCGCTCTGCCGGCCTGCGCCCTCCGTGGCACGTTGTACTGCCTGCTCCCGAGACTACTGTCTGATCCCACGTGTGCGCCTACAGCACAATTAATCACTGTTAGCCAGACCGATGGATCGATCCCGGGACGCGTGCCAAGGGAGAGTTGTGCCAAAACGGTTTCGCAAGACGGGAGGGAAAGTGCTTGAGCACTTGGCAGCCACACGTGCTGCGATCGATGGTTGTTGCTTTCTTCCAATCGGACAGTTCTATTCTGGCGGACGATACATCACGCCTTGGCCATAAACACTCGCACCCGGCCTGGCGGACATTATCTCTCCTGGTCAGACGCCCTCACGTCGTGTTATGGCCTGATAGGGTATACTGTAACTAGTTTTCTCAACTCTTTCATCAGTTGAGTAACTCTTGATTGCCTGGTATAACGTTCTCAAACACGCTCCTTACTTTAGTACGGTACTCTCCTTCATATAAACCATGGATTAACATAGATTATGTGAGGTAACCCGAGAAAATTTGATTTTTGAATTTCAGTTTCATTTTGGCTTTTGGGAAGTTTTGAGTCTCAAACGTATATCTTCTTATCTTACGGTTTCTGTCAAGCATGACACTGGGTACGGCCCTCAAATGAACCCCAGAAAAGCATATTGCTCAAAAGAAAACTTACACTTTGTAGTTTACCCATTGATCTCACTTATGTTCTCTTGGAATGCAATTTAGTTCATAGCATATTTTTCTTTTGGTCATTCATTGTCGCAGACCGTTGAAAGTCACACTTTCATTTCTTGTTCCTTGTCTTCTCTCCTTTGACCCACCGTCACGCCTCATAAATCTCCCAGGCGTCAAACGTAAACTTTTGCTTTAAAGTCGCCCTCTCGGTTATAAATTTTCCTTCTCTGAGAGAATCGGCCTCTGAGAGCTATCATAAAGTACAAAACCCTCACAGCTGTGTCTGGCTGGGCGCGCCCACTTTTTTACTTTCCCCATCGTCTGAACGCTTATTTCTTCGTCTCCTTCATTGCTGAGGTATACTTATTCTTTTTGTCAAGCCTTGAGGCTCCAACTTTACTAAATCATTGTGAAAACCATAATCAACTAGTGAGGGTACACGCTAAAAACTGCGATTGACTTTGTACTGTTATTCACTTGGTTTATATGTTGGTTCTATGCCAATCGATTTCTTTCTGAACATATCCAATTTCAATTTTTGATCGCAGACGGAAACATATCAATTCTTACAGTAAAAATGTCTCGAATTTGCAGACAGGCTTTTCCTTGACGCCCGTGCAACGTGCAAAGTTTTATCTGTCCTTGAAAACGCAACAATGTGTGAAAGAAAGTCTGTCCAATTTAGTTTTTTAAACGTATCATTTTTTTAAACAATAAATTTGAGTGAACTCGGAAAAATAACCTTATTTTCACTAAACTAATAAAGCAAAACAGCTTATCGATCGACAATGAATGATTTTCTAAAAGTCAAAACGACTTGTCAAATTGTAGTTTGTATTTCTTCTATGAATATCATAATTAAAATGATTTAATACAGTTTCTGTAGAGAAAAACTTTTTTGTCGATCCGATTACTTACACCTTGTTTTTGACTTCTTTTTTTCATTTTTTCACAAAGAAAATTCTAAACAATACATGTCTTAGTAACCCTCACTGATTCCAAACACTACACTGGGTTTTAAAAACGACTTTAAAAAGTAACTGATTGACTTCGATAAATAAGGCTGTTAGAATTTTTTGAGGCTAAATTCATTGATGCATTGATGAGTTACATGGGGGAGACTGGCAGTGACATTGTTTTGGAAATGGAAACCTCAGATGCCATCAGCTGATTTTCCAAACATACGTAGTGTTGTTGCTGTGACCTGCAATTCGATGCCTCCCACGTTTCCTACCATTCTGCGTTGGGGCGCGGAAGTCGGCACCTCTCCCCTGGAGGTCTCCGGTTTCATGGGGGTGTTTCGAACGAATAACTCTGGTAATCCAATCCACTCCTCTTTGCCCATCCAACATTTAAACCCAGGCATCTAGCCTTTTGTTGTGACGGCTTCTGATGGCTTCGCGCGATAAATTCCACCCCGCACCCCAAGCACTATTAACACAAGGCGTGATCAACGGTTTCTTCCTTCTTTTTATCGTCGTTTTTGCGCTAGAAGTTCAGTAATTCGAGTGCAGAAGTGCTTCGTTCAGCTCATTGGACATTCGAAACCACAGCTGGGTCCTCGTCGTTCCGGTGACGTGCCACGCAATTATCCCCTGTCCTCCCCCACCCACCGAACAACTATTTATACCCAGACGGCGTCATTTACAGCTTTGTTCTCATGTCCCGTTTGCCATCGGTTACCGTAATCCCTCGGGCTGTTGTTGCATGGAAGGGCAGGGGGTAATTCACCCTCCTGACCTCGTCCTGGCGCCGGACTGTCGTTCGACAAAAAGCGCTCGAGGGCAATTTTGAAGGCAGCTGACTGTCACAAGCCGACCTGTCCCCATGCAGTCTGGACGCCATTTTCTTTGGTCTCGCAACGATTACGAGCCGTTGGCCAAATATAACTTTTCCCTGTTCCGTGCAGCCAAACTTGGAACGAACGACTAAAATTTATCATCTGACTGCCACTTTTAGGTTCTCCAAAGTTTTCTTCACCCAGTTGATAATGCTCAGAACTGCTAAACAAACCTAGGAAATAAACGCATGGACAACAGTTTTTCAAAGATTCAAAAGATTCTGAATATGGGGAAAACCATTTTGGTGCTTTAGATCTTGTTTCAGTTTCAAGATTTGACTAGTAAATCTAAGTTTCGGAGCATTTTTGGAAACTTTCTCAATCAGAATTGTTTTAATAGTGTAAGTGCCGTGTTTCTAGCTTTCATATCGGCATTTCTAAAAGTGTTTTGGCAGACAAGACGCAGGAACCCTCATTAGGCAATAAACGCGTTCCCATTATGTTTTTGCCACGCAATTATAACAAGGATGTGGGCCTCAATTAGATCAAATGTATCTCCTTGCGTCACATCTTGCAGACGCCTATTATAAAACCCAACCAGCTCTGAATTTTCAAACCCCCTTTAAAAATTAAGGTTGAAACCCATGCGCGAGAAGTTGTGTACCCACAAAGTATCTAGTTTGGCGCCACAATCGTTATATGTCTTATTTTGCAGCAACTGCTGCCTAAAAGTTTACCAAAAATCTTTGGCCTTAAATTTAAGTGAGAGTTTGTCCAAAGCTCCTAAATCAGCTGTTGATTCTTGGCGACGCGGCATGTTCTCTTAAAATGAAAGGGACGACCTCTCGTCTTGCTTTGCGGCCTCGGGTATCCAATGTCTTTTGAAGCTGCCGCAGCCCGGGAAATCTCTGGAATTCCGCAAACGAATGCCGGCACCCTTCCCGGTTCACCGTCTTCCCCGCATCTTTAGCCTCAGCCTCTTTGATACCTAACTTCAGTTGCTCTTGGAAATTTATATTCCAAAATGAGCTACCTCAAAACATCATGTCCATTCAAATAGGAACGCAGAAAGTTGGAATCTTGATTACTTAAATAAATTCATAGTTTTGTTTCAGCTAGAGAAAGACCATTAAACTTGAAAACTATTTCTAATAAGAGGTCTTTTAAAGCAAATTTAATAAATACCATTTGTCATCACTTTGTTTACCTTCTAACAAGCTTTTGAGAAACCTAGTAGGCTTTCACAGCTGACTTTTTGTAAACTTTTGTCGGACAGTTTTGGATACATTAGTTAACCGTGTTTTAAAATCCCGTGTTTTCCGCGAGGAAGGTAAAGCACTCGGCTTTCCTAAAGATCAGCTTTGACGTCACAGTCTTAAACAACAGTTTTTTGCAAGTTCAACTTCAACCACGGTCGTTGAGCCTTGAGCTAGCAATTTTCGGGGCAAAAACGAGCAGGAACTCAACTCTGCGGTCATAAGAGTGCGAACCGGCTTTCCCAGCTGCAATTGGGTATAATCTAACAAAATTACTGAGACATTTATGTTAACTGACTTCTTCTACTTACTAAAAACCGCTAAGCTAAAAAAACGTTTTAGTGTTTCAAATTGGCTTATTCTTTAGAAACGAGGTATTGAACTTTCAGCAATCCAACTGTTTGTTCTGAGTTGTTTACTTTTGAAATGTTCAAGAGAAAATTTGATAACTACTTAAAATCTTTATCCATTTCCTTAATCCCTTTCCTCCCATTTCCTTCTCCTCCTGGATTTCCTAACTCCAAAAAGCTGGTTGTTGCCACGGCGTCGCCGCCCATAAATCTGTAGATACTCCGCTGTCCTCTCGGGAGCGGGTGCCGCCCTCGGGTCGCGATTTGTGTCTCACTCAAAGTGCTGTTTTCAGTCTCCCGGTCATGCCGTGACTGGCCCCATGAGTGTCGCTACAGTATGAGATTCCGCCCCCTACTGATCTTGCTCGTCTGCCTCGTCTTGCCCTCCCTCGCACGTTACCATCAAATGCTCAAAAAAGGTAGGTACCCCTGTTTCAAGCGTAAATTCAAAATATCAAAAAGTTATCTCAATTTTCTCGTTGCAGGCATCCTGAACCAGCTAGGCCTCACCAAAGCGCCGGAGCTGGCGAAGCCGACACTTCCAGTGCCCGACCACGTGTGGAGCCTGTATGACGACGTTATGGAGGACCGTCTTCAATACGATTGGATACGCCACTACTACCCCAAGGTCTGTTCAATGTTCATTGAAGCAACTGACTCCTGAGAGAAGACAATGTTTACTAAACTGTGCTATTCTGAGCGGCTGAGTCATACACAACAGATACTCCATATTCCCACGGCAGTCATTTATTTCTGGGTACACAGATCATCTCGGAACTGCGGGAACGGGTTTGCAAGAAAGCGCGAATCCCAGGAATTAAAACTGACTAGAACTTTGTTTGAAACTACTTTAAAAACAAAATACGGTAAACCAATGTTTTACAATGCAATTTATTCGAAGCTATAGATTGCTGAGAAAATGTTTCAAAGAAGAACAAAGAAGTTAAGCGAAGATCAAGTTTTGAATTTGTACCTCTCTTGCCATAGGTTTGCTGCTTGTTTGGCTAACGTTCGGCCGCCTAGGGGCCGCAAAGCGTCCCGACCTTACCGTCTTAGCGCGCTATGCAAAAAATCTGAGTGTGTCAGTAGTTTAGCGAATTGACGAACCAGACTACAAAATTTTAGAGTATTATCTGTCAGTAAGCGTCCTTTTAGTTTATTCAAATCATTTAGGTTCTTATTCTAGTTTGACCCAGTGGGACCCCAAAACTTTTGATTTTTGATGTCTTCTTTCGACTATCGATTCGGTAGCTACCCAGTGTTATTCAGATACATCAAGTTGTGTGTGTGAATCGGACAACTCTACGGTGTGTGCTGTAACAAAATAGATGGGCTTCCAGCTAACAAACACATTTATTTACTCTGTGGGGTTCCCTGTTGCGAACTGGACCTACATCGATCCAATAGGGGAGATAGTGATCAAACAAAAACTTTAAAAATCAAAACTAGAATTAAAATTAAGTTTCAGGGCTTGCTCGAGGAGAACTCCGGGTTACTCTTGTCTTTTAATCTCTCCCTTCTTGCCGCACGAAACGAAGAAGTTCGTACCGCTGAGCTGAGACTGAGGTTACGCTCCTCTCAGCCAGGCATTATCAAGGTCTACTCCGGAAAGGTACCGTAACCCGAAATAGCTCCGTAACGAAAGACATTTAGAATTTTTCGGAGCTGGTTGGCAGTGGAAGTGTTTCGCCAACCCAGCCTTGGACTATTCTTGAACTATCCCCCGCACTTGGAAGTCATCAGCCGGATTCTCTGGAACTTCGGATTGATCTTCCGCGAGATGCTCGCCTCTATGTCCCTCCTGCTCACTCCGTCTCTGCTGTGCCCTTTTCGGAGGCGCAGAGTGTCTCCCTCATTGTCTACAGGTAACTTTCTCATCAATGGATCAGGTTTCCATTAGCAAAAAGATATTGAAACAGTAGTTAGCATGCTGGCTGCTACGCTGCTGCTGAAAATGTCAACTCTTTTGGAAGGCAAACCAAAAATGCTATTTGCCAATCAATAATGCTCTTTTTAGCGAGATTCTGGAGCCATCCCACGTGAGAAGGAAACGGTCCGCCGCCAACAAAAGACGCGGCAAAGGCAGGAAGCATCACCACCAGCACAAAGTAGCTGATGTGGAAAAGAACCTCTGCCGAATGACTGAGCTCTACGTAGACTTTGAGGAGCTCCATTGGCAGGACTGGATCTTGCAACCAAGTATGATGTTCCTAAAATCCAGCTAACGAATGCTATTTCAGAGGGTTACGACGCTAAGCAATGCACCGGAACTTGCCCAAGCCCCATGCCAGCGCATCTGAACGCCACGAACCATGCTATTATTCAAGCTTTGCTTCATTCTCTTAACCCACAGGTAAGAGTTACAGAAAATGGGAGAACAATTCAAATTCCAGATTCCCCCTCCATGTTGTGTACCCGTGGAAACGTCACCGCTTCCAATTCTTTACATGGACATCGAAAATAGGTATGTCCGGTCTTGAACACATCGAAAATAGTAAAACTAACACTTTTCTCAAATTAAAAGCCAAAAATTTTCTATTCTCAAAAAGTTTCCTACAGCAATTCGTGACTAGGGCCTAGGCACTACCAGAAGCCGGTTGTTTCATGCGTCTTCATTTGTGACAGGGTCTGAAAGGTGCCACAGCGGCTAGAAAGCGGCCTGAGGTCAAAAAATGCTCTATTTTGCAAAAGAACCCCAAAGATTTGTTTGGAAATGATACGGTCGAAACGTTACATTTCTATAATTTCGCCTTTTTTTGAAGATATTTCCTTAAGCTTGGTAGTAGTTTCTACAAAATCAATTTTATTTTTCAGGATTAACATCAAGAATTATGCCGACATGCGGGTGGAGGCTTGCGGTTGTCACTGAGCCGCCTCCAGCACTTTTTCGCCCACGGGTCTTCCATTCCGGTGCTTTGCTGTGTCTTCCTGCCCGGCCGCCAGTGCAAATTTCGGATCTCACTAGAGTCTCTCCTCTATTTAATAATTATTATCAATATTTGGTCTCTGTTCTTGCTATGCACTGATGAATTGTTCATGTTCTGTCAGAAAGTGTTTTCAATGTAGAGTGAAGAGCAGAAGACAGACGTTGGCTCCGTGAAGCAGGACGGCAAGTGCAGTTTCCACTCGACCATAGCCTGTTGACCACAGTCTTCTACAAGTTAACAGATGTTACAGCGAGGGTTATAGATGACTTACTTCCTCCACGCGGCTGTCGACTTGGCGTTCATCGTTTCGTTGAGGGAGGCAAGGGTGTACTTCAGCTCGGCCATGCAGAGCTCGATATTCGCACTTCGGGGGGTACGGCTGGAGTCCACTCGCGCAGAGTCCAGTATGGCAGAAAAACTGAAATTGAAAAACTGAAAGTACAGAGATTGAAACTGAAGTTGTATCGGAACATAACATTGCTTTTAAACCGCAGAAACATCAACTTTCTTTGAAAGTTTGCTTTTGTTCATCAATATCATGCAATAGGCATTTTCTAATCCTAGTGTTTGTGGTCATTTTCTGAAGAGGGCCAAGTAATGCGCACTTTGCTCACTTTTTCCAGAGTTGTACAAATGTTCCATGGTCAACGTGCCCTTTGGGGACTCCTGACCACCAACTGTGAAGGATAAAGAATGGATGTGATTGAGGGTGAGATAAGATCTGAGAAGTGAGGGAGGAACTAAGGTCAAACACACGTAGTGACACTGGAAAAACAGTGGAAGGTGTCGAATCTTTAGCGAAAGACAAGAAAATGGAAGAAAAACAAGGAAAACTGACAGAACACTACAATGAGAGCAACTGACAACAGAGGCTTTTGTGGTTCTTTTAAGGTACAAAAACACTTTAAGTAAAGAATATATTTCGCAGTTTGTAAAAGAAGAAAACCCCCTAACCTTATGGAAACACAACTTCATATGAAGTTTAAAACCCTATCAATTTGAAGTTTGGTACCTATATGCCAAAAACTAAGAGATAATGAATCCCTTTTGTCCGTTTGCGAACCAAATCTCGATAATCTTACCGTGTTCTCTCACTATCCAGACTGATATGTTCGGAAGGAATGGGAACATCGCATGGTGCTGGATGTGCTTCGAAAGGCACCAAATGAAGATGCAGTACAAGAGAAGGCGTAAGGGTAGCAAGAATGCTGCTCACAACTGAGAAAACGAAAAACCCGAAGAGAGAAGAAACTGAAACTGTTTGTTTTTACGTTTTCAAGGTGCTCTACCTGCAGTTGGCCAAGTTACACAAGTTGGAGCTGCAAGGGCAAGTTGACAGCATATCATTGCTTGGATTAGAACAATCCAACCTCCCAGTTGGCGACTCTGAGCATAAATATAGATGTATCCTGTAATTTCCATACTTGTTGCGGCAGTCCTGCTAAGAAAGGAAAATGATGGCATACTGCTAACACATTCAGAAAAAAGGCTACCCAAGATATAGCGGTATGGGAGCCAGTTTGTCGTTGTAAGTGGAATTCGAAAATGGCCTGATTTTGAAAACTTTGAAAGATTCAACACTTGAATTTACAATTTCGTAGTTGTTATCTCCAGATTGAAGCCATTGAACAAAGGCTTTGCTGCCCTCTGTTTTCCACGCTTCACTTTTTCTTATTGGAGACTCAACCAAATGAGGAAGGAAGAGCAGTCGTGATGAATTCAGAGTTGAAGAGAATTGAAGCTGACAGATGTGAGCATCTCTTGGATAGGAAGAATAATCGGGGTTATTGCAAAGAACGGAGATTTGTGAGAAGTAGCGAAGTCGATGCGCTCCTGATGACAGTCCTTCTTCTCTTTCTAGCGATTTTTCTTCTTTTAGTCTAAACTCAATGGATTTTATGAATATCGATTCGTTTACAATTGATCAATTAGAAGTACAGGAGGACGAGAAGACGTTGAATTCCATTCCATACTAATATGAGCGGCA
Source organism: Oscheius sp. G VE-2021 (assembly GCA_022343465.1). Lineage (NCBI taxonomy): Eukaryota > Metazoa > Nematoda > Chromadorea > Rhabditida > Rhabditidae > Oscheius > Oscheius sp. G VE-2021. The sequence continues at coordinate 4,351,361 of JAJQXH010000029.1, read as the reverse complement.
ATTTCCATTTTGCCATCGTCCTGTAAACCAGGCTCAATAGGCGAACAATAAGATTTTACTCGAAAATCAACTCCAGTTCTTATATTTTGCAAAAAATTAGGTGTTTTTAAACATTTTCAATCCACTATGTATCCTTTTTATCGAAGCAAAAAAGAAATTCCCATGCCGGGAATCGAACCCGGGCCGCATGGGTGAAAACCACGAATCCTAACCACTAGACCACATGGGACTACGGAGAGTATGCGGCGGACATTGCTTATCAGGCAGCCGGTGGCGAAAAATGGCGCTAGCGACCTGATTTCGTGTTATGTGCCCGTAGGGTCTTCGAGAAACTGGGTTTCTTTTGAAATGTATATTCTTAAAATTTACCTGCAGGTGTATTTTGGCTACTTCCATTACAAGGACAAGTTCAATTTGATTGGAATAAGTCTGGACCAGAAAGCATGTCAGAAGGAGACCGATTGACGCCAGCATGACGCAGGTATAGAAGTGCAGTTACTAATTTAGATGATGGGACCACCCATGCAAATAGGCCTCTATGTTTGGCTACCTCTGACGCGCGAACGCTGCCAACCCCACGATTGCGCGTCCGGCGAGAGCAAAAAATGACGCCGGCTCGAGTGGGAAATCGATTGTTTTGACCCGCCGAATACAAACAGTCTGACAGACCGTTTGAAAAAGTGTCCCTTCCAATCTAAATATTGTGACATGCACAAGGCTCATAAATATTTATTATGACTTGTCAGACGATCACGATAACTATTGTACCCATACAATTGCAAGGTTTTTGTGAAATCACAGGGATGTCGGTTTAGCCGTCGAGCCATGGGACTGCTGGTGCTCCTGCACTCGGATCTCCAGTTGCTTGCGGACCTGCGCCAGGCGGGCTTTTTCAACTTCCAACTCGTAGTTCTGCTCACGGAGGGCTGAAAAAAGAAAGTTATTCATTTGTCAACTGATGACTAAAAACGCGCTTTTATTTTGGAGTCGCAGACTTCTTTGAGTCGATAAAACTCAGAGCACGGATACACGTGCTAACAAATAGAAGACTAAAAATATCCTGCTTGTACTCATCTCTGTTGTTTCACATCGTGTTTGCTACGATGGCTGACCATGATTGTCAACAAGGAAGGAGACAAAAACACCATCAATTACACGTCGTAACACAAGGCTCTTACAAACAAAACCGCGGACGCGTCAAAACATTTGCTTGCAAGTTGTCGGTGGTGAAATGTAACAGGTTCAAGTAAACAGAAAATTGAGAAAATCATAACGAACCTTGACAACGGAGACCCCATCGGTCAACTGACGTTCCCTGGGACGCAGCTACTTCTGAACCGAGCAAATCTTCCATCTTTCCTCCTAAAGAAGTAAAGTAAAATCAAATAAGAGATACGCCTACCCAGCTCTATTATCAATTTATGTAGGAGTTCCTTATCCAAAAATTCCGCGCGATCAGTCTGGACACCAACGGAGCTAAAGGTAACTGGTGCAGGCGTAGAAGTCGTCCTGACAGGAACAGGGGGAGACGCCCTGGCAGGGACAGGGGGAGACGCCCTCGCTGGGATTGGAGGAGGAACCGAAGGCATGGAAACTGAAAGGTAATGAATAATTTATTGAAACCTTAAAAATGTACCTGAGGGAGTGGGACGACTAGCGAGAGGAAGAGGAGGGGCAGAGTAAGCGGAAGAGGTCATGGCGGATGAGTCCGAATCACGGCGATCGGTTGCAAATGTTGAAAACCTGAAAGAAAAGAAATATCACTGGGACTGGAGGAGCAATTTATGCGTTCAGCGTCTTCTACTAAATGCCTATCATGGAGTAAAGCCTACGTCTGGTAAGGGCAGACCAACTGTGAAAGTAAAAAGAAAGTTCGCGTGCGGAGGCACTTCCAAGCTAGTTCGAAGTAGATTAGGGAAGCCAAGTCGGCGACCAGTTTTGCAAAAATTTAGTGGATTCCAACCCAAGTGCAAGAAGAGAAACCCATCAAATAATTCAAAAACTTTAAAAGCCTACCCTTGGGGTATCTTAAAGTCTAGGCTGGCACTCCTTCCATGGCCACGGTTAGTCGGTCTAGGCGGCGGCTGAGGCGGTGGTCCAGACGGACTCCTGAGGGAGAGCAGCGGGGCAGGAGTGGCCTTCACTGCGGTAGGTCGCCTATCCACAAGAAGCGGAGGTACATCTGAGAACTGCGTCAGGGACTAAAATAAAAAGATAAAGTTGCAAAATAAGGAAAATCTACCTTCTGTCTCTCCGGACCGTCGCAGTAGGAGAAGTTTTCCCAGGATTCCATACTGTTACTCACTAAAATATTATAATTTCTCTTCTCAACAGTCTTCTCAATGTCGCCATTCGCAAAATTAAGAAAATGTACCTGTAGTCATGACTGGGGCAGAGTGTGCGGCAGCCGGGCTCACTTGCCGCATCCGCGCAGGGGTCCAAGGGGGCCTGAACTGCTCCGGCAGCGCTTGTGGAATAGGAACTTCACCCTAGAAATGAAAATGAAAATGAAGAAACGTGAAAATACCTTGACACGGAGCACGATGAGGTGCATAGCGGTCGAAAACTCGTTCATGTCCAGCCAGCCGTCCTCATTCACATCGGAAAGAGCCCAAATTCTGAACGAAAGGGTAAAAAATTGACAGAACCGCGATACCTGGAGAGTGATTGATTATCAAGTCCGCTCTTTTTGAAAAATTCCTGCACTTGGATGTCAACTCCATTGAGGGCAGCAGCAGCAGCGTCAGTGACTGCTCCCTAAACGAAAAATTGAGAAACAAAGACAGAAAACCATGCCTGTGTAGATTTTAGCAAGTGCTTAAAGCATTTCAGGTAATAATCGCGTTGTTTATCAGTTATTTTGAAAAGGGCTTCGGACCTGAAATTAAATAACGATTGAAAATAACAAGAAATAAGAAAATCAAGCAAAAATAGAAACTCACGCCAGCATAATGCCGGTTCCACGTCTAGGACTAGAAATAATGTCGGCTACAGTCTTCTCAAAGTCGCCATTCGCAAAATACTGCGGTCTTTCCTCATTTTCGGAAGTCATCGTCCACTATTTAAGAGAACATATCACAAAAACCCTGAAATAAGAAATATTAATAAAATATCAAGTTTAAAAAATGAAAGTTGTCAAAACAGGACAAAATCAAATAATTTCCCGTTTTAATTAGAAAATTTAAATTTTTTTAAAAACAATAATAACAACTTGAGACACTAAAATAAAACAAGAAAATTGGCTAAAGGGAAGAATGACCGCAGAAATCACGGCGCAAATGTGCAAACAAATGACAGCGGCGGAGCTCCGAACGGGTGTACGCACCCCGCCTACCGTAACCGAAAATAAACACATGGAAATTTCTCACAAAACCTGAATGATGAATGTGATATTTTAAGAAATAGAATTTATAATAACTATGAAAACAGTAATAATTTAATTAAATAAAAAAATAGGTGAATTTACCAAACAGCTTTTTTAAACAAATCCTATAAAGATTTTGAATTAAAAACGATTTTTAAAAAAAAAGAACAAAAGCTTTCACACCAAAATTTATTCCCATTTATTATGTAAAGAAAATTTGTCGTTTATTGTAGACGTGTCGATGAAATGCGGTATTCGTCATGCACATTTGTCGGAGATGGAATGACGCTCATCGCCTGCAAAATAATTCCTTTGAAGGCATTTTTATTTATTTATTTGTGTACCCATAAAAAATACAAAAAATAGTTAATTAAAACACAACATAAAAAAGAACTTGGGCAAAAATTGTATAAAAGGAAAAAGTTAGTCAAACTTTTCTAAAAACAACTGAACATCTATGACGTCATTTCAAAACAACTTGACTCATCTTAGAGTAAACTTTTGGCAATCCCAGCGCGTATCGAATGCGCACTTTACGATTCCCAGTTTTCGAAGGTTAGGTTTTCGAGACTTGAGTTGAAGTTTTTCAGGGACGAAGTAAGTAAACCATAGAACAACAGTGCATGGTCCCTGAAAAGCAGCAACAGAACATACCATTGGCGTTTCAGAAGAGTCGTTTCGAAGGCTGATTCCTACAGCTTCATCACCTTGCTGTTCAATTTTGGATTTGTAATACAGTTTCACTTCAGTTTCAACTCGGGTTTTCTAAACGTCAACAATTTTCTGCTCTACGAAACAAACCTGTGAAATTCTAGATCCATCACTGAATTTCTTTACTTCGCTGAAGTATTCAGTTGTCCTTCTCTGAGTTTGATGCTCCTTAAATCCCGCCAAGAAACCATCCGTAACAATGATCTTCTTGTCCTCAATTGGTTTCTGAAGTAGTTCTTTGGTCACTTATTAAGAGTTTCCACATTGAAATTGAAGACTATGGTGTGGTCACGTGGATCGGAGATGGTTGCGTCGATTTGGGTCCTCCATCGTTCTTCGTCCCAGCTCATCGCCGCCGCAGTATTGAGAACTGGGAAGAAGCGACTGACGCGTCTCGGAAAACGTGACGAGTCAGGACCTAGTCATGCCTTCGCCACGCTGCTGTACAGACGACACGTTGAATTCCAGAAGACAAAAGAAGTATAGTGAGAACTGCGACAATGTGTCTTTAACGAAACTAAATAAACAAAACAACCAAAAAGAAAGGTTCCTGGATACTTTATACCCATAAGACAGATTCATGTTCTTGCTCGAGTTAATGACGTGCTTAACACAATTCTTTGTATTTCCAAGTACCCTTAAGAAATATATCTCCGACTCCGTGTTTCAAGAGTTTTCCTGCGTCTCTAGCTGTCCTCGTCGGATCTTACCACGTAATTCCAACCAAGTATGCATTTTCGGTCCGTGAATGCTAAAATATCGACAACTATTTAGGCGCTGAAAAACCTCTGAGAAACGCGTTTTGAATGCAAAAAATAGCTTTGTTTCTGCACAATGGTTACCCACCTTACAAATTTATGTTTTTTTTAAACTAACGGAATGTACATTAAGTGCTGTTTCTTTTTTAATGAAGTTAAGTGTTTTAGGAGTTAAGTGTTTTAGGGGTTTTAGGAGTTAGGCACCCAAGATACCATTAAGTAAGACAGCCTGATGTAACATACGTTCATATAAGATTATCTACTGAGATCAGGGTGATGTGGCTAGAGGCTCGGCGCTCTCTATGTTTGGATGGGCCTATCCAATACTAAGAGGAAGATGCAATAAGAAGAGAAGAATAGAATATATGTTTATTATAAGCTGATATATACAGGGCACAATGTATAAATAGAATAACGGTAGAATTAGAAGAGAGACACTTGGGGGGCTGTGAGCGAATGAGAGAGAAGACAGTTAGATCCCTTATCCTTATCACTGCTGATACAGCTTGGGATTTGGGTGGCTACACGCCCAGCGCGAAGCTAGGTTCTCACCAATTGGGTGAAAATAAAAAGAGTTACGATATGATGAACGAAGGAAAGGGGTTCAAGCAGAATCGGCACTTTTTCAGTGCAGCAATCACACCAAGTTTAGCACCGATGGTAGGGTACTCTTCTCTCCTCCGCCTTTTGTAGTTATCCGGCCATCGATCGTCGCCCCTGTAATAAATGAATTCTTACAGTATAGAAGAGCGCTCGCAGCCGACATGCGGGGAAGGATTCTCGGGTTCCCTGGGGGGTTCCGGGGTCAGAGGGGAACCAACTCCCATAACTAACGACTGTCCGACCCTGGACGTTAAAACTATGGATATTAGAGGTAATGGACCTATATAAAAATGAGAGAGGGGGAACATTGGAGCAAAATAAAGCTTCTTCTTTTGTTTGTAAATTGCTAAATTGTTTTTGTTCGTGTTTGGCTTCCCCTTTTTGCATGGGTGGGGGGAGGACAATTTACAGTGAGAGGGAAAAAGGAATAGTGCTACCGCTATGGGGTCTCGTTGGCTTACGGGGAACAGCTCACCGAGCTCCATGGCACGCGAAAGAGCGACGTTGACTCGCCTCGGGTCACTGAAGAACTGACCGTCTTGGAGGAGAAGCGAGCGGGAGGTACGCACTATGGTGGCCCTGAACTCCCTTCCCTGATGGGAGATGATCCGAGCTTCTCCGTAATGAGTTCCGCTTGCATGCGGTAAAGACAGATGATTGCGACCTCGATGAGGTCTCGTGTGATTCCTGCGAGGAGACGAGCGAGCCGTGCCGCTTCCTCAGTCTCGCGGTCGTTACCTGAAAAAGCAATCTAATTTGGTTAAATCTAAAATGACATTTTTTGTGTTCAAACACCTTCCATTGTTTCGCTTATTGCTAATTACTGCATGTCTCTCACTGATTTATACCTTTGTCCGTGTGTTTACCGGCGATGTAGAAACTATCTGGATCGCTCCCGCTTCAATTAGTTTGTGATTCGTTAACAAGATGGGCAAGGAAATGTATGTTCAAGCCTAAATAAATCAAAACATTAAGGCAAAAAGTAGAACAACATTAGAAAATAAGAACAGTACAGAAAAGGGAGCAGGATGGCTGAGATGATCAATCTACACTTGATTCTTATGAAAAAGCAAGGGCAGACTAATGGATGAGATGAAACATTGGGAAAGGGCGCCACTTTAGACGAAGGGCAGAATCGATTGAAGAGGGCACAGTGCTTCGTGGTTTTCACCCACGCGGCCCGGGTTCGATTCCCGGCATGGGAAATCTCTTTTGCTAGATAAGAACAGTCAATTCTTTCTCTTCTCTAAAAACAAGTAATTTCATGATACTTGAAGCATCAACAATCAAACACGCAACAACGATAATCCATTCACAGCTACTCAATTACCAAAGAATCGTTCACCATTTCTCAAAATATTCATCAAAAGAAGTATTTGAGTTACTATAGATCTCGGAAAAGATGGAATTCCCGCTCTGTTGACCAGACGTTTTGGCATCTGTTTCCCGAACTGTGACCTAATGGTACTCCCGCTGTGCGAAGGGCCCTTTCGTAGTGACCTAATGCAAAACGTCTGGGCGGCACTGTTTCAAATTCCTGGCCACGCCTAATTGCGAAACCTTACCGACTGTTTCGGTGCGCCCTCATTAGAATGGGTGATATTAGGAACTGATATGTGAAAAGACAATTGTATAGTAGTAAGAGATTTGTTCCGAAACTTACAGCCGGCGAGCCACAAACCCCTGCATTGGTAATGGAGCCGAATTTGTGGGTGGAATCGGGTGAACAGACAAATGGGACGCTTACTGACGAAATGCCTTGGCTATGTCAATTGGCACCGCCGCGCCATCAGTGTAGTCCCATGTGGTCTAGTGGTTAGGATTCGTGGTTTTCACCCGGGAATTCCTCTTTTATTTTACTTTCAAAAGACTATTGTAAGTTTCGACTCGATTTCATGGTGGTTTTGTTTGAGGGATTTATATGAGGATTATTAAAACTTTGTGAATCGTTTTCTTGCCATTATAGTCACATTATCAATTGCTTCAAAGCATCATATCCTTTAAATAAAAGAAACAAATTCTCCAGGCTTTAATACTGAAAACATTAAACAATAGGACAGAAACTTTATTTGAACCAAAGAGAACAATTTAAAACATACATTTTTAAAGTTTATTAATGAACCTGAGGAGTAATACAAAAAGTTCACAATAAATTCAATGAGTACTAGAAAAGTTGCAAAATTATCCATTTTTTGTCCTTGGGAGTATCAACCTGAAAAATGCCATTAATGTGACTTCAATTATATATTGCAAGTGGGCGATTAAATTCATTTTTTGCCAAATTTGCGCATGTGAGACAGACCAAACGTGAAACGCCTCAGCATAAACAGTAAATCGTCACTCACCGACAACAAAAAACTACGAGGACAAGGCACATGATGACAAGTCCAAATTCAAAAATTCACATCTAGGGTGATGCAACGGCAGATACTCATGTCCTTCTTGTGAATGAAAAGGTTCTGGTTCCGGTGCACAAGATACTGAAAAGAAAATGTGAACTGGTAAGGACGAGTAGCTTGAGGAAGGCAAACGGGATCCTTTATAAATAGTAACAAAAATTACCTTGAGTAGAAAACACGTTGTTCTCGCCCTCCTCAGAAAAATTAATCCTTAAGGTAGAAATAATTGTTTCCTAATTTTCTTCTTCAAATTTGTAGGCACGGGAATATATGTCCGAGCTAAATTAAATATTTAACAAATACAAAGAACAACAGAAATGAGAAAATTGAGAAAGAAAAGGGGGAAAACTAAAAAGAAGTCGGCGTCCGTTTAAACCGCCGAATCCGTAAAGCCCGGCAAATCTGAAAGGCGTACACAGCATATTTTCAACAACACGCACTGTTACTGTAGTTTAAATGAAAAATGCGGGGTTTTACCAATAAAGGCAAAATGAAATAGTTGCTGTTTTTGATTTGACGGTCGTAAATGAAACAAAGAAACAACCATGGTGAAAAATAAATGGCTCGTTTCAAATGGATGGAAATTGAATTAAATGAAAAATAGTAGTTTATATACCCAAGGCATTAAGAATCAACGCCCAACTGGGAACAGAGAGAGCAACTGTTCTTTTGGATAAGCGAAGGTGTTCTGGTGCCGGAAATACGACACCTCTACAGTGACCCCCAGACACTGGATCGCGATAACCACGAGAAACAAACAGCAACTGTTAGGAAAACGGTAGAACCCACTATTCATCAGAAGGGACTTGGTCTAGTTCTCTCTTTTTCTCTTTGTCTCTCTCTCTATCTCTAAACAAATCTCATTCGAACGAAGACACTGCTGAATTACTGCCTGTATGGGATACTAATTCATCTTGTCAGCTTAACTAAATGTAGCGAGTGACTCACTCGCACCCGTAAACAATCAACAGGTCCCGGATAAGGGGCAAGTTTGTAAAATAGTTGAACAAAACAGATTCCCACAGGTTGGGAACTGCTCGAAAGTTTATCATTTACTGTGTATTTGGGTTCAGTGGACTTGTGAGCTCTCACGATTTAAACGGTATTGGCAAGCTCCAGGACGTCCTCCCACGATCTTTCGTTTTTCGAGTTTAGGTTTAAGTTAATTTGGCTCGAGAATCTCATGTTTTTATTTAGGGCCAGTGTGAACCGAAACTCGACATTTTTTCCTTGAATGCAAAGATTTTCTATAGAACCGTAACTTGGAAAGCACTTAATAACCGCCCATTTCTAATCTTTTTGAAATCTTTCCTTGTTTCTATCCATACCATCCTCAAAATACAGAACTGGTATCAACATACAAACGATATCATTTCAGCTTTTCCTTTGTTCAGCCACAACTTGCACGGCAAACTTTCCCTTCTTATTCAAATTCAAAAAACTGCTTGCGTCGTCGATGCCCTAACACGTTTTAACAAGCCAAGTGAAGACAAAAAGCACTCTTTTTCTAATTGACTCTACAGTCAAGTTGATTGATGTTCTCAGTTGGAAACAAGTCAAGGTGAATAGAAAAAATGAGACGAAACTTTATATACAATAGATCCAAAACTGAATAACAGTAACAAAAAAGTCGTAAAAATATATACAAGAAAAAAATTATATATACATAATTATTAGATGTCTTCGTGAAGGCAATACTCCGGAGACCCCCCTCTTCCCTCGTCTGTTAGAGTCTTTGGGAATGGTAATGATGAATCGACATCGCCGTCGATATTGTCGTCATTACTGAAACATGAGTGGTGAATTGGCGGATGTTAAATAAGGTATACTAATATAAGCGACGGAGTGAGTAAGTAAATGCGTGAGTTCGTGAGTAAGTGAGTGAGTAAGTGAGTGAGTGAGTGAGTGAGTGAGTGAGTGAGTGAGTGAGTGAGTGAGTGAGTGAGTGAGTGAGTGAGTGAGTGAGTGAGTGAGTGAGTGAGTGAGTGAGTGAGTGAGTGAGTGAGTGAGTGAGTGAGTGAGTGAGTGAGTGAGTGAGTGAGTGAGTGAGTGAGTGAGTTAGATTTGTCGGCGTACGTGTACTTCAACAATAAAACAAATCTTACCTCTCCTAATTGTTGATCCATCTGAAGGGACGTTTTTGTGCACCTTCTGACCAGCCACAACATCGGAGAATGCTCTTGCTGAAAATGTGGATTTGTTTTACATTTTCTGAGAAAAACATACCAAAGACAGAACTCCACTCCGTCCACAATCAGGAATTTTCTCCTTTAGGCTGCCATCATTCTTCTTATTTGTATTCTTCAAATTTGAAAGCAGTGGAATCTATGTCCGAGCTAAATTGCAAAATCAGCAGGAAAAAAGAGAAAAAAGAGAAATAAGAACATTAAGAAATAAAAAAATATGGGGAAAGCCAAAAAATAAAGCCGGCGGCGTCGGTTTGAAGCGACGAATACGCAAATCCCGCCAAAACTAGAGCGCATATTTTCAGCAGCACGCAGTATTACTCTTTTTAAGTAGAAAAAGCTCTTTTTTAACAATAAAAGCATAACAGAAAACTGTTTTTATTATTAAACCTTCCAAACCAAAATATATTTTTGTTTTTATACATAAAAAGCTAGGATCAAAGGATTCAAAAATTGTCTTGAGATATAATAGAAATTTGCATCGCCAGAGCAGCCGACTAGGCCCTAACTAAGACTAGGCAGAAAAGCTATTGTGGGGCCCAAAGGGGCGTTGCGTCGCCTGAAACTCGACACCAAGACTGTGACCCCCAGATGAGGGGTCGCGATATCCACAATAAACAACAAAAAAGTCACCGGGGGTTATAAACTTTCAATTTCTTATGAAGGGACTGGACATATTTTCACATACGACAAACAAAAGGCAAATAAAAATGCTCAACTCATACGTAGTGGCCAATAAACATCAGTTGTGCGAAGAACCAGATATTTTCAGATATCTATGAGAGTGCTAAAAGCCTATGCTTTTTGACCTATCGGCAAATCATCGAAGGGTCGTTTAATAATAGATGTGGTGAACTGTTATTGGAAAAAAAGAAATATGGGGGATAAACGGCAGTTAGACTTTTTTTTAATGGAAAACCAGGGTAGAAATTTGTATCATCGACTATGTTTTGGTCCATAAGCCTTTCTACTTGTAGCTTTAAGTTATATTTGTTGTTAAGTTTACTTAGCTATCAAAATAGTTTTCATTTTATAGGCCGAAATTAAAAGGGTCAAGCCGGATAGGTACGAGAAAATTTTGGCGGCGGTCCGGATTCTTGTCATGCCCCATTTGCTTCGTTTTTTTCGGCCAGGATGTCTGAAAGAGCTAACTGGAATACTAGGCATTACGTGTAATCTAAAGTACATCGTCGTGTATAGCGGTTTTGGGGCAGGAAATGCGTAAGAATCGCATTCTTAAAAAACGATTCATGTGTGGTGCGGAAATTTAAAAAAAAAGAGTTTAAAATGATACACATGTATACTCTTCTAGCATAGTTAGAATGGTTTGGAACTGGCACAATTCTCGCGGTGGGAAAGTAAGGGCAGACTACTGGATAAGATGAACCATTGGGAACTTTGGTCGGTAGGATCGATCGAAGTAGGCACAGTCCTTGTGGGAGGAGACGGAAATCCGATAGCTCAAAGGGAGAGCTCTGATTTAGGGCTGAGATAACCATCAAATAAACAATTTCTAAGCGCAACGCGCAGGATGCCCTACGATAGTTTACTCAAAGCAGACGGACAGCTGTAAATGGAACTGCAGAAACAAAAGCTTTCCTCTCCATATGGGTTGTAAACTGACAGCCGGCCAGCAACACACCCCTGCATTGGTAATGGAGCCGCATTTGTGGGTTGAAACGGGTGGCCAAACAAATGCGACGCTTACTTACGAAATTCCTTGGCTATGTCAATTGGCGCCGCCGCGACAACTATGTAGTCCCATGTGGTCTAGTGGTTAGGATTCGTTGTTTTCACCCACGCGGCCCGGGTTCGATTCCCGGCATGGGAATTTCTCTTTTGTTCTAGTTTCTTTTTGCGCAAATCTTTTCGTAATATAATTTACCGCCAATTGAGCATCAAAATTACAGTATACAAACAACTTTATGGACTGTATAAATGAAAGACATATAAAATTGTAGACCAGGGCGGACCGTATATTCTCGAAGAGTTCAGTAAACTAAAATGTGAAAAATGTAATTTCAGTTAGAAAAATACCTTGGTTGTTCTTTCAAAGAACAGTGGAACGTTGAGGATGATAATCAATTGAAGGTGGGGAAGCAGGAAACAGAGCCGCTTTTTCTACAATATTCATGAACTTCTCTGTTGTCCATGAGTTTAACATAGACCGCCTTTAAAATTCAAGTTTTCGGTAAATTTTTGAACTTACAATGTGTATCTGGCCATTCTGTCTCGTTCTTCCTTAAGATTAGCCTCACATTTCTCATGACATCCAGCTGCCTGGAGGTATCGTTTCCAATTGAAAGCTCTGAAATTGTGTCTCTATCTCTGTCTTTCTCCTTTTCTCTTTTTCTCTCTCTATCTTTCTTATCACTCACTTAGGCTCTGCAATAATATCCTCCACTTGATATCCTTTTGGAACTCCAGTTTGCCTAGTCACTTCTGTGCTCACCTAAATTTAAAACATAGACAGCAAAATAAAACTCTCACTTGTTCCAAAAAGTTTCTGTAGGCCATGTGTATCCACATTAGGCACGTTTAACTGTGGTTCGTTCTTCAGATTGGCCAATTGATCGAGTATGTTAGTCACATTTCTGAAGGTTATGAACCCATTAAACTCCAGACTGAAAATACAATGTGTTTTTTTAAATAAAAACAGTTATGCTTACAATGTGTTGTGGAATTTATGTTTGATCTCCTCAGTTACGTCGGCATAGCATTCTTCGTCTGACAAAGCCATCTGAAAAAGACATCAAGTAAGAAAAAACATAGAAGAGGATAGAGAGAGAAAGAGAGAGAGAGAGAGAGAGAGAGAGAGAGAGAGAGAGAGAGAAATATTGAACTCGTAATGTGCCGTCGATCGTTTTCCCACGGTCTTTTTTCTTATGAATTATCAAACGCGCCCTACCGACTGTTTTCTTCCGCTTTCTTTTTCACAATTGAATAATTTTTGAAAACCCCGAATTTTATTTCATTTCGTTTACAGAGACAGAAAGTATGACATGTTTGGTCGAGAACAAATTTTCCTTTTTAATACAGCTTTTAATCGAAAAGACAAAAAGAAAAAAGGGGAAAGGAAACGAACCCTTGACCTCTGGATTTGTAATGGAACTCACACCCACTTGGCCACCCGGGCGGTTTTATTCACAACCATCGCGCATTTCCATGGCGACCATAGCAACCGCGAGAAAGAGGGAGAAAGAGAGAAAGAAAGGAAAAGAGAATAATAAAGAGAAAGAGGGTGTGTGAGAGAGAGAGATAAAGAAAGAGAGAGAGGGCTCTGTGTCTGGAAAAAAAAGAAAAAAAGAAAAGAAATAGATAACCTACTGATATTATCTGAAGAACACCCATCCTCCGCATTCTTCCTATCTTCCTCCTCCTCCTGTTTTTTTTCATATGCTTATTTGATAGGGCCGGGAATCTATGCTCCAGCCTAAATGTTTGAAATATTAAGTAATAGAAAAAGTTTTCAATTCACTGCGCCCGGAAGATTTAGAAAACTCACATGAACGAGAGAGATAAAGAGAAAGAGGGAGACAGACAGAGAAAGTAAGAGAGAGAGAGAGAGAGAGAGAGAGAGAGAGAGAGAGAGAGAGAGAGAGAGAGAAGAGAAGTGAAACCTCGGCATTTGAATTGAACAAACATGTTTGCTATGTCTGGCCAACTTTAAGAGAAACCGTTAATAATGTTTCCACAGCTTGTTGTTTATATTTTTCGCTCGCCTTGTACCGAATGGAAACCTATGCAAAACAGCAATGAACAATTTGATTATCTGATAGTTATATAATATCATTTACCGCCAATTGAGCATCCAAATTACGGTATACGAACAACTTTATAGACAGTATAAACACATAAAATTCGTAAAAGTACATCTCATGAAAATTTAATTTTATTAACAAAACAAGAAAACTCTGTGACCTTTGTTTTCCGCCATATCTTCGAACATCCCGAACATGTGCAGTCTTTATTGGGGCAGTTCTTCTTGTGGTCTAAAATTAAATATTAAAAAAAATAATTTTACTTTTTAAGGTTTTTTTAATGTTTTGGCCGCATGAGGCTGCTTAAAATCGCTAAGATCAGTTTCTTTCATGTACAGGCAGTTTGAAACCGCTTTCGCAACATCAGACCGCCTGCAGTCGGTAAGACAACATCAAACCACTTTAAACGCATGTGGTCACCTTTGTTCACCCTCAGGCCGCCTGGAGCCGCTATGACACCATTAAGGAGGCCGCATGAGGTCGCTTCTATATCCTCAGGCCGCCTGGAGCCGATATGATTTGTTCATCCTCCGGCCGCCAAGACCTTCGACAATATAAGACAGCTTGAAAAGGGTGTCAAGCTTGAAAAGGGTGTCACTTTTGTTAAGACACATGCCTCTAGGAGCCGCTGTGATCATTTTTGTTTAACCTCAGGCCGCTTAAAGCCGGTAAGAACAGTTTCGTGTAGCCCTAGGCCGCTTGAAACCGTATGCTTAAGAAGGCCGCCCGAGGACGCTTTTATTACAACAGGCCGCTTAAAGGCGATGTAATTGATTTCTTTCAACCTCAGGCCGCCTGAAGCCGTATTGGCAACATCAAGATCTGAAGATTTCCGGCGACTTGAAACGGCTACGGCATCATTAAGAAGGCCGCTTTTATATCATGAGGTCGTTTGAAACAGCAGTGCTAACTTTTGTTCAGGCTCAGGCCGCATAGAGCCGCTTATCAACTTTGTTTTTTCACTCACCCTTGACAGGAACGAGTTCCCCATGCACTTAACATCTCGCACACATTGGGGTACGGCGGCGCTTCTGCTTGCGACCGGTCTCCCCACGAGCGGCAAAAGCAGCTTTCTGCTCTAGACGTTTCTAAAATATTTTGAAGTTAACCGTAAGTGCATCATTACCTGGATTTTGTCCAGAACTGGTGTCTTGCTGGTGCTACTTGGCTGATGGGCAGGAGGCTGGTGATGGCTCTATAAAAGTGACATAGAAATGGCTGGCTGGAGAGACAGAGAGAGAGAGAGAGAGAGAGAGAGAGAGAGAGAGAGAGAGAGGGAGAGAGAGAAAGGGCTCTGTCTCTGAAAAAAGGGGAAAAAGAAATAGATAACCTACTGATCTTATGTGAAGAACAATCATCCTCCGCTTTTGATCATCCTCCTCTTTCTTTTTCTTCATATACTTTTCTTAATTGGGCCGGGAATCTATGCTCCAGCCTAAATGTTTGAAATATTAAGTAATAGAAAAAGCGAAAATGTTGAAGACAAAGGATGGTCCAGACACAAGGAGGAAAATTACTGGTTAATAGGGGATCAAATGGAGATTTCTGAAGGAAGATTACAAAAGGAAACTGAACGCCGATGTGGCGAAAACAAGTGTTGTCACTGTAAAAACTGCCTACAGAAAGCGGATCACAGGTTCATCAAGCGTTGGCAACCACAATTTATATTTTGAGCACATTATGCAGCCTTTGGTAACAGGGGTGTTCATGAATACCGTTTAAACTGATCCAGTAGTTTAGTAGCTTCACTACTGGGAAGGAAAAACTGGTGCTGTGGATAAGGGTGTTGTGGCAATTCGCAGGGCCGCATCGATTGAAGGCGGACGGTCCGCCGAGGGCAGGGGGCAAATTAAAAGGGCGGGAAAACCAAAGGGCGACATGGAAGGACAGTTGGCGCGCACTCATTCGGCTGAATTTAGTCAAGACAAACTGCACGTAACGACAAGGCGGATGAGAAATGAAACAGTAGTCTGGCAACCCGGCGGAAGTTAGGGGCGAAACCAGGCGGACCAACAGCTGTTGCGATCTGGATGCGGACTGTCCACCAGGCCAAAAGTAGGCGGAGAAAGGGCAGGAAATCCGATACTATAAGGGGCCATTGCTGATTGATGGCGTAAATAAAAAGACGTATACAACCGAAGACGCCGTTGAGCGTTTTGGTGTTGGTTGTGGTAATGGGAATACCGTCCATATTGCAAATACAAATGCCTCAAAGACAAAATGAAAACAATGGAAAAACAATAACATTTAAATTTTGGGATTTCACTGATTTTGAAAAGAAAGGGTTCCAGGAACAAACTACAAACCGCCCGAACAAACTACAAACCGAGGGAGGGAGGGAGGGAGATAAGAAAACAGAAAAGGAATTGAAGTTCGAAAAACCTGTGTGTGAATGATAAAGATAAAATAAAAGACAAATGGATAAATTCACCGTTTCGCCCGTTAGCAACTGACTGTGAAAATATCAGTATAAGAGAGTGAGCGGGGCAGAGTTAATCAAAAAATAGTGAATTTGATAGTTGACCACTACATCAGAGAAGCCATGGATTTTTGATGGCGTTGCGAAACTGTTATTCATGTTTCATCTTTTTATCTTCTCCGTGTCTACTCTCCCTGAGGCAAAATATTGAAATCGACATGTTGGCAGACAAACAAGGAAACCTCTCTCTATCTATCTATCTCTCTCTCTATCTATCTATCTATCTCTCTTTCTTTCTTTTTTCTCTCTCTTTCTCTTTCTCTCTCTCTTTTTCTTTTTTCTCTCTTTCACTATTTCGTTTACCTGAACATAAGCAGTCTGTTGCTGATAGTAAGGGACAACGGCAAAAATAGCTCCCGGGTTTGCCTAAAAATACTTCCCTAACATTTTTTACAAGTAGGTTTCTTTCTTTCTCTCTCTCTTTCCTACCTCAAAACAAGCTATAAGTTGTTGTAAAGTAAGCAGAAAGCGACCAGTTTGACTCTCCATTCTGAAAACTTCCTGAGGAAAACATGCAATACAGAAACTGCAG
This sequence comes from Oscheius sp. G VE-2021, assembly GCA_022343465.1. Classification (NCBI taxonomy): domain Eukaryota; kingdom Metazoa; phylum Nematoda; class Chromadorea; order Rhabditida; family Rhabditidae; genus Oscheius; species Oscheius sp. G VE-2021. The sequence goes on along the minus strand of JAJQXH010000029.1, from coordinate 4,334,568 downwards.
AAATAGCCTATCAAGAGAGTTTCAGATGACACAAACACGTATGATACAGGCTAGTCATAACAATGACACTGCATAGATTAACAAAATCCCGCCTTCCAAGTGGAAGCTATTGTAATTCATCTCAACCGAATTAGCATTTTATAGCCATTTCTCTCTTAGTGATCACTGATATCTTACGATTGTATGGAGTATGACTGAACAAATGACATTGCACTCCATTCCAGGACACATTCACATTTCAAAAAGGTCCCCAGTTTGTTCAAACTTCAGTTTCTTTTCTTCGTGAAAACTCGTCTAACATGTATCTTTGGCTGTCTTTGGTAAAATAAAGAAGACAAGCCCAATTTCACATAAAATCTTCATATAATTCAAAAGAACAAAAGTTTCAACACAAAATACTTCTCAGATAGATACAAAGAGCAAGAAAGGCACTTAAGGATGTCTTAAGATCTCCAAATATAGCAAACCACGACGAAAAACACATGCAACATTAAAAAAGAGAAAGAGAAAAAGTCGGGAGTTGAAGAAACACAGAAGTCGAAAGGAGAAGAGCCCGTCAGACGAGTGTGGCTCTAAGATCTCATCGTCGGCATCCCTGAAAAAATCAATTTTGGCGAATCAACTGAAAATAGTGAAATTAGTCAACTTTTCATCTCTCTCTCTCTCTCAGTTCTCTCTATCTTTCCATTCATTCATTTCTCAACCAACCTGTTCCAGAAAAATCTGCTGCGGAATGGAAAGTGGCTGATCAACTGGAGCAGCCACCTGAAAATGATAATTAAAGCTGTCATATTTTGGAGCAAACATCATAAAATTGTTAGAACCAACCTGTGGCCAATAGAAAGCTTGGGTAGGAAAGAATTGCGGTTGAAGGGGAAGCAAGGGCATCGGGGGAATCGGCAGCGGCTGTGCCTGCATCTCCTCCGCATTTAATAATCCTCCTATTTCATTTTCTTCATATACTTTTCGTTATAGGGCCGGAAATCTATGCTTCAGCCTAAATTTTTGATGAATTAAGTAATAGAAAAAGCAAGAAATGTTGAAGAATAAGACAAAGGATGGTCCAGACACAAGGAGGAAATGTACTGATCAATAGGAGATCAAATAGGGAATTCTGAAGGAAGATTACAAAAGGAAACTGAACTCTGATGTGGCGAACACAAGTGTTGTCATTGTACAAAATTCCTGCAGAAAACGGATCACAGTTTCATCAAGCGATGGAAACCACATTTTTTAATTTTGAGCACATTATGCAGCCTTTGGTTACAGGGTTGTTCAAGAATACCGTTTAAACTGATCCAGTATTAACTTCAACACTGGAAAGGAAAAAGTGCTGGTGTGGATAAGGGTGTTGTGGCAATTCGCAGAGCCGCATCGATTGAAGGCGGACTGTCCGCCGAGGGCAGGGGCAAATGAAGAGGGCGGGAAAACCAAAGGACGACATGAAGGGACAGTTGGGGCACACTCATTCAAGACAAACTGCACGTAACGACAAGGCGGATGAGAAATGTATTAGCTTCACCACTGGAAAGGAACTGGAAAACTGTCCGCCGAGGGCAGGGGCAAATGAAGAGGGCGGGAAAACCAAAGGACGACATGAAGGGACAGTTGGGGCACACTCATTCGGCTGAATTTAGTCAAGAAAAACTGCACGTATCGACAAGACGGATGAGAAAGGAATCAGAAGTCTGGCAACCCGGCGGAAGTTAGGGGCGAAACCAGGCGGACCAACAGCTGTTGCGATCTGGATGCAGACTGTCCACCAAGGGCAAAAGTAGGCGGAGAAAGGGCAGGAAATCCGATACCCCAAGGGACCATCGCTGATTGATGACGTAAATATAAAGATGTAAACAACCGTAGACCCCGTTGAGCGTTTTGGCGTTGGTTGTGGTAATGTGGATACCGTCCATATTGCAAATACAAATGATTCAAAGACAAAATGAAAACAATAAAAAACTTTGAGATTCCACTGATTTTGAAAAGAAAGGGTTCCAGGAACAAACTAGAAACCGCCCATTTCCCATTTCTTCCATGTCAGCGAGCAATCTCCCCCGAAAATTTTGCCTTTTGGACATTTGGATATTTATTTATTTTGGCTCAGAAAAGCCAAAGCGTTATGTTTTTCGGACAAGTCAAGTTTTCTTCGAAACTTGGAAAATTGAATTCAATGAGGGAAAAATATAGTTAGAACCGCCCATTTCTGTCTTCTTTTCCTTTTTTTCTGGCTTCTATCCATACTTTCATTCATATGCAAAACTGGCGCCAAATGATGGATCTTTTGATTTTAGCAAAAATGTGGAAATATTAAAGTAATACTTCATCTGCCCATAACAAGCTTCAACCCAGTGCTATTTCTTTGACTTATTGTTCAGGCACTGCTCGGCCGGATAGCTTTCATATTTCAATTCCAAATACTGCGCGCTTCGTCGATGCTCTCACGCCTTCTAACAAGCCAAGTAGAGACAAAGAAGCACTTTTTCTCTCACCGTCTGTGACAAAAATGTTTTTTGATGTTTTCGGTTGGAAAACATTCAAGGTGATTAGAAAAATGAGATAAAACTTTATGTACAATGGAACTGAAAACCCGTAACAAAAAGGTATTTACAAAACAAATATATATATACAGAATTGCTAGATATCTTCCGGAAGTTAATGGTCCGGGCACTCCCCCTTTTCTTGCTCCTAATGGTAGCCTTCTTGTCCTCGTGACGAATTGCTGTGTACACGGTTGAAGTTGAATCTTCATTCCGTGGATGAAGCTGTCAATGCTGAAAACTAGGGATAAACTGGGAGCTATGAAGTTCTAATGGGAGCAAATAAGTGAGTGAGTGAGTGAGTGAGTGAGTGAGTGAGTTTTGCCGGCATTCGTGTGAGTACTTTAGGAATAAAACGATTCGTACCTCTCCTCTTCCTTGTTGAGCCATCTGAGAGGACGTTTCGTACACCCTCTGGCAAGTGATGACGGCGAAAAAGGAACTTCCTGCAAATTGTACTTTTTCGTTAGATGGCGAAACTCCACTCTGTCCCTTATAAATTTACTCCTTTATGCAAAAATCATTCTTCTTATTTGTTTTCTTCAAATTTGAAGGCCGCAGAATCTATGTCCGAGCTAAATTGTAAAATCAGAAAGAAAGGGAAAAAATGGAAACAAGAACATTAAGAAACGGAAAAAATAGGGGAAAGCCAAAAATTAAAGCCGGCGACGCCGGTGCGATGCGACGAATACGCAAATCCCGCCAAAAGCACCCGCCAAGTACAGCACACTGCATATTTTCAACAGCACGCAGCATTACTGTATTTTTTATTAGAAATTGCTCCTTTAACAATAAAAGCATATAGGAAAGCTACCGTATTTTTTATTAAATAACCTTCCAAACCAAAATAAGTTTCTATTTTAAATGGCTATGATAAAAAGGAGCAAAATTTGTCTTAAAATAGAATCGAAAAGTTGCATCGGGAGAGCAGCCGACTTGGGTCTAACCTAAAACCGGCAGAGCAGCTGTTGTGGGACCGAAGGGGGGCGTCGACGGAAACTCGAGACCATGACTGTGACCCCCATGAGGGATCGCGATATCCACAATAAACAAACAACAACTCCACGGAGGGTTATAAACTTTAAATTTCTTATGGAGGGACTTGGCATAGCTTCACATACGACAAAAACAGGATAATAAAAATGCTCAACTCATAGGAAGTGGCGTAATTTTGAAATTATTGGCAGCCAAGAAGCAGAAGTTGTTCCGGCTTTGTCGCTTAGTATAATGTAAAACCTGAGTTTCATGATTAGCTTTTCCTTTGTCCTCTCCCTTGCTCCAACGCCCGTCGCTCGTTTGTTAAATTGGATATCACAAATGGAATAACCACAATGGCTATCATTACCTGCAATAAATCCGCAATTAGCACCGTTCCAGCCATTTCCCAGGAACTTTTCTCACTCTCTAGGCGCTGGTACCGTACCTTATTCACCTTTTCCTTCATTTCAAGGTTATTGTGCTTTGAATTCGACTTTGAGGGTTGAGGCCAAATCATGTGGAGAACATATAAGAAGATAATATAAACACCGATATGCCTTTGTCCCCGTGTTCACTCCACACTCGCTCCCCTAGCTGTCTTTCCTTTTCAGATAAAAAAAACAGTGCGCGTCGCAGATGGCCTAACACCTGCTGCCTAGGCAAATGGAATCAAAGAAGCACTTTCGTTCTCTTTGATAAAAAATCTCGTTGTTTTCTTCCACTTTAAAATTGATTACAGTACAAACAAGTTTAATGGTGTTTTGGGTAGGATACAAACAAGGAAAAATGGTGAAACAAAAAGTCTATCTACATTGTGAAGAAAAATCGGTAGTCAGGAAGATCATACTTCAGGGTTCTCCTATCTTCTATTTCCTATCGACAGACATACTTATTATGATCTTGAAGAGTTGCATTACACATCCGTCTTTGCCGTCTGTCCTGAAAACAAAGCGATGAATTGCCAAATGTGAAAGGCTCAGCCTAACGGAGTATAATTTCTCAACTCACCATAAGGAATTCTTTGATTCGCATATAACCGACTTTGCTATTTGAGGCTTCTTCCCATTTGAACTTTTTGAAGTTTCGAACGACGGGACTTAGTCTTTGTCCAGAGAGGATATGTCTTTCTTTGAAGATAGTGAACTCCACACAGCTCTGAAACTATTATTTAATGATGCTACTGACGGAGTGGGACTCACGGACTCACGGATTCACGGACTTACCGGACTCACTCACTCACTCACTAACTCACTCACTTACTCACTAACTCACTCACTCACTCACTCACTCACTCACTCACTCACTCACTCACTCACTAACTCACTCACTCACTCACTAACTCACTCACTCACTCACTCACTCACTCACTCACTCACTCACTCACTCACTCACTCACTCACTCACTCACTCACTCACTCACTCACTCACTCTCACTCACTCACTCACACACTCACTCACTCACTCACTCACTCACTCACTCACTCACTCACTCACTCTCACTCACTCACTCCACTCTCTCACTCACTCACTCACTCACTCACTCACTCACTCACTCACTCACTCTCACTCACTCACTCACTCACTCACACTCACTCACTCACTCACTCACACTCACTCACACTCACTCACTCACTCACTCTCACTCCCTCTCACTCACTCACTCTCCTCACTCACTCACTCACTCACTCACTCACTCACTCACTCACTCACTCACTCACACTCACTCACTCACTCTCTCACTCACTCACTCACTCACTCACTCACACTCACTCACTCCCTCCTCACTCACTCACTCACTCACTCACTCACTCACTCACTCACTCACTCACTCACTCACTCACTCACTCACTCACTCACTCACTCACTCACTCACTCACTCACTCACTCACTCACTCACTCACTCACTCACTCACTCACTCACTCACTCACTCACTCACTCACTCACTCACTCATTCACTCACTCACTCACTCACTCACTCACTCACTCACTCACTCACTCACTCACTCACTCACTCACTCACTCACTCACTCATTCACTCACTCCTACCTCGTTCGAATAATTGCTGAAGTCTTCCAATGGGTCAGGATGCTCCCAAAGAAGAAGTTCTTTGAACTGGATGAGGGAGAACAGCTGGATGAGGAAAACGGGGTTTTGAACGCTCAGCCGTTCACATTTGATTCTGAGCTTTGTCAGAAGAGGAACGAGCTCTAAAAAACTATATATAAATCTGTAAAAAAAGAAAAGAAAGATAACCTACCAAGAAAATTCTGCCAAATTTCAGTCCGGAAAGCTGACCAAAAGGATCTTCGACCATCATGGGTGCTTTGGCGTAGCGATAGCGGTGGTTGTCAGAATACAGTGGACCTTATCGAATAGAAACTTCTAGTGAAGGCTGAAAATAATCGTTTCTTCAGGTATATTCTCTCAGCCATTTTCCTACTTTTAAGTAATAAATAAGGTGTATTTTGGATATAAAGCAATTTAATATCATGCTTTGCTGTATTCTAATTTAAGATGAGGTGGTTTTAATTGGTCCCGCGCGCTTTTTAATCGAAGGCGCGGCGCAAAATACAGTGCAGGCGCCATGACGCGCACTTCAAAGCGCTTTTGAGGATGAAACCTGCCCTAAAGATTTTGCTGTCAATCAATAAACTGTAGAAAATAATAATAGGAAATAATAATAGATAGGTGGGTAAGTTTTGTTAAAATCGAAAACAGGAAAAAAACGGCTTTTTTGAAAATTCAATTTGAATTTTTGTATTTAAAACGTGAAAATTGCACTTTCATTTAATTTCCAATTATGTTTTAGTTGAAATATCAAGTATTTGTTTTAATTGCCATTTTTTAATTTGGCCCACATTGAAGTGGAACATAGAAAAGCCGTTACAACATCAATAGTCTGGGCTAAAGTAACCCAACCTGCCCAAAAACGAGTTTAATATGTGTGACTAGGGTGGCTGCGCCCCCAAGACCCCCCCCCCCGCTTGGGATGCTTCTGGTCATCACTGTCGGCGGTACTGACTCCCCATAGGTTTCCACGATCATTTAAAATGGTTTTCTTTGGCCAACTACACATTTCCAAACATAAACTTGGAGCTCATTCGGCAGGTCATCGAGCCCTCATACGGTAAGCAAAGCACATGTTTCACCATGTACGAGGAAGACAACAATCTTATATAGCGAGCTTCACCCGCGCGCGATATATACTCAGCTACCGCACCCACACGCGATAACCCAAAAAATCAAATTTTCCAGTGTCCTTCTACCAAGTTTTATTTTCGACCACTCAGGTCCCAGCCTATCATCTCCACCACTATTCAACATCGCGGCGCAAGCTCTTTATATGCGCATTTTTAACGTGAGACCGTAACATGGCGGGAGTTCACAGCTTCGGAATTCATATCGTAACGCTACTAGTAGATGCTGAAAGAGAATTTTAACAATAATATGACTTTCTGTTATGATGTTGCTTGCTCAGAACTAACGGAGGTCCCAAATTAGCTAATCGATTGCTGGTAGGAGCATTCGACATTTGAAAGTATCAAATATTATTGAATTTCCGGAATCTACGTCAAAATTTATTTATGGGGCGACGTTTCTACAGTGAAAAGTTGAATTTGAGGGGGTAAAAGCCGTTCCCGAAAAATTGTTTACGCCAACGGCGGCGGCGGACGCCGGCGGACACCGGCGGCGGACAGGAACGGCGGCCATTTTTTGAAAGTGCGCTAGAACGGCCGGTTTGAAAACAAATCTACTCAGCGCTCCGCGCTGGGTACAATTCGGCGTCTTGCAATACATGATATCCAGGAGAGTAAGCGCGGCCCAGACCGAAAACGATATCGGATAAGGAACTTTCTTAAAATTTCTAATTTTTCGTTGAATTTCCTGAGTAAAACCGACCGATGGCGATACTCCACTCTGTGCCTCGTCAGAAAATAGAAATCTTCAGGGGGCAATCATTCTTCTTATTTATTATTTTCAAATTTGAAGGCAGGGGAATATATGTCCCAGCTAAATTATATAATCAGCAAGAACAAAACGAAAAATGGGAAACGAGAAAATTAAGAAATGAAAAATATAGGGGGAAACATAAAAATGAAGCCGGCGGCGTCGCTTTGAAGCGGCGAATACGCAGATTCCACCAAAACAACACACTGCATATTTTCAGCAGCACGCACTATTACTGTATTTTCAGCAGAAAATGCTCTTTTTGCAAAAAAGCAATTGGAAAGCAACTGTATTTCTGTTTTTGATCTTCCAAAACAAAAGAAGTTTTTGTTTTGATACATTATTGAGAAAGAGTGCAACATTATTCTTAAGACTCAACAGAACACGCAACGCGAGAACAGCAGACTTGGGCCTAACTGAGAACAGGCAGAGCAGCTGTTGTGGGGTCAATGGGGGCCTCACTTCGCCGGAAACTTGACACCAAGACGATGACCCCCAGATGAGGGATCGAGATACCACAATAAACAGGCAAAAACCCGATCGAAGGGTAAAAACATCGATATAATTTGGTCATTTGACTAAAAACGGTCGTAAAGTATTCTCATTTCACAGGCAGTCGCGTAAAACATTGGCAGCAACCCTTCATTCTCTGAGCCAGTAAACTCACGAAAACCGTGCAATTTTCAATTTGGACAAAGGTTTTTCACAAGTGGAATGCAATTTATCTTTGAACAACAGTTTTAATTTGTGGTCACCGTATTCAAACTCGAAGTTATATTTGTATTATTTTGTGCCTTTATAAAATTCTTATGAAGAACCATTGATCAGAAGCCACCCTCAGTTACCAATCTGCTCCGAGTCCGCTGTGATTGTTAGACCAGTTCTGTGTTTTTGTGATTTGTTATTGCTACCTAACTCTTTCAGGGCCTTTGAAAGCTCACCACAACATTTTTCAATATTTTTATAATTACTCAAAATTGAGAGAGAGCGGCTTCGGCACGACTACCGCAGCTTCGAGCGGCTTCGGCTCTTCTGCTCCTTTTGCATCTGACGACTTTGGTTCCGGAAGCTCTGGATTTGGCTTTGAGGACGGAGGGACTGGCAAGGCTTTGAATTTGGCTCTGGTGGAGGTGACTCGGGATTCGAATCCGGCGGTGGCGGCGAGCGTCCTTGCGGATGCTTCAACTGCGTACAAGAAGGGCATCGTTCCGTCGACTGCACTGGGCTTCTGCTCAGTGTAGGCTCAAATTGAAAGCGATGAGTCAAGAGATCGAGGAAAACAACTAACCACGAGACGAGGCCCAGTGCAGTCGGCGAAACGATGTCCTTCCTGATCGCAGTTGAAGCACCCGCAGGGACGCTAGCCGCCACCGCCACCGCCGGATCCGAATCCCGAGCCTCCTCCACCAGAGCCAAATTCAGAGCCTCCTCTGCCAAAACCGAACCCAGTGCCTCCGGACCCAAAGCCGTCAGAGGCGGGAAGAGCAGCAGAGCCGAAATCGCCAGAAGTCGCGGCAGGCGCGCCGCAGCCGGTACAACCTGAAATAGATATATTTAGTTTCAACTGTTTTGTTTTCAAATTGAAGAATTTAAGAACAATTTCTCTTAACCGTTCACAAAATTCAAAACTTTCTCAATAAGATACATTTGTGTCACCTTTTCATGAATTAGGTGTAATTTGAAAGATATGCCGCACATTCCTTCAAGTTTTTTTCTTATTGGCGCCGAAAATGTTGTGAAACTAAAAATATGATTAAGATCAAAGAAAAACGCTTACATTTTTTTATTTTTAAGGATCACTTAATCCTACAAAAAGCCAACAATTTTGGAATAATTTAACTTTTTTACGAAATATAAAGGGAAACTTAAAAATAAAGAAGGCGGCCTCGGTTTGAATCGACAAATGCGCATAGGCCGCAGAAACTACCCGAATATCACTAAAAATAAACATTATTCCTCATCCTACCTTAGTAAAAAGGGGTGACCGTCCTCCGATAATTTTTTTTGTTTGCCATGGGCAATGAATTGAAGAACAGAAATAACGCAATTTGAAACAAAATAGAAAATCGTTTCTAAAACACAGAAAAACTGGGTTTCTGAAATGATT